>JAPKLW010000400.1:117984-250780 GCA_026898455.1 Plectranthus barbatus | reverse complement strand
AATTATGCATCGGAATTCTGACTGAACTTTGCAAGTATATCCACAATTTTGGCTTCTTTTTCTCCACAATTGCCCTTTGTTGAACTACAAAACTAGGCGAAGGCATCTCAACACCATTAAGATCGGCGTACGAGAATCTAGCGTGATTGCATTGAGCATTGGAGATGCTATACTAGGTCCCTTAATTTCTTCCTCGATAATTATGTTCGTAATTACTGACATAATTCACGTCATTGGGAACTAGTGCAATCTTTGGGTTGGAACATGTCCCATGGTTCGCATAATCCGCCTCCACAGGTACAATGGCTTGGCACTGGGCTGGCTCAACAACAACAATAGTTCGTCCAACCTCCAATCTTGTGAAATACTCGTGGAGCTACTTCACTTCTTGTAGCAAATCTGATCCCCCACTCACTTCTACAAAATTGACCTGTAGTTCCCTCTGTGTAGGGTATTGGTAGGTGTTCATTGCCATCCTAGCGAAAACAGCCATGACTTCCTTCGCGGTCTTCATGGTGATGGAGCCTCCAGCTAAAGCATCAACGTTCTCTTTCATTCACAGTGTTAGCCCTTTTTAGAAGTGGCACCCCTGATCCTCCAAGTTGATTCCATGTCTGGGGCAGGCTCTGAGTCGCTCATTGAATCTTTCCCATGCCTCGTACATAGTCTCATCTGCCTGCTATGTGAAATTAGTGATCTATGTCTTCCTCTTCATAGTCACATTGGGAGGAAAGAAGTATAAAATGAATTGAGACCTCAATTCCTCCCATGTACCAATCTCGGTTTGGTCCAATCCAGAAAACCACGCCTAGGTCTTGTCTCGCAGGGAGAATGAGAAGATCCTCATTCAAATTGCATCCTGACTCACTCCATTTTGCTTGACCGTGTCATAAATGTCTATGAAATGTGTCAGGTGCATGTAGGGATCCTCCGTGGCTCTTTCCCCAAACTAGTTCTGTTGAACCATTTGGAATAGGCCGATCTTCAATTCAAAGTTGTTGGCGTTGATTCCAACTATGAAGCCTCCTTCCTTGTGTTAGCACTGGAATCTCTGTTGGATTGTTATCCATGCCTATGCTCCACCACCTTGCCCTCCTTGATTTTGCAATTGCAGTTGTTGGGCGTTTAGCGCAGCTTGCTCCGCTTCCATCTCTCTCATTCGTGCTAGTAGCTCTTGAACTTCTCGAGCGAGAACAACGGCTTCTTCTGGTGTTAGACTTGGGAGCTGTTCATTCGGTTGTTGATCACTGTAAAAACTACATATTAATTATAGCAACTGTGGCAAATGAAATTATAATCAGAGTGTCGAAACCACAGGGAATGAATGATAAATTCACTCTATGTACTAGCCATAGTTTCCAAATCTTTTGTTTGAGTACTTTAAAATTAGGGTTTTGATTTTGAAAAAGTAAAGATGACAGAACATAATTTAAAGGGTTATTTATAACAATAAATAAAGTGTCACGCCCCAATTTATAAATAAGGCATAAATTAGAGATTGAGGCACATCGAGTGAGAGACATGCATTTGGGATAGAAATCAAGAAGTATAAATCATGCAATTCAAGATGAATATCAACACAATATCCCAAGAATTTCAAAAGATAGTAAAGGTGCCTCCTTGAGAAGGGATCTTGGCTTCTCAAGAAATGTATTACAAGAGTTATCAAGTTTTACAATATTCAAAAGACTAAAAAATGATGATGAGTTTTAGCAGTGGAAAGTTATCAATGAAGTATGTATGCAAAGATACATTATTCAACATCTAATACATTATTCAACATCTAAATATTACAGAAAGAGTCTTCAGCTCCACTCCAACTGCTACCTCGTACTCTGCTCCAAAGCATCTCTTTTTAACATGTGCATCTTAGAAATAATGCAAGGGGCTAAGTACGAATTGTACTTAGTGGACACATGCCCGAAAACATATATATAATTTTTTTCATCCATTTTTCATCAGGACGCACATGGGGTTTTACTTTGAAATCCTCCCATGGCACTGATAAGTTCATATTTGTACTCACTTATCCATGTTTTTCTCCATTGTTTTAGTTTAATTAGTTTAGATTTTTAGTTATTTCTGTGCATGATTCTATTTTAGAGGATGTTATGCCCTCGATGCTAAGTTTTGCACATATTTGAGGTTACAAAGAAGTCAAAAGGTGAAGAGAGCCATGAAGAATAGAGTTGCTACTTCGATTGACACATGGGAAGTCGACCAAGTTGGAAGACGTGCCAAAAACCCAAAGCATACCTCTGTGTCAATTGACGTGGTGCATGTCGATCGACACATAGGTCAGATGGCGATCGAGGAAGGCAGCAGGAAGAGGCTCGATGCACTTGCATGCATGTCGATCGACACAGTGCGTGTCGCCGACATGAAGGATGAAAGGAGGTGATCGACATTGAGTTCTTTCCTGGATGTCAACTTGCATGTCTGTCGATCGACACAGAGGCTGGAGAAGGAAATTTGTTCCCAATTTGGTTGTTTTTTTATTTTAGTTGAATACCTAGTTTATATGTTTTAGCTCCTCTATAAATACAAGAACTCATTAGGGCACAAAAATCTATCTTTTTTCCTTAATTTTACTTAGAATATTGTAACATTGGAGTTTTTTCCAAGACATTGAAGGTTCCTCTTCAGTTTTTAAGGTAAATATTTTAATAGTATGTTTACTTTAATTCAAGTCATGTTTTGTGGCTAGAAACCCTAGCAGGTTCTAGAGCTTGTGATAATCTTTTCTGATGCATGTTTAAATAAAATCAACTGAAAAGCATGGTTTAATTCCTTGAGCTTAATTAATCGAATCTAGATTTAAAGAAGGATCGAGAGTTGAATTTGAATTTAGGTTTGTAGTTGTCAATTGAAACACCGAGATGTGAAAATTGGTAATAGGAAAAATGAATTAAATACAATTATTTTATGTCTCAAAAAGAAGAATTAATTTGTAGGATTTAATTAGATAATTATCGAGATTGACTAATTTGTGTTCTTGAGACCGAGAGGAGATAGTCACAATTTAGTAATCTAGGGTTTAATTTCCTGACCAAGGAATTTAATCCATCAAAATCTAATTTACCCCACTGCTGAGTTAATGAATTTGCATGCAGAAGTTTAGATTGTCTCCCCTAGGAATTGTATCTTTAGTTATTGTTTCAAAACCTTTAAATTCTTGCCTTGTTATCTTTCAATTCCAAAATCAAATCCCAGTTTTAAATTTCCTCAAACTTCTATGTTCTAAAAACTATAGCTAGTACTCAAGATATTTGTTGCACAGTCCCTCTGGGATCGACCACCCTCGGGTGTAAAAAATTATTTGTTCGCTGTTGTCTGCAGTCTATCAGGAACCAAAATATTTTATGATAATAAGCATGCTCTTTTACATAGTTAAGTTATCTGCAACAATTTTATGTGACTGAGAGGTGGCCTCCTACCATAGTCACGATGCTCATCCGAGTAAGGCGCGACCCCTAACATGCCAGCATCACAGCGCACTAATCTGTGGTATCTCTTTCACTTTTAGGGCATGATCGTTAGAGACTCGCAATACACAGAGTCAACATCCACGTTGAATATATTTGATATTTTTTATAAGTGGGGTTCCCTCACAGAGAGGACACATAGCAAACACAAAATAGTAGGCAATGACAAGATAGTTTAAAACAAAACATCATTAGTTTCATGCTTGATTTGTTTTGAAAAGAAAACATCATTTTTATTTTTGATTTAACCCACGATATATGGGTAAGAAAATCCCACCTTGAGTAGGTGCTGAGAACAGTCGGTCGCTCTAGTTGACAACCTTTTCCTTGCCCTTTCCTGTGACATTAGGAATCTGTATAAGTCCTCAAAAGATAAGGTTTGACACATCCACCAAATTCTAATTCATCAAAGAAATCTAGACTTTTCAAGTCTTCAGCCATCGGATAAGGATATGAAAGAATAATTTATCAATTTGGTTTGACGAACAAGGAAGTCAAACATTAATCTAATAACTTGTGATTCAATATCAAGCATTATTCGAGAAATGAGGTTCATAGGTTAATTTAATTGAACAAGCACAAGACTTCGTCAAATGACTGAGTGTTACTTCAAGGATTATGGTTGAAAGAAGCTTTATAATCAATTATGAATTGACGTATATTTGTTTGAGAGTATGTGAACTCATCAAGTAGTTTCGAGTCATGTCAAAGGTACAAACAAAAGGATTTAAATCTCGAATACGAATTGAATTTCAATGTTCAAAGTTTACAAGTTCAATTCAATAATTGGCTTCAAGAAAAGTTTAGATTATGAAAGATCGGATCAATTAATCGAAAATATGTTAAATCGATCGAAGATAGAAAATTGGAAAATCTAAAAAGAGGTATGTGTCGACTGACACAGAGTGTGTCGATCGACATGGACACGTTGACCGAAATAAAGATGTCAACTGATATAGAAGTGTCAACCGATATACAATTCATGTCGACCGATATGAACATTTTATTCAAAAATTAATTTGTGTTTACCGAAATGGAGGGTGTCGGTCGACATTGAAGATGTCAACGGATAATAATTTATGTCGGTTGAAACAAGTGATCGACGCACAAGAATTCGAATGAAGGGTCCATGTCGACCGACATGCCCACTTTGATCGACATGTTTGTATGTCAATCGAAATAGATAGATTTTCTCTCTGGCATAAAAACTGAGTTTTGGCTCAAACGATTATCCGGGCTCGTCCAATCAATTTCCAACAACACAAAATGGTTTTCTAATATATATAACGAGTCTAGACAATATTCTAAGCATAAAAAACATCATAAACATGGTGGAGTATAAGCTCAACATTTCAAAATGGAGTTAAAATCTCAAAAATAATCCAAAATGATCAAAACTCGATTCCTAGGCTAACATACAGTTTCTAGGTTCAATATTTAACATGCTAAACATGCATACGTACTAGTAAAGTCAAGAACGAGCCTAGATCATGCTATTTCATTCTAGGGAAAAACTTGAAAACATGCTCAAACTTGAGAAATAGCTAGATAGGAGTTTGATTTATACCTCCTTGACGCTAATAAGACCTCGTGAGCTCGATCAACACTTAATTCACTTGATTTCCACTTCTAAAACACAGAGAATGGAGAAAATAGGGTTGAAAATGGAAAGAATGAGGTAAGAGAATCCAAAAAATGCCATTTTTACCTCAAAAAGTGTGGAGTGAGGGAGAAGCTTCCTATTTAAAGAAAGGAAGGAGAGGTAGTTTTGGCATTACCGAAAGTTAATAAGTTAAAATAGTTATCATTCGCTTGTCACATCAGTCACATGAACATCAACTCACGTCAACTACATATCCCTTCGCGTCATTTTTACAGGAGACCATAATATTCTCATCGGTCTACGAAATTTATCGATCAATATTATCCCAGTACGAGAATGCCGGGTTGCTATATATACTATCGGCATCGATTAAATTAAATCCATCAATTAAATATTAATTGCCTTCAATAAAAATAGAGATAGCAGGGAATAATGCTAGAAAAATAAATTCCCAAATTAAATCGATCACAAAATCCTCAAATTAAATTTAATAACAAAATATAAATTCCAAATTTCTTATAAATATATTTAAATTCGTGAGGGATGTAACATTAAGATACAGATTCCAAGGCAGATAATCAATCTATCAACATGCAGAATTCATCAACTCAACAATTGCGTAAAAATCAGATTCAAATGGATTTAATTCCTTGTTGGACAATTTAAGTCCTAGATTACTAACACATGTCTATATCCTATCGGTCTCAAGAACACATGCTAATCAATCCCAATAATTATCAGATTTAATCCTACAACTAATTCTTCTTTTTTAGACAGAAATCAATTGCATTTAATTTCCTTGTCCTATTACTAATTTTCATCTTTTAGTCCTTCAATTGATAACTGCTAACCTAGATTCAATTTCATCTCTTGATCCTTCATTAAATCTAGATACGATAAAATTAAACCATGATATTAAGTTGATTTATTTAAACATAAATCAAGATGATCATCAAAGCCCTAGAATCTGCCAGGGTTTCTAGCCACAAATCATGGATAGAATAAAAGCAATCATTCTATTAAAATTCATAAAATAACTTACAATAAGAATAAGAACCTTGAAGACTTGAAAAACTCCAATGCGAAATAAAATTCTTAAGTAAAGTGTGTTGAAAAGAATCCCTAAATTTCAAGCTATATGATGTATTTATAGAGGAGAAAATATATCTCAACTAGGTATTGAGCTTGGAATATTAAAAATATCCAAATTGGCTAAAACCTTCCTTCTTGGGATTCCGTATCTATTGACACAAGGTGTGTCGATCGACATGCACTTCATGTCAGTCAAACACTTTGATCGCTGCCAAACATTCGTGTAGATCGACACATGGTGTGTCGATCGACATGGACCTCCCATGTCGAGCCTTTCATTCCTTCCTGCCTTGATCGACATCAATCCTTCACATCGATCCACATGCACCATGTCGGTCAACATGGAGGTCTTGCTTGGATTTTCGGCTTTGTCATCCATGTCAGTTGACATCCCGTGTGTTGACCAAAATAACAACTTCTTCATTCCAACTCTTTTCACCACTTAGCCACTTTTTAGATCAAAAATCTACAAAAACTCACCATGGCAAGCATAACATCCTCTATAATACAATCATGCACAAAAATGACTAATAACTAAACATAAATTAACTAAAATAAAGGAGAAAATCATGGATAAGTGGGCATATTTACAAGCTTATCAGTTACTCCATCGCAACTGCTTGTATTCTATCTCTTGCTCTGCAGCTGATTTGATTCGGTTTCTTTTGCGGACTGATTCCATTTCGGGGTCAAATGGTTCAAGTGGTTGCCTTTTTCTCCTTGAGTTCATGCACTACTTTCAAAATATAAAAGGAGAATTTAGTTTTGATAGCAATAAATTTTGAACTGGTTGTGCAGGAATTTGATCTTAAATCCTCTTTCTTGCGCAACAAGATTTAATATTATAAGATTAAGGAATAAAATATCTAAAATTAATCAAAGTAATTTCGAAAATAAGGAATCAAGAGAAGAAAAAAAATCCTCATGTATCTCTAGTAAACTAAAGTCATCGCTGAATAGCTATTTTGCTCCAATTTCTTTTACTGATCTTCTAATATGTATCCCTTGCTCTAATCTGGAAACCTGGTGAAGATTCCCTCTAGATTCTGTGCTTATTGAGAAGAAGAATTTCCTTCCATTTATTAAATCTCAAGATTGCCTATTGCAGCTCCCAATCTCTGGTTTGCTGCTGGCAACTTATGATCGTGTGGTGTGTTGTGATCTCAGAACCAGGGATCTCTGATGGGCTTGAGCTTTTCGTGGGCCAGACCAGGGACCAGAATGCAAATAACAAAGAAGGCCTATCAATTAATTAATTCTCATATTCAACCCAGTATATAATTATTTAATTAATATTGATACATGCCACCAGAGAATCAATATTGTTCTACCTCTTTGTTACCACGTTATGTGGAACGAGTTGTATGGACTTGGTATATCCCCATATTTAATGTTACAAACATTCATTAATTAATATGAGCACTGACAAGCTCCAAAATCAATTGACATCTTTATTCCTGAGTCAATCCACTCAACTCTTTTCACTTATGCTTGAACTTAATCAGCCTGTAGGACTTTAGTATAATGAACCTCTTTAGCTGCTCCGGGAATGCCTCCATTCTATACTGAATATGGTTACCTAGTTCTAGTCACAGACAGTCATATACAAACTACTACCACCCAAGATACAGATATGCGAGTGCAACAAAGACTCTCCTTCATAGTATCTCAAAGTGACCCACAAATCAGTATATACCACCGTACCTTCATTAAGCTTAAGACTCCATCAAGCCATCAAGATCAAGATTCCTTTAATATCAGTTAAAGGAATCGATCTTAACATAGGTCCTATCAATGCGTCCGCACGCACCAGCATATCAAGCAACCAAGATAAGCCGCTTATTATCGCGTATACTGCAGCCTAAACCAATAGTCTATCTTTGGACTGTCTCAACTGTGATAACCGTTTATATCTCACTAGGTCAAGTGATCCATACGATCTTCTGTGATCTAATACACACTGTATGATCTCCCTTTTGATGAGATAAGAGGATAAGAGTGTTTGCAATACATGTTTGTTAATCCACACATGAGATGAACATATAATATTAATGATTCCATGTATATTAAAAAAAACCTTGTATATAATAGACAAATCATAATGCTTTTAGTATACAAATCGATCATGGACATCCTCTAATATGCAAATATTTTGCAGCTACTTTAATTGGTACTCTATTCATAATGTATGTTGTCGTCTTTAATGCATCTTCTTAGAGAGACTCAAGAATGCCATCGATTCAAAACGCCAAACTTTATCATTTGATGAAGGACCTAATCCTTTGTGTCATAATGACACTGAATTTTCCTTATTTAACTTTCACTTAGCAAATAAAGGTTGTCCTAATATTAAATAACCAGTTCCAAAAATATTTGAATTCAAAGATAATTATTTCTACATGAACAAGAATAACCATAATTGTCCAAGAAAGAAACATAAACCAAAATCCATCTAAAAGACATAACACCAAAAATGTCTTTCAAATTAAAATAAAAACCAGTTCCTAACAAGCACCTAAAATGCCCAATTGCTTCCACATCTACCGATTTTCCATCGCTGGTAAATATGCTTCTTTCATCATCAATTGGCTTTCGGTAGCTCAGGCAACCCTTTCTTTACACGATAAATGTGGTATTTGGTAAAATCCTTCTTCATATGTTCATGCTTGCCTCAAAATGAACAATCTGGAAGAGTTTGTTGTTGTTTCTTTTGAACTGGACCTTCAACAACTTAATTCTCAATCTCTCTTTTCTTACCTTTATACTTAAAATGAATGAAATTTTACTTATAATGAACAATATGGTATATTAAATACATTATATTCATTCAGAAAATGCTTATTTCATAGAGATATAATGAACATATTTTAAGATAAAATGAACAAGTTTTAAAATAAAATGACGTGTGAATATAATATTTTATTAGAATGCATATTTGATAAAAATATAAATAACTTATTTTAAGAGAAATGACATCAACATATATTTTATATTATGTAATTAATGAGATTAAATTATTTCGTTGTTTATTTCGATATATGAATGATCGATACGACTCCAAAAGAAATTTAAAATTTACACGTTCAACTTTCAACCTAAACTTGGATTATTTGATGCACAAATAAGATTATGATTCTTTTGAGTAGACATGGAAAAAATATTCAAATGAATCAAGGATAAATATATTTCAATTTTGAAAATCATATAGTCTTCCTTATTCACAATAATATTTTCAATATCAGATTAGATATAAATATCCAGATTTTGATACTTACAATCTTTTTGTTGGTCCCGAAATCAGAGTACAAACATATGCACAGTAGAAGTTTTGTATATGCAGCGGAAGTAGAAATATAATAAGCACTTGCACTTGTTCTTCTAAACAAATAGAACTCAGTTAAGCGTACTTGATAAGAGTTAAGCTTTAGGTCTATCGTTGTTAGGTAAGTTTCACAGAATATACTCTTCAATACTTGGACAAGAATTGAAGATTTTAAAAGTCAGTTTGCGAAACTAAACAGGACATAAATATAAATAAAGTTGTAAAGAACACAAGATATTTAATTGTGGTTTGAATTTGAATATCCTACATCAACTCTTCAGACCCAATGTCTGGATAATTCACTAAGTAAGTACAAGACTACTTACGATCTATACACAGCAAGTCGGTGTCTACATTCTTCGGTCTGCTGTGGTCACTCGCCTAGGAACTCCTTGTAAGCTTAGTCTTCAGGTTGAAGTGTGGACGACACCCCGCAAACTTCTTCCTAGTGGTTGGATGTTTGTTGTTCTTCCTTGAACTCAGGTGATTGGCATAAGCCCGTGAGAATTAGTATCCTGGAGTAGAAACTGACAGCTATGAATATATCATGGAAAGATATATTCACCAAGGTATAGCTCCAGCTAGAAAGCTTCAGCCTCGTGCTTAGAAGGAGTAGCACGGAGTAATAACTTGAGTCAAGAACTCAAGTCTCGTGTAAAAAAATACAGAAACTCAGAGAGTTTTTGCAGAGAAGTGGCTTAGCAGAATGTTCTTTGTAGAGTGAGAATCATTCAAATTCTTAACCGTTTAAGGTTGATGAGCAGTCCTATTTATAGAGGACTTCCTCCGACATTTCAAATTTCTGCCCGTTAGGCACATAAATCCAGTCGTTAGACTCATGAAAGATGTCGTCCAATCATAGCCCATGCCGTGGGTCTGCTCTGCTATGCTATGTCAGTGTACTATACAGTAACTTTGTGCCAGACTAAGTTTCATTCTTAGGAATCCAAGTTTGGATATCCTCATACTGACTTTTACTTAGGCATGAATATGCCGAAGTCTGGCCGAGCTTTGATTTCTTCGAATAGCTCGTGCTTTGAATGTAGAGGCTCTTATGCTGACTTCCCAAGGTTAGTATTGGTAGTCCTCATACTGACTTCCCATAGTTAGTATGGCTAACCCTCGTACTAAATGTCCATAGTCAGTATGGAAAACCCTAATACTGACTTCTTCTAGTTAGTATGGAAAAGTCCTCATACTAACTTCTCCTATTCAGTATGGGAAAGCCCTCATATTGACTTCTCCTGGTCAGTATGGAAGACCTTATAGTGAATACCCAAACTCAATTTTGGTCAAGGCTATACTTGGTGAGAACCAAGTTACAAGGTGTGCAGTTCTTAAGGTCTCGAGCATTTCCTATGCTCGGTCTTCAACTACTAAGTTCTATTACAACTCGATTGATCCTATACAAGGATTACAGTTTTAGAACTCTAGAAACTGAAAAACTGGCTAGGATGGCTTTTACAATCTTTGACCCACCAAAACACAAAAAGCAAAGGAAGGTTTTCTCTAACAAATTAAATCCTAACAATTTCCCCCTTTTTGGTGTGGTCAAAGCCATCTTTACCCTAAGATGATGAGGTGTGGATATCTTTGAGATTTTTTACAATTTTGTCAATTAGTCACGTAACCTCAGAAAAATTCCCCCTTAAAGTCAACTTTCTACTTAAGATCTTCTCCTTATAGAATTAGAGAGATATTGCTCGATTGATTTTGAAGTCAATTTAGAGTAATTTTAATCTTAAGTAGGAGAGAGTTAGAAGCCTGCGGATTACACTGGCGTGTGCAAGTTCAACATATGAAGAGTGAAGACCTATGTTGGACAAAAAGAGATTGTCATCAACTAGTCAATTTTCCTTTAATATTTTTTCATTACAATTATAGGATAAACTAACAAAAAGAAACCTAAATAGAATTATTACAAGTCTATACTAGGCTACTTCCGGTCATCGTGTTCTTCAAACTGGCTACTGTTGTAGCCCGTGCAATGAGGGGAACTGGTTTGATTTTCTAACCAGCCTTCTAAGAATCCCCTCATGTCGGCCTACTGCAACTCTACTTTCGGAGGTTTGCTGGCATTGTTGTAAGCAAAGGTAATCCAGCAATAGTAGCAAGACATGCGGGATGCTCCTTCTCTGGTTTTGCAGCTGAGATGAGCAAAAGAGAAAAAAGAACATCCCCTAAGATTGTCTTGCTCCTTCGGGCTTTCTCTTCTCATTCGAATGCATGACCTTATTTCACAGTTTGTGTGCATCATGCAGCGAAGAGTTCTCTTCTGTTGAGGCTAGAGCAGTCCATGTAGACTCAAAGCATAAAATGGAAAGATTTTCTCTGCCTCTACTTTTGTTGTCCGAGCTGCTCTGCTCATGGTTCTGATGACTTCTATACCTTCCATACATCTTTTCCCCCTTTTTGACCGCACCCAAAAAGGGTAGTGAGGTTAAGTCTTGTGGCTTGGGCTCTATTGCCATTGACTAAGATCGAAGAAAAGTGTTCGATGAAGACGAAGTATAAATTTGGAAGGAAGGGTTCGACAATAGAGAAAGGAAAAAAATATTTCTCAAAGGAAACAAGGTGAACCTATTTATAGCAGAAAAAAATTTCATTTAAGATAGGTAAATGTACCGTAAAACCTTTCAGTTTCCTGATTTTTGGTGATGATTGGGATGCATTGCCTCGTGATGCGCATTTTGAGATTTGACTGGAGCTGTGATAAGTTTGTTATTTTGCTAACTTATCAATGAGTTTTTGTTCATTTAGTGTTCAAGTTGCGTGATTATCATGTTTATTTTTGCATCATTGTGTTCTAGTGTTATATAGTCGATTGATGGTGAAATTTCGCAGGAAAATGGCTAAGTTTGGAGCAAGATGGAAAACAGGCCGAACAGCTCTGTTTCGGCCGAGATGGGAAGCATCCCCGCCGTCCTGCATGCCCGAGGTGAAGGCTATTTTGACCATTTTCAGATCGACGCGGGAGATCCATCCCGGTCGTGGTGAACTCTGCCACGGCCGAGATGGATGGTCGACTTGAGAGGATCGGATCAAGTCCACCCCAGCCGATATGGACCTCATCTCGGCCGAGATGGATGTTGTTGGGGAGAGAATTGAAGATCTTTATGCCTTTCTTTCCTTGTTTAATTTAATGCCTTTTGGGGATTATTTCTACACCTATATAAACACTAGTTTTCGAGATTTTTAGGTTAGACAGTTGATTTTGAGAATTATACATTATTTCCAAGGAAGAGTTGAAGTTTTATTATTATTCTGAAGTTTGAGACATTGTATGGAGGAGAACTATTTCATCAAGACTCTGATTTAATCAATGCAAGTTATTATTCCAGGTTTATTCTTTTCATGATGTCTTCTATTATGAATATGATGAACTAATCTTTTAATCAGATTATAGGGTTTAAAACCTATCCTAAATACATGTTTTAGATTTATTCATTCAAATGTCTTTCCTTGATTGACTTGTGAAATTATGTGCTTTTAATTATACCTAGATTTGCTAGCCACTTATTTAGGTTTTCAGTTGATTAATTTGAGACTTAAAAGGTGAAAATTAATTAACAGGAAAAAGATTTCACAATATAATCATTTGTTCTTGTCTTAAAAAGAGGGAATTAGATTATAGGCAAAATCTGTTGTTTTCCGGAGTTTTTGCATTATTTCTTGAGACCGAAAGGGTAAAGGGATTGCGATAATCTACTTTGTAAACTGTCCGACAAAGAAGTTTGCAATATTTTCCTAATTTCCATCTTTCGAGGAATTAAATTGGCATTTGAGGAATTTATCTTTACATGTTAGGAAGGATAGTAATAAAAATCCCTAGAATCTGTATTCTTGCATCTGATTGAAATCCAGTTAATTTAATATGTCTGATATAATTGATAATTGATTGGAAACTGCTTTCTATTTAGTTTTTGAAGTTGATGATACCAAAACCTTTCAAAATTTGATTGCCTCAAACAATTTTTCGAGAAGCTATAGTTCAATACTTAGGATTATTCGTTATTTCATTCCTCGTGGGATCGATAATTTTATTTTGCCGCTATATTATTACCTATGCTAAGTCGTTAATAATTTTTAGCGATCAAATTTTGGCGCCGTTGCCGGGGAATGAATAGAATAAATCTTGATATTGAATTCGTTATTGGAATTTTGATTTGAGCCCTATTTTTACTGCTTTCGATTTTATTTTCGTGCAATTTTCTTTTCTGTTTCAGCCGAGTTAGGATTTTCCACGGCCGAGTCAAAAAAATTTCTCATCTCGGTCGACGTGGGCTCTGCACGGCCGAGACGTAACCTACTTAAAAAACAAAAAAAAAACTGCCTTATTTTTATTTCCTTTGATATTTGGTTCCCTATTTATTTGTTTCCTTTTAAATCTATTTTATTTGGTCATTTATTGCCTAATTAGTTATTGTCATTCAGTATTTATTTCTTTTTGAAGTTAATTCCTGTTTAATCACTTTCTTTCTTTCTTTGTTTCAGATAGTTTATGAACACAAGGAGGAGTGAGAAAGCACCAATTCCATTCGATCCTGAGATAGAAGCTACCTACCGTAGAAACAACAGTGAAAGGAACTGAGAGGAAGGAGAAAGCAGTGAAAACAAGAAAATGGGGGATAATCCGAACAATCAAAACCCTCCACCAGGTCTTACACCGGAAGAGCAAGCTAAGATGGTCCGTGAGATGCATGCCATGAGGGAGCAGATCAGGATACTGAATGAGAGGAACAACCGTAATCCTCGATATGACAGGTGGCCTGATCCACCAGAGGAGGAAGAAGAAGAAGAAGAACTGGTGAGGTTTGATGCTGATGAAGATGAGGATGCTATTCAAAAGAAGTACAGGCCGAAGTTTCAGGAGAGTGACTTCAGAGTGGGCAGCAATGCCAATAATTTTAAATTGAAGACTGGCCTGGTGCAGATGATTCAGCAGAGCCAATACGGCGGCCGAGCTACTGAGGACCCCTACGCACTCCTTGATAAGTTTTTGATGCTCTGCAATACAGTCAAGATCAATGGAGTCAGCAAGAGTGCTATCCGAGTAAGGCTCTTTGCCTTCTCTCTGTGAGACAAAGCTCAGTCCTGGTTCTCTGCCTTGGACAAAACCAACATCAGCACGTGGGCAGAACTGAGAAATGCATTTCTCGCCAACTTCTTTTCACCCAGTGTTATCAGACAAAGGAAGAAGGACATCACCAGATTCGCTCAAAGGTCCGATGAGAACTTTCATGAAGCCTGGGAGAGATACAAGGAGTTATTGAGATTATGCCCTGGCCACAACCTGAGTTTGGCAGATCAAGCTGAAACTTTCTATGAAGGGTTGAATGAGAAGACAGTGGAGCTTGTGGATTCTACTTTGGGAGACTCGACCATGACAAAGGGTCCCAAGAGAGCTATGAATATTTTCCAGAAGATGGCGAGCAACAGACTGAAATGGTCCAATGTTCGACAAAGGCCTATCAAATTTGTGGAGCAGGTTACTACTGAGGAAGTTGACATGAAAGCTGAATTCAAAAAGCTTCGAGAAAATTTTGCAGCACTAAAAGCTGGAAAGACAGTTGCTGCTGTTGAGCAAGTCCAAGTTCAAAAAGAAGGAGACTGCATGGATGTGAATTTTGTCCAACGAGAGGGTTTCCAAAACAACTACCAAGGAGGCTATCAACAAAACAATCAGGGCTACAATCCTAATGCTGCAAGAAACCATCCTGGTTTCTCCTACTCAAATCCTCAAGGAGTAGAACAACCACTGGCTTATTTTGCAACTCAAGGTGGAGCAGTTGTTGAGAAGAAGAAGCATAATCTTGAAGAAATCTTGGCCAAGTTCATGGAAGGGTCTACTGATAAAGTAGGAAAGCTTGAACAAGAAGTCTCGGGAATCAATACCAAGGTTAATTTAGTGCAGAAACATATGAAGATCATTGAGACACAAGTTAGCCAGATTTCTAATGCTCTTGGAACCCAACACAAACCCGGCCATCTTCCGAGCAACACTCAAACTAATCTAGAAAATCAGAAGAATGAAGTCAATGCCATCACTCTCAGAGGTGGAAAATCATACCAGGGGCCAAAGAATCCAGAGACAGACCAACCGGAAGGAGAAGAGGCAAAGCGAGGGGATGAACCCGCAGAAAAAGCCTCTGTTTTGGCCGAGGTGGACCTCACCACGGCCTAGGCAGAGGGATCAGGTGCGACTGCCACACAGACTCCATCCCAGCCGGGTCACACTCTGACACGGCCGAGGCAGGCACCAGCCCAGCCTAAGAAGCGTCCTCCGATGCCCTTTCCGCAGCGCTTTGCCAAGTCCAAGATGAACGAGAGGTATGCACGCTTCCTGGAAAACATGAAGAGAGTGCACATCAATATTCCTCTGGTTGAAGCCCTGCGAGAGATGCCCGGTTACATAAAATTCTTGAAGGATATGGTGTCTCAGAAAAGGCCATTCCTGGAGCATGAGACGGTGAATTTGTTTGAGGAGTGCAGCGCTGTAATTCAGAAGAAGATGCTACTTAAGAGGGAGGATCCTGGTTCTTTCACTATTTCTTATGTCATTGGTGGAGAAACTTTCGGAAAGGTACTTTGTGATTCTGGTGCTTCTATCAATCTCATGCCTTTGTCTATTTTCAGGAGATTAGCAATTGGGAGCATCAAGCCGACTACAATCTCGCTCCAGATGGCAGACAGATCAGTGTCCTATCCTAAGGGCATTGTTGAAGATGTGCTTGTGAAGGTAAAAGACTTTATTATTCCTGCAGACTTTGTGGTACTGGATATGGAGGAGGATCAGAATATCCCACTCATTCTGAGGAGACCATTCCTGAAGACTGGAGGCGCACTGATTGATATTAGGGATGGAAAGCTGACCTTCCGTGTGAATGCTGAATCTATCACGTTCTCCATCTACAAGTCCATGCAGAAGCACGATGATGGAAGCTACCAAGAGGAGTGTCATATGATTAACTGTTTTGAGCCGGTGATTTCTTCTCCTTTTTCTTCGCTCAAATCTGATCCTGATTTTCTTGAAATCTGTTTACTGCACACTCTCTTTTCTTCTACAGATCTTGATGCTGCAGATGAAGAGATCCAGAACCTTGTGATGGAGCTGGATGTGTTTGAAGAAATTCCAAGGAATAAAGAGCTCAAAAGGGAGAAGTTGCCAGCCCAATCCAGCCAAAAGTTGGAAGAAAAATGTGGAAAGGGTTCTGTTTTGCTCGAGGTGAAAAGAAAAATGGCCGAGACGAAGCTCCGAGGAAGGACGGCCGTGTCAAAGTTCAAAATGGTCGAGCAAGACACAGTCCACCACGGCCTAGACAGAAAAGACGGGCGAGATGAAGGTTACATTGGTCAAAACAAAGAGACGTGGAAAAGGGATTTGTCCAACATCGCCCATCCCGGTCAAGATGGAACCCATCTCGGTCGAGACAGACACTGGGGCAGGATAGTCTAGCTCTGATCCGCCTGTTTTAGACTTCAAACCTCTCCCTCCTCACCTTAACTATGCTTTTCTTGGTCCAAATGACATTTTTCCTGTAATTGTGACTTCTTTTCTTACGCAAGTTGAGATGGACAAGCTACTCTGAGTCTTGAGACAACACAAAGCTGCTATTGGATGGACACTCGGGGATATAAAAGGGATCAACCCTTCTGTTTGCATGCACAAGATCATTCTGGAAGATGATGCCAAACTGAAGAGGCAAGCACAGAGACGACTGAACCCAATCATGCAGGAGGCAATAAAGAAAGAAGTACTGAAGCTTCTTGACCATGGGATGATCTATCCCATTTCGGACAGCAAGTGGGTGAGTCCCACTCAGGTGGTTACAAAGAAAGGAGGGATGCAGATTGTCAAGAACGATGATGGAGAAGAGATTGCCACCCGACCTGTCACATGATGGGGGTTCTGCATCGACTACAGAGCTCTCAATGCCGCTACTTGCAAGGATCATTTTCCACTCCCTTTTATTGTTCAGATATTAGACAGACTTGTCGGTTACCCCTTCTATTGTTTTCTTGATGGCTATTCAGATTACAATCAGATAGCAGTTGCACCGGAGGACCAGCACAAGATAGCCTTCACCTGCCCATATGGCATATTTGCTTACCGGAGGATGTCGTTTGGCCTTTGCAATGCCCCGACGACTTTTCAGAGATGCATGATGGCCATCTTTCACGATCTGATTGAGGACATTATGGAGGTATTCATGGATGACTTCTCTATTTTTGGTAGTTCATTTGACATTTGCTTGCAGAATCTAGCTACCGTTATGGAGAGGTGCACCGAGACCAATCTCTGCTTGAATTGGGAGAAGTGCCACTTTATGGTGTGTGAGGGGATTGTCCTGGGACACCGAGTGTCAGCTGAGGGATTGGAGGTGGATCGAGCCAAAGTTACTGCAATTGAGAAGATGCCACCGTCGGCTAATGTCAAAGGAGTGAGGAGTTTTCTCGGTCATGTCGGGTTCTACAGAAGATTCATCAAGGATTTCTCTAAAGTCTCTAGGCCCTTGTGCAATTTATTGGAAAAAGATGTATCTTTTGTTTTTTATTCTGATTGTTTGTAGGCATTTGAGCAGTTGAAGAAGGCCTTAGTCACCGCACCGGTTTTGACTTCTCCAGACTGGAGTGAGCCGTTTGTTTTTATGTGTGATGCCAGTGACTATGCAGCGGGAGCAGTCCTAGGCCAGTTGAGGGGGAAGTTATTTCATGTCATCCACTATGCCAGCAAAAGCATGAACCCGGCGCAGTGCAACTATACCACTACAGAGAAGGAAATGCTAGCAGTAGTATATGCTTTTGATAAATTTCGGTCCTATCTGATAGGGTCGAAAACTGTTGTTTATACTGATCATGCTGCTATTAGATATTTGTTTGCCAAGCAGGATGCCAAGCCCAGGTTAATTCGATGGATCCTGCTACTTCAGAAGTTTGATGTGGAGATCAAGGATAGAAAGGGGAGCGAGAATGTGATAGCTGATAACTTATCATGTTTGGAGCCCTCATCTGAGGTAGATGAGAAGGAGTCAAGGATTCGTGAGACCTTCCCCGATGAGCAAATGTGCTATATTGAATATTTGAGAGCCATGCTCGAGTCCAAGATGTCGTGGTTTGCCGACTATGCAAACTACCTTGCCACTGGCGCTCTTCCTCCAGATAGTTCCCCTTATGCTCGGAAGAAGTTCCTGCGAGATGCCCGGTTCTACTATTGAGAGGATCCCTACTTGTGGCGCCGATGTGCTGATGGCATCATTCGCCGTTGTGTTCCTCAGTCCGAGTGGCGGCAGATCTATGAGGTGTGCCATTCCTCTCCTACAGGTGGCCATCATTCGGCCAACCGCACTGCTTTCAAGATTTTGGCTAGTGGATTTTATTGGCCCTCTATCCACGAGACCTGTCATGGCTGGATTACCGGTTAAGATCGTTGCCAGAAGACCCGCGACATTTCCAAGAGGGATGAGATGCCACAGATGTCCGTAGTAGAGGTCGAGATTTTTTTATGTCTGGGGGATAGACTTCATGGGACCATTCCCATCTTCTAGAGATTTCTCCTATATTTTACTTGCAGTGGACTATGTCTTGAGATGGGTGGAGGTCATTCCAACCACCACCAATGATTCGAGAGTCATGGTCAACTTCCTGCAGAAGCTGATGACCCGTTTTGGAGCACCGAGAGCCTTGGTAAGTGATGGTGGATCTCATTTTCTTCAAATTGCTTGTTTCCCTTCTTTCTAGGTATGGAGTTAAGCATAGAGTCACAACATTGTACCATCCTCAAGGGAATGGATTGACTGAGCTTTCCAATCGGGAAATTTGGAGAAGGTTGTCAAGCAGAAGAAAGACTGGGCTATCAATCTGGATGATGCACTGTGGGCTTATCGCATCGCCTACAAAACTTACAAAGGTATGACTCCTTATCAGCTTGTTTTCAGTAAATCTTGCCACTTGCCTGTAGAGATGGAACTCAAGGCATGGAGGGCATTGAAAGAGCTCAACATGGACTGGAAACACGTTGTTGCTACTCGAGTGATGTCTCTGAATGAGTTGGAGGACTTCCGGTATGAGGCCTATGAGAGCAATGTCATCTACAAGACAAGGGCCAAGAGGTTTCATGATCAAGGGATTCGCTCATAGGTGTACAATTCAGATGATAAGGTGTTGCTCTTCAATTCCCATCTTCGCTTCATGCCCGGAAAATTGCAGTCAAAGTGGAAGGGTCCCTACACAGTTGTAAGTGCTTCACCCAATGGAGTGGTCGTGTTAGCAGGACAGGATGGCACTACTTTCAAAATCAATGGCCACAGACTGAAGATGTACTACAGTCCACAGCAAATCTTTGTTGTGGACACTTTCTATTTGGATAGGCTGTAAAAAGATGTAATGTCGAGCTAGCGACATTAAATCAAGCACTTGTTGGGAGGTAACCCAATGATTTTATTGTTTTGTGTGAGTTAGTTTAGATTTTTTAAGTTTTATTGGGGTTTACGTTAGTTCTGGTTTGAGTCATTTTGAATTTGTTGATGTTTTGCCTCAGTTTTTTCTGTTGAAGCTTAGAAAACCTCGTGGGACGAGTCTCTATTTCGGCCGAGATATAATGCAGCTAGGCCGTGGTGAATGCCTGCATTTCGACCTTGGCAAGGCTTGCCACGGCCGTGATACAAATTTTGGCCGAGGTAAGTGTTTTTGTCGTATTTCGTTCATTTCCCATTATTCTATTTTAATTAATTAATAATAAAAAATATATAAAATAAAGTATAAAAACCCCATGTCCCGGCCGGGGTGGACCTCACCTCGGTCGAAACATAGGCGCGGGTTCTAAAGTTTTAAATCCCGCGTCTCGGCCGGGGTAGACCTCACCTCGGTCGAAACAGAGGCACGGGGTCTGAAATTTTAAAAGACAAAAGTCGACTCCCCTCCCCTCACTTTCGCACACACGCACGAACACTCCTCCAAAACCCTTCCTTTGATTTCTCTCTCGCGTATTCAACTCTCCAATGGCAGGTACGTTCCTAAACTCAATCTTTTTCATTATTTTTATGCTTATTTTAAGTTATTCAAGTCCAGATTTAAGTTGAACTAGGTTTATACTCTTGTTGGGGTTTTGATTGAATTATCGACTTCGGTCTTTTTGATTGAATACTTAGATATGCGTTGCATGTTTAGTCGATATGATTACCATATACTGCATCATTGCTTTGGATGAGTTGAATTTTGGTAGCTAGGGTTCCAATTTTGATGTCTATTTTTCCCCCAATTTGGCCAATTCATGAAGTGGTTAAAAATTTAAAATTGTTGGCATGTTTTGGTTCATTAAAGTCTCGATAACTCTAATTTGTTGCCAATTTTACATGGGCACTTATAATGGGGTGAAATTTGCTCTTATTTGCTTGGTATTAAACTTGAGCTTTCCTCTTTGTAGGAATTGTGGGAGATTACACCCCCATGTTTGATGATGACCAAGAGAGAGCCAGATTCGAGGAGTTGCTCACCTACCCGGTTAAGGCAACACCTTTCCTCGACCATGACATAATGCGGCAACTGGGAATTGAGGAAGATGTTTGTGCTCTTTTCCGCCGCATCGGCTAGGGCTCTTTGCTCAACAAGGAGTGGCGCACCTACTCTACTCTCACTTGGGAGTTTATGGCTACAGTTCGGGTCCACATGAGCACAGGGAAAGGGCCGGAGCCAAAATCTATGTCCTTTCAGATGATGAATCAAAGGCACCGCCTCACCCGGACAGAGTTTGACACTATCCTAGGCTGCCTAGCATGGGGAATTTTCCATGAGCATCAGGAGTTCAATGTTGCCCAGATGTGGAGTGATATCGCCGCTCTGACCCCCTTAGCCACAGCAAATTTGATACGGGTAATATGAAGTCATCACATGTGGACAACCTCGTTTTCCGCTACATCATCAAGTGGATGGGTTCTAGCATCTTCGGGCGGCATGAGAGTGGGAAGTCCCGGCAGAAGGAGGTTCATGTCATCTATTGTATGCTCCGGGGCATCCATGTCAGCCTCGCCGCCTGTATTATGGAAAATATTGCTCGACGGTCCAAGGCCAAGAGGGGAGATATTTGGTGGGGTGGTCTGATCACTCCTATTGCCCTCGACTGGGGTTACAGCACTGATGATCTCCAGCTAGCACGTGGACGGCATGTTTTGGACTCCAGTCACTAGGTCACTCGAATGATGTTGGCTCAAGATCCACCACTTCAGCTGAAGATCGCCACCGGAGATCTTTTTCCCCTGCCAAACACCCCTCTCACACATGTTACCGACTTGGACCTCAAGGTGAACTGGTTCATGAGCACTCCTGCTCATATGGCCCTGATGATCCCAGCAAATGGGGTGGCACCTCAGAGTAGGCTCCTACACAGATTGGGAGTCCAGCCAGACCACCGGATGCTGACAGACGAGGAGATAGCCACCCATGTAGCCGAGAGAGAGAGATAGGATCGAGCGGTTGCCGAGAGAGAAGCGGCGGAGCGAGCAGAGGCAGAGAGGAGATGGGCTGAGTCAGCCCAGGATGACGAGGAGGAGGAGCAGCATGATGAGGGGTTTCGCACCTCTGACGAGCCCCCACGTTGGGGACCTACTGGATCCTCGAGCCACTTTGCAAGGGTACTTCCTCCTCCGGCTCTGGCATGGATATAAGGATGTTATACCAGTACATGCAGCAGCAGGCCGCTCTCCAGGCCACAGAGAGAGTTGCTGGCGAGACAGCGCGAGCAACAGCAACCGCGGAGTATGATCGGAGTGCTCAGTTCAGACAGGATGTTAGATACTGGCTTGGGCACCTTGAGACCCAGATGCAGCAGCTGCTGCCGACAGCCGATGAACAGCCCGAGACAGTCTATGTCCGCCGCCGCAGAGCTCAGGGGGAGTTCGAGGATGTGCCAGATGATCATGATGGCCAGGGTGGCCAGCGAGGTACATTTTTACTTTCCCTTGCCTGATTTTCAAACTTATTCTTCATTATGTTGAATAAGTTTGGGGGGATGACGGCAGGGATTGTAAAACTTGTGTTATTCTGTTATTTACTACTGTTTTTGTTGATTTTCACTGCATTGGAACTGTTTAGGTTTTACTACTTTAGCATGTTTTGTCGATTGTTAGTAGGATTTTATTCAAGTTTTGCATTGCATTGACGCGCTTGAACATAGGGCAATCGAAACTTGTGAGATTTGTATGCTTGAAATTTTGAAAAATCCTCCCTATTCTGTAACTGTGATTGATGATTGATTGGTTTTTGGACATTGAATTGAGAATCTTTGTTGCGATGATAGCCGATGATAGGAATCTCTTACTTGATGAGTTACTTGTTGAAGTGTGTTTTGTGCATGAGTAGACTAAGATTGGATTTGATAATTCTTTAGGGAGAACAAAATTTGACCCGAGTGAGATTTGAGCCTGAATTTTTTGTTTGATGTGTGACAAGGTGTCTATGCAATAATCTTCTAGAATGTTTCTCTCTCAAGGTTGCATAAATGTGATAATAGAGTAATATGATCTTAGGCATGTTCTTTCTTAGCCGAAATCCTATACACTGGCCTTAAAAATCTCCACTTGTAGCCCTTTTGAGCCTTGTGATTTATTTCTTTATCTAGAATGGTTGATGAGTGAGAGGGATGTGAATTGATTGTGAATTGGGATTTTTTGTTGATCATTTAAGTTGTGAATGGGATTGTGAAAAGAAAAAGAAAAAGATAAAGTGTGTGAGATTTGAAAAGAAAAAATTGTCGAAAAAAAAGGGAAATAACGAGAGAATATAAAGTGAACTAGAATGTATACCTGAAATCTTGATTAAAAGTTCACTAATGTCACTTGAAAAAAAAAAAGAGAAAAATAAATGAAGTGGTTGAGGTAGGAATGTGTATGGGGGGCATTTGAATTAGGAATAGAGTGTGCGAATTATAGTTTTGAGCCACTTACCCAAAAACATCCCACCTAACTTAGGAAGCCACGTTACAACCCGAATAAAGACCTATTTGATTACTTGAATTATTACACTATTTAGCAGTGGAGAGATGAGAAACTTGTCAAACATATGGTAAGTGCGCATTGGCCTTAATTTTGAGTGTTGTTACTGAAGGGATTCGTGAACTGAATCACGAAGTCCGTTTGCCAAGGATCGTTAATTAGAATATCAAAAATAAATTGCTATGCCTATGAACAATCCTAGCATGCTCCTATATTATTATGCATAAGAAGGTTATGCGGAATACCTGGATTGAAGAACGATGAAGAACGCGTGCGCGGAGATGCCCTTTGATCTTTCCCACGCACCAAGATTTAATTTCCTAACAGATTGAGGAAATTAATCTAAAGAAAATAATAATATATTTTCGAAAATAAGAGGAGAGAGAGAAGAAGAAATCCTCCTGATCTGATCTTCTGATCTGTATCCCAACTCGATCTGAAAATCTGGTGAAGATTATCTATCAGATCCTTTGCCCGGTTGAGAAGCAGAATTTCCTCCTCGTATCTCAAACTCACTCGATCACTACAGCTCCCAATGCTCTGGTTTGCTGTATGCAACTTGTGATCTTATGAGTAGTAGGTGTATTGAGTTCTGAGGTACTGAGGCCTATTTATAGGAAATTCTAGGCTTCTATTGGGCTTGAGTTATCATGGGCCAGACCAGGGACCAGAATGCAAATAGCAAATAAGGTCTATCAATTAATTAATTCCCATATTCAACCCAGAATATAATTAATTAATTAATATTGATTCATGCCACCAGAGAATCAATACTGTCCTACCTATTTGCTACCACGTTTGAGGAACGAGTTGCATTGGACTCGGTTTATCCCCACATTTAAGGTTACAGACATTCGTTAATTAATTTAAGCTCTGACAAGCTATTTAATTAATTAACATCTTTAATTCCTGAATCAATCCACTCAAACCTTTTCACTTATGCTTGAACTTAATCAGCCTGCAGGACTTTAGCATAACGAACCTTTTGAGCTGTTCAGGGAATGTCACCATCCTATACTGGATGTGGGTACCTAGTTCAGATACCAGACAGTCATACACAGATTGATATCACCCAAGACTGCAGAAGAACAGGTTCAACTAGAACCCTTTCTACAACTCAAAGTGATATACAATATATGTATACTTCTGTATCCTCATATAGGTTTAAGATTCCATCGAGTCATAAAGATCTAGATTCTTTTAATGTCAGATAAAAGAATCGATCTTGACTTAGGTCCTCATCAATGTGCGCCCCACACCAGCATACCAAGACATCCAAGATAAGATGCTTATCCGCATATGCTGCAGCCTATACCGACAGTTTATCCTGGAACTGTCTCAGCTGTGATGACTATTTATATCTCGCTAGGTCAAACAATCCATACGATCTTCCGTGATCTTCTACACACCGTATGATCTCCCTATCGACGAGATAAGAGGATAATTGTGTTTGCGATACATGTTTGTTAATTCAGACAGGAGATGAACATACAACAATTATGATTCCCAGTATATTAACCAATAAACCTTGTACATAATATACCAATCATAATGCTTTCAGTATATAAATCCATCAGTTACACAACCTGAACACTTGAGGGATGAGTGAAAACAAATACCCGTGTGAGGTTCCCCTTTGATGATTTGATTGTTTGATTCCGGTCTCGACTGTGCATTACATGTGGATCATTGTGATTTTGATGGTTTTGAGACTAGTGAGGCATTGAAAATTCATATCTTGCATTCTAATTTGATTTTCTGTCTATGGACTAATCGAGGACGATTAATGGTTTAAGTTTGGGGGAGTTTATAAGTTTGTAATTTCGCTAACTTATCAATGAGTTTTTGTTCATTTAGTATTCAAGTTGCGTGATTATCGTGTTTATTTGTGCATCGTTGTGTTCTAGTGTTATATAGTCGATTGATGGTGAAATTTCGCAGGAAAATGGCTAAGTTTGGAGCAAGATGGAAAACAGGCCGAACAGCTCTGTTTCGGCCAAGATGGGATGCATCTTGGCCGTCCTGCAAGCCCGAGGCGAAGGTTATTTCGACCATTTTCAGATCGACGCGGGAGCTCCATCCAGATCGTGGTGAACTCTGCCACGGCCGAGATGGATGGACGACTTGAGAGGATCGGATCTAGTCCACCCCGGCCAATATGGACCTCATCTCGGCCGAGATGGACGTTGTTGGGGCGAGAATTGAAGATCTTTATGCCTTTCTTTCCTTGTTTAATTTAATGCCTTTGGGGGATTATTTCTACACCTATATAAACACTAGTTTTCGAGATTTTTGTGTTGGACAGTTGATTTTGAGAATTATACATTATTTCCAAGGCAGATTTGAAGTTTTATTTTTATTCTGAAGTTTGAGACATTGTATGGAGGAGAACTATTTCATCAAGACTCCGATTTAATCAATGCAAGTTATTATTCTAGGTTTATTCTTTTCATGATGTCTTCTATTATGAATATGATGAACTAATCTTTTAATCAGATTCTAGGGTTTAAAACCTATCCTAAATACATGTTTTAGATTTATTCATTCAAATGTCTTTCCTTGATTGACTTGTGAAAAATTGGAAGACGATGAGCTGCTGATTAAAACTGAGTTCAAACTCTCAGTTTTTACAAACTTTGGAGTGTTACTCAGCATGAAGACTTCATACTTTGAAGAAAATCCTTTCAAGTGGTGTCTCTGCAACACAATATGAAGTTCTTTACTTAGCCAAGAGCAGAAGAGATCATTCCTAAAGGCGTCCACAAAGCCTGGGGGCTATTCCACATATACTTGGGGGCTATTCCACATATACTTCTTAGCCAATAAACTTTATTTCCTTCTTCAAAGCCTGGGGGGCTATTCCACATATACTTCTTCTTTGAGCTCCCCATTCAAAAAGGCACTCTTCATATCCATCTGGAAAACTGTGAAGTTGTTGTGAGCTGCATAAGCAAGGAATAGTCGAATAGCTTCAAGTCTGGCCACTAGAGCAAAAGTCTCGTCGAAGTTGATCCCTTCACATTGAGCATACCCTTTTTCTACGAGCCTAGCATTATTCCTTACTATGTTTCTTGTCTCGTGTCTCTTATTCTTAAAGACTCATTTGGTGTCGATAATTGATCGATGATTTGGTCGATCCACCAAGTACCAAACTTCATTTCTTTTGAACTCAGCAAGCTCCTCTTACATGGCGTTGATCGAGTCAGTTGACTTCAGAGCATCCCCGAGATTCATAGGTTTTGATTCAAGAGAGATAAAATAAGTAAGCAATGCATTTCCTTGTCTCGTGCAAACAAAGTTAGCAACGTTGTCCAACACGGCTTCCTCGAGATGGTATCTCAACCATTTCAACTTCTGCAGCTAAGTAACATCAACAGGTCGAACGAAAGATCCAGGATACTCAGTACCGTTTGCTCTCGATATTGGAATTTGAACTAAGGTTGATTCCACCATTGCTATACTGTCAGGAACATGAACTTGATCTTCATCACCTAGACTTGAATCTTCTTCAGGAACATGAACTTGATCTTCATCACCCAGACTTGAATCTTCTTCTCCAATGGTGATTTCCACAATCTGCGTTCCTTAGTCTTCTTGACTCACTGCTAGTTGAATCTCTTCAGGATGAACACCTCCATCATCTGATAAGTTACTTTGGGTAGGCAACTCTGTTTCAGTTTGGCCTCCACACTGAGCTTTTTCTTGATCTCCTGAGGTTCCCTCTTGATTAATGCATGTAGTTATCATTAGTGAACAAATGGCCTTAGCAAGGTCGATTGCATCACCGGCCCTGTCCTCTGGATTACTTTAGTGATCACTCATAGATCTAGCCCGAGAAACTTCATTAGGATCTTCTTTATCAGAACTGAGTTTCTCACAGCCATTCTTGATCTCATAATCACCAAGTTCCAAGTCCTTTAAGGTCCTGCGCACTAAAATAGACTCATAAAAAACAATAGAGCATGTTACTTCCACAAGTACAGAGGTCTTATTCAGTACTCTATATCTCTTGTATGAAGGGTGTCCATATCCGAGGAATACACCTTCATCCACTTTGTGACTAAAAGTATTCAACTTAGACTTTCCATTGTTATGGATGTAACATGGAGAACCAAAAGCACGTAGATAAACTATAGAAGGCTTACGACCATTGTAGACTTCGTATGAGGTTTTGTGATGGCGACTATTGATAGCGCTTCTATTCTGAGTGTCGGACACCGTCACCAAGGCTTCTCCCCAATAGTCTTCTCTTAAGTTAGCTTCAGCAAGCATAGTCCTCACTGCCTCCTTGAGAGTCCTGTTTCTCCGCTCGGCAAAACCATTCTACTGGGACATTCTTAGAGATGACTTCTCGTGAGCAATGCCAACATCAGCACAAAAATCCATCAGAGGACCATTGCAAAACTCAGTCCCGTTGTCAAATCTGATTCTCTTCATGGTGACTCTCTTGTTGTTTTGCACTTGAAGGATGAGCTCAGGAAGTTGAATATTCACTTCGTCCTTGCTCTTCAGCAGCCTTACCCATGTGTATCTCGAGTAGTCATCTACCACAACAAGAGTGAACCTCTTTTCTCCAATGGTAGGTGGCTTGACTGGTCTAAATAGATCCATATGAAGTAGTTCGAGGATCCTATTTGTGCTTGCTGTGATGGTTTAATTCTTGAATGAAGCTCTGGTTTGTTTTCCTATATTGCACGCTCTACAGACACCTTCTTCCTTTTTGAATCCGACTTGTGTTAGCCCTTACAAAAGCTTGTGCTTGGCTAAGTGTCTAATCGATTGGAAATTCAGGTGGCTAAGCCTCTTATGCCATAGCCAGTTGACTCCTTCTTAGGATAAGTTTGTTGCGACAAGGCACGTGTGAGGCTTCCTGCTCTCCCAGTCCACAAAGTAGAGACTTCCTTTCTTCTTACCCTTAAGCACAGTCTCCTTTGAGTCTTTGTCATTGATGAAGCAATCTTCTTCGGCAAAAGTCACTTCATACCCATATTGGATAAGCTGACTGACACTCAGAAGGTTGTAATTGAGGTTGGTGACTAAGGATACGTTGTTGATGGTGACTCCATTGTACTCTAAACATCCTTTGTTGATTACTCTCCCTTTTGAGTCATCTCAATAACTGACTAGTGGTCCTCTTGACATCTTCAGTTTTGAGAGGAGATTTCTTTCTCTATTCATGTATGCAGAACATCCACTTTCCAAATCCAGGCTCTTTTCTTCTTTTTGAGCTGACTTTGGTGACCATGTACCTGCAAAACAAATAAGGTTAGACAAAAGGTACCCGTGTTTCTGCGGGTCGTGCAGGGTTAGTCTTATGGATCCATCCTTTGGGAATCCATACTTGCTTCACCTTAAACCTAGGTGTCACAACTTCCTCTCCTTTTCTCTTCCTTTTCATATATTGAATTTTATTTCTATGCATGTTTGGAGGGATGGAGTGGGTGTGTGAAACCTTGCCCGAAACTGAGATTTTGAATCTAATTCCTAGGAACTGACTTCCCAGAAACTGAGTTTCTTGAAACTAAGTTTTGGTTGGGTTCTCGAAAACCTAGTTCGGGGTGTACAGTCTTCCTAGTCCTTAAAATAGAAAAATGATTGGACTCAGACCTCGTATAGGTGTCCCTCCTATACGGATAAGTTCTCTTTTCATATGAATTATGAGTAGGGAACCTCGGATTTCTAGAATCCAAAAACGATACTAACTTTTTATAAAGTTCAGTTCTAGTTGTTGGAGTGGGTTTCCTTGCATTAGGAACATTCTGCTTCACCCACTTCTTAGGCATAGCATGCTTTATCTCAGATTTATTGGACTTAAGGGTCAAATTATTTTTAAGCTTGGGTACTGGAGTCAGTTTTGAAACTGACTTCCCCCTTTGCCCTGATTGGCCATTGAGAAGTCTGTGTCCATACTGACTACTACTCTACGTAACAGCTTGACTTCTAAACTAGAATCTTTCTTGAAGTGAAGATTAGAAATGTTTCTACTTTTAGAAGTTGATGCATGATTGCTCACATTGGTTTATGAAAAACCTAGTCCTGACTAATCAGATGGATCTCTTTGTAAACTCTGGTCTTCTGAAACTTTTCTAATGCTAGTATAAAATGAGCAGATAAGCTTTTGATCACTGGCTATTTTCAGTTATTCAGATTCGCATTCTTCATAAAGATATTTAAAAGATTCAAGTAATGTAGAATTCTCCTCTCTAAGTTTGGCTAGCTCATCACTTACTGACTTTGATCCTTGGATCTCCTCAGTCAGTTTTGAAACTTTAAGTTTCAGTGAAACATTCTCGCCGGCCAAAACATTTTCCAATTCATAAAATTTTGAAAATTCTTTATTTAAAACTTCGAGGGTAACATCCTCTGAATCTGAGCAATAAGATTCGGAGTCCTCTTTAATACATGCTATAGGAATAAAAACTGAGTTGGAAATGTGTATTAGGATTTGCGACTCAGCTTTAGTTTGTCTTCTAGTTTAGATGTTCCTTCTTCTTCTCTAAGCTTAGCCATCAGCACCAGGAATGCTTCCTCAACGGCCTCATCATCTAAAGTGTAGTAGCTATCATCGTTATCTGAGATGTCTGGCACCACAGTTCTGGATAGCATGGCCCTTGCAACTGCTCTAGAAGCTTTTTCCTCGAATAACCTCTTCAGGCGTTCCCTTTCCTCCTTGGATACCAGCGGACACTCATACTTGAGATGATCTGGAGAGTTGCACTCAAAACATGCTTTGGGAGGTCTATCGTTGAATTTTTGTTCGCTAGGTTGTGAACCTTCCTTCTTGGCTTTGGCTCTTTCAAGGAGCTTCGTCAGCTTCCTAATTTGCTCCTCAAGCTCTTCGATTGAGCTATCTTCCTCTTTCTTCTGGTAGGAAGGTGTTGGTGCTGACTTTGATGTAGACGTCTGTCTGGATGATCTGTCAACTTGGTAAGGCTTTTGAGGCCTTCTCTTGAACTCTTTTTTTCGCAAAAAAATGCAGCATCTTCCTCTAGATGAGTGTTGACACTCCACACTGCTTCATTTCTGTTTGCCATTTGTATGTCCCACTCGTGAGCTTGTAGCTGAGTAAACATGTCTTTGGTCGTCATCTTGGAGAGGTCCTTCTCCATCAAGCTGGTGGCTTTGACGAACTAGTCCTCCTTGGGCCTCTTGGAGAGAATCTTTGCGTTCATATCTGCAATCTCATAAGTTCTCCCCAAGTTTTTTAGCTTACAAACAATAACATTAAATCTAGCTTCCATTTATTTAACATTTTCACCAGGAAGCATTTGAAATGATTCATACTTATCTACACAATTTTGAAGTTTGTTTCGCTTCATCTGTGCGGTCTCTTGGCAGAGAGTGCCAAGAAATTCCCACATCTTCTTGGCGTTGTCGTGGCGATCAGTGGCTTTGGTAGGGATTGAAGGATAAACTCCATGGCCACTGAATCCAGCTAAAAATGAATTATGTCATCGCTCGTCCACTCAGCATAAGGTTTGTCCACTATCTCCGGCCCCCCTGCTCCTCCGAGCTGTGTGTTCACTTTGGTAATCTTCAGTGGTCTAGTGGATATAACATCAACCATATCTGGATGAACGTTCTTCAACATTATCAGTGAACGCTTCTTCCATATCTCTAAATTTTCTAATGAATACTTTGGAAGCTTCAAAATTTGTGCTATCTCTGTGTACCTAAGCTTGAATACACACAAACAAAACAAAGTGCAAGGAGCAGAGATCTGGTCCAAAGCGACTCAGCACAACCTTGGTCTGTAAGAACCTTGGCGCGTGATACCACTTGTTGGTCTCGAAATCAGACTACATATATATGCACAGCAGAAATTTTGTATATGTAGCGAAAGTAAAAATATAATAAGCACTTGCACTTGTTTTTCTAAACAAATAGAACTCAGTTTAGCGTACTTGACAAGGGTTAAGCTTAGGTCTGCCGTTGTTATGTAAGTTTCACAGAATATACTCTTCAATACTTGGACAAGTATTAAAGGTTTTAAAAGTCAGTTTGCAAAACTAAACATGACAGAAATATAAATAAAGCAGTAAAGAACACAAGATATTTTATAGTGGTTTAGATCTTAATATACTACATCCACTCTTCAGATCCAAGGTCTGGATAACCACTTAGTAAGTACAAGCCTCCTTACGATCCATAAACAGCTCGTCGGTGCCTCCGTCCTTCGGTCTGATGTGGTCACTCACCTAGGAATTCCTTGTAAGCTTAGTCTTCAGGTTGAAGTGAGGACGACACCCCGCCGCCTTCTTCATGGTGTTAGGATGTTTGCTGTTCTTCCCAGAACTCAAGTGGTTGGTATACGCCCGTGAGAATCAATATCCTAGAGTAGGAAACTGACTGCTATGAATATATCTTGGAAAGATATATTCACCAAGGTATAGCTTCAGCTAGAAAGCTTTAGCCTCTTGCATAGAAGGAGTAGCACAGAGTAATAACTTGAGTCAGGAACTCAAGTCTCGTGTAAAGAAACACGGAAACTCATAGAGTTTTTGGAGAGAGATGGCTTGGCGGAATGCTCTTTGTAGAGTGAGAATCATTCAAATTCCTAACCGTTTAAGGTTGATGAGCAGTCCTATTTATAGAGGACTTCCTCCGGCATTTTGAATTTCTGCCCGTTAGACACATAAATCCAGTCATTAGACTCATAGAAGATGTCGTCCATTCATAGCCCATGCCGTAGGTCTGCTCTGCTCGGCTATGTCAGTGTACAATGCACTAACTTTGTGTCAGACTATGTTTCAGTTTTAGGAATCCAAGTTTGGATATCCTCGTGCTGACTTTTACTTAGGCATGAATGTGCCGAAGTCTGACCGAGCTTCGATGTCTTCGAATAGCTCGTGCTTTGAAGGTAGAGGCTCTTATACTGACTTCCCAAGGTCAGTATAGCTAGCCCTCATACTGACTTCCCATAGTCAATATGGCTAACCCTCATACTGACTGCCCATAGTCAGTATGGAAAACCCTCATAGTGACTTCTCCTAGTCAGTACGGGAAAGCCCTCATACTGACTTCTCCTGGTCAGTATGGAAGACCCTATACTGAGTACCCAAAATTAGTTTTGGTCAAGGCTATACTTGGTGAGAAACAAGTTTCAAGGCATGCATTCCCTCAATTCTCGAGCATTTCCTATGCTCGGTCTTCAGCTACAAAGTTCTATTACAACTCGATTGATCCTATACAAGGATTTCAGTTTTAGAACTCTAGAAATTGAAAAACTGATCACTACAAGAAAAATAGTAAACAACAACACTGAAAAGACAACACTTTTCGTTGGAAAGTGTTGTTGAAGAGTAAAAAAGTGTTGTTAAAAATAAAAATGTTATCTTTTAATACCAAAATACACTAAAAGACAACACTTTTAGTGTAGTGTTGTTATTTACGTGTCATCGTTTATTGAAAAAATAACACTTACATTTATATGTTGTTATATTTGTGTTGTTATTTTATTATTTTTTTAATATTTAAATGATTTATTAATTAAATTTATACAATCGTTTTATTCTAAACTTCTCTTCTACTCAAAAAAAACAAAACAAAACCCCTAAATCCTTTCCCCCCTAACCCTCCCCTTCCCAGCCATCGCACAATCGCAGCCCGCCGCAACCCTCCGCACCACTGCCCAGCCTGCAACACCGCCCAGCCCGCTCCATCACCGCCCTATGCTGACGACGCGATTGCGCTCTTCTAGCACTCCCAAATCCCCCCTTGAACAATTGTCGTCCGAACCGTCTCTTCTCCGCCACCACTGCCCCTGCACTGCCGCGTAGCCTGCGCCACCGCCGCGACTGCACCCGCAATATTTTCATCTGGTAATTCGACTTTCTTTCCTATTATCTTCTATTTTCTTGTTTCTTCTTGTAATATCATTTTTCATCCCCTGCTCCATCTTTTTGTAATATTACTTTATTTTCTTTCTATTATAGATTGTAATTCTCTATAATTTTTTTGGTGAGGTTCGTTACTCATTGCTCTGAGTGTTTCGGCCATTCTTGCTTCGTCTGAGGAGATTGCTGCTCATGATTTTCCAGTGATTTCTGTATGTTTGATGTGCTGCTATACATGAATATCAATTTAATGAAGATTTAGAAAACTCGGATGACAAAAATCAATCACTTGCCTACCTATGTGATTTTTTAAGCTAAGAAAGTGAAGCTATTTGATGTGAACTGATCCCACATACAAAGTTATAATGTATATAGCTCTCACTATTGATGTTAGAATTATTATTGTTGCTGCTGCATCAATTGGACTATGGGATTTGGTTGGTTGATATTCGTTGTATAGCATTTCCTGATGTCTGCTTTTGTTTGTTTACTCAATCTACAGTTTATTGGAATGTGAATCTAATCTAATTTAATGGATTATGCTTGCCTATGTGGATTCACTAATTAATTAAGCTATTGCTATACATCTTTATGTCATGATTTTGCGATTCTTGTTGCTCTATAATGTATTAGATACACTTGAAGCTCTTAAACCATTTGAGTTCAAACTTTTAACTTGATTCCTCACTTTTTTCAATAGTTGTGATTAGATTTTGCAATAAATTTAAAAATTAAAATTGAACAAGAAACTTAAATTAATCAAAATCTCATATTTTTATTTCTAATCTACTATTAATAATTATTGACTTATGTTATGTACAATATAATAAGTTAAAATGTAAAAAAAAGTTGCATCATTAATTGTAATACCCCATATTTTAATTACTATATATTTTTTTTTAATTTAATTATTTCTTGGATAATTATTTGGAGAGAAGTATAATTTTATTCATGCATGATGATATTAATAAATAAATAAATAAATATTAATTGAATTGGTGACTTTTCATTAGTGATGCTTCATGTTTATATATATATATATATAATTGTTTTAAGAATTGGGTGGAATATTTACCACCACATTTCCCACCAACCCTCTTGAAGTATACTTTTGGGGAAAAACTTGCAAATTTTCACTTCTTCATCACAAAAACTGGCGAGAGAAATAGAGTGAAGGAGGATGAATTGATGATTTCTTTCTTTCAAAAATTTAACGAAGAAGAATAGGAGTAAGTTTTTTTTCTTTCTCTTTCTTTCTTCACATAGCTTCCAGCTTCCATTTATCCTTTTTTTTTTTCTGGTGTTGAGATCGACATTAATAGGATTAGAAGGACGAGAATAACTTGTTGATGGTTTAGAGATGTGGGTGAAATAAAGTTTGTCTTATGATATAATTAATTTAGATTGTTAATAACCATTGGTGGTGTTCTTGTTTGGATTCATGATTTTGAACTTTTTGGAAGTTGAGTTCGTTTCTCTGCTACTAAGGAAGATTATATGTATATGGGTTGTAGATAAATGTTGGTTTTTGTTTTGCTTTTGGGTTTTGGGAGATCTTTTGTTTGAAATAAGAGAGGGGTGTTTGATGTTGTTGATTGTTGAGTTGCTGTTCAGCCAGGTTATTCGCTCTTAACCAAAAACTTTTTCTTTCTATTTGAGACTAGCATTGTATCGCTAGATCTCCAAGAGACGATCGCTTAGCACTCCACCCTGTCATGCTTAACCGAAGGAGGTGATTACTTTTATATAAAAAAATAAATTATTTAAATTTTTTTTAATGTTTGGAAGCCTCATTACCTATACCAAGTTGAGTAATTGATAAACTTGATAACACTAATTGTCTATGCTTCAAGAAATACTTGTGACTTGAAATATTGACGAGCATGATAATTGTTTGTGGAAGCGATAAAGCATGATGTACGTTTTATTTGAGCATATTTTTATTATATTATGCTATGATATCTTTGGTGGAATAGATATTTATATTAAGGTTATGCTCTCCGCACAAGAACGTAGAAATCTAATTCCTAGAATTTATGAATAATATATCTATTATATGAGTCGAATGGAGGAAACCTCAAAGGGGTCTTAGTGGGAGAATTAGTTAGCATGTGCTCGGTAATTAAATGCAAGGATGTTGCAGCCAGGACAAATGTCAACTAATATCGCAAGTGTAACGACAAGCGGAGATGTAAATTGATCGCAAGAGCGTTGATTCAAATTTTATTTATTTATTCTTCTCTCTTCATCCTTTCGTTTGACGAAGTCTTTAGAAGCCAACGGAGATGTGAATGATAGAGTACGACCACAATCAGGAATATGGTATGAAGGATTAATGAGAAGGTGATTAGTCCCTAGTTCTAGTAGTGCCGTGAATAACGAGTAATTGTGGAAGCAACAATACGATTGGATGGAAGAATGCATTCTTGAGTATACGTAGACTAGAACAAATGCAAGCTTCATATCTCATTTAATGCTATATTCCTTTGTAAATAAACAATACTTTTAAATCATGGAGCCTATACGAATACGAGGATGATAGAAGCTCATGATCATAGTATATTAACCCTTCCAACCTTTGAATTTCTTTTGAAACTACGTTTTCACCTTGATATCTTGTTGACACTAAGGAAGCTTTTACTACATCTTCTTGATTTCCAAATAAGAAATTGTGAAACTAATGGAATATTATTTAGCATTCATCGAAGAGTAGTTGTATGAGTTCGAGATGGAAGTTTTAACTTCGTATCTTGACACTTCAATAATTGAGTTCCTAACTATATATATGATTTAGGACATCAATTCTCCTGTTTTAGAGCATATGCTTTCGTTTAGTTCTTTTATTTGTTTTCACTTGCCCTTTTATTTATTATGTTAGTTATTTCCGTGTTTAAAGTCTAAGTTTAAGTATTTATTTGACAGATGGCTAGATGGAAGTTCACCGCGCGAAAGAGGGTGACGCCAGTGGCCACACCAGATGAGATCAGGACTGCTTTTCGGACCTATAGAGGATGCCATGGGCATAATTTGGGAGAGTTTCTGGCTCACTACCATAAGCTCTGGAAAGCGGCGAATCGGTGTGATGTAACTCACTGTGAGGGTATACGGAGATTGCTGGATATCTTGCCACCTCAGTGGAAAGGTTGGGCTCGAGAGGAGTCCCGTCGTTTCATTCAGGAGCTCAGTCCCACATACAGTCCGGTGGGCGATTTCCCTGGTTTTATTGGATTACTGCAGTATCAGTTCATCACTATAGGGAGCGCACCTGCGGGACCCCACTTGCCTTACTTCTAGTATGCTCGTTTGGAGTTAGAGCCAGAGATACCGGTAGTTCTGTCTGCACCTACTCCGATAGAGAGGGTGCGACGTACCCATCTCTTTGACTCAGAGGCAGGGCCATCGGTACCACCCCCACCTGTTGTGCCTATACCACCTGTAGCTGGCATTACACCACCCCGGGCTATCCCTTCTGATGATCAGGTGGTGCCTCAGAGAGACATTCAGGCACAGGACCTTCCCGTGAGGAAGCGTCTCTGCATAGCGAGAGATGATGCACACATCCGAGAGGTGGTTGTTATCAGCAGCTCTGAGGAGGACAGCTCAACTGGTGACATCTTCCTTTGGGGATTGATGTTAAAGGGTAGGGAGGAGGTTCGAGCCCTCCTACCAACAACCTTCCAGAAAATGGCTGCGTGCAATTCTGGAGATGTGGTTGGGGTGCATCGGACTGCAGGCCCTGACATCGGTCCCTGGGGGGGAGATGTTACAAAAAAAAGTGGACGAGGGCATTGGGTCTAATGATGTCTTTGGCCATGATGATGGTGACGCTGATGATGAGGGTGCCCAGTCTGGAGGGTCCCCCCGGGACACTTCTTCTGCAGGATAGCTAGGAGTTACTCGTATGTAGTTAGTTGATGTATAGCTTTTGATGTACATAGATGCAATACTATTATTCTGTAGATGATTCGAGAGTATGGACCCTATATTTTTGCTCATGGGTCACTCTTTAGACTAGTACACTAGATTATGTTAGGGCTCTACAAGGTTAACATCATAGTTAGTACTAGAATTCTCGATGCTTGACTTCACATACACAAAGACCTCGTAGAGGCAAATGTACTTTTGTTTGCTTATCGAAAATATATGTGAAGTCCCCTTTATGGGTTTTGGCTAATCTTTTGTGCACATGTGTATATACATTTTTTGTTCTCAATGTATTGTTTGTGAATGCTTTTTATTACTGTAATGGATATTGTGGGCTGCAAAAAATGTTTTTTTAAAAAAAAAACTATGATCGGCAATAGAAATAGAATACATACCTAATATTTTTTTCTTTCTCGGTTGATTGTTGAATTACAGAATGGAAGCAGAAGTCAATATGCAAGGAAGGGGAAATGGCCGAGGCCGAGGTAGGGGCCGTGGTCGTGGTCGGGGTCGTGGTCGAGGACGAGCTGGACCTCAACACGGAGCACCAGAGGTTCAACACCCTCCCCCTCCGCCACCACAATCTCCCCGACGGATAGTTGAATTATTCATGAAGCAGAACCCACCGACTTTCAATGGTGAAGGAGACCCATCAGATGCTGAGAGATGGGTTAAAGCAATAGAAAGAATCTTCCGACTTCTTCAGTGTACGGACAGGGAGAAAGTCAATTGTGTCACTTATCAATTGATTGAGTCGGCTGAGTTCTGGTGGGAAACTAAAGTGAAAACTATGACACCTGACTATTTGGAAAATCTTTCTTGGGAAGAGTTCAAGGAGAGCTTGTATGACAAATATGTTCCCAAAAGTTATCGTGAAAGGAAAGAGACAGAGTTCAATAACCTCCACCAAGGAAAGATGACTGTGGTTGAGTATGATAAATTGTTTAGTAGTTTGTTGAGATATGCTCCACAACAAGTGGATACTGATGCTAAGATGGCAACAAAGTTTCGCTATGGTTTGAAAACTGAGATCAGAGCTGGATTAGCATGCTTAGGGGAATTGTCTTATGCTGAATCTCTAAACCGTGCCTTAGACATTGAGGCAGCCTATGCAAGAGATAAGGTCCCATCCACTACTGCTATGCCCCATGTTCCAGCTCCTCAGAGCCAAAATCAGAAAAGAAAATGGGAAGAAAACTCTAGGGGTTCATCCTCCAACTTCGGAAATCAAAAGAAACCATGGCAATGATTCACACCACATCAGCAACAAATGTATCTTGGTGGTCAGGGCCACAGGCAGAACGTTGAGAGACATGATGCCAGTAATCAAGTGCGTAATGAGCAGAAAAATGAGGGACCACGACCTTGCACTAGGTGTGGAAGAACTCACACTGGGAATTGTGCTGCTTTGAATAGCACCTACTACACTTGCGGTCGACTGGGTCACTATGCTTCGCAATGTAAGGGTAGAGTTCAAGGCTATGCTCAGTGACAAAATCAGCAAGGCCCTAGGAATCAGATGAGAGCTATGCAAGTGCAACCTCAGCCACCACGACAAGAATAAGGACGAGGATTCAGGGGACAACAAAATCAACCCCGCCAACCACCGCAACCACAACAACAACGACAACAACCACAACGCCAGGCTAGAGCTTATGCTCTGGAGCGAGGGAAGCAACCAATAGAGAATCAGGGTAACCTTGCAGGTATGTGTTCAGTTTATGGCATACCTGTTATAGTTCTGTTTGACACTGGTGCATCGCATTCCTTTATTTCAAATGCATGCGTAGAAATCTTAGGGTTAAAAGCTGAGAGAGCCCAACAGGACTTAAAGGTTACTACTCCTTCTGGAGAAATGACAATGACCACTCATGTTTGTAAAAACCTAGAAGTGGACTTAGAATCGCTTAAGGTTCTAGCAAATGACCTCAATGTCATGACAATGTGGGATGTCGATATCATCTTGGGTATGGACTGGCTCACGGAGAATCACGCCACAATCTTGTGCAAGGAAAGGAAGATATCATTCCACACTCAAGGAAAAGATAATGCATGTTTTCATGGGGTCAGTAAAGGAAGAAAAATACCCATTGTGTCTGCACTTCAAGCTAAAAAGATGCTAAAGAAAAATGACAACCAAGCCTACTTAGTGTACATTGAAGGAGAGATAGATGAGAAGAAATCTATCATGAATGTACCTATTGTACGGGAGTATGAAGATGTCTTTCCTGAAGAATTGCCAGGATTACCCCCGGATCGACAAGTAGAATTCACGATTGATTTAGAGCCAGGAGCAGCTCCAATTTCTAAAGCACCCTACCAGATGGCTCCAAAGGAATTGCAGGAATTGAAGATTCAGCTGGAAGAGCTCTTAGACTTGGGATTTATTAGACCTAGTGTCTCACCTTGGGGAGCACCAGTTCTATTTGTGAAAAAGAAGGACGGAACAATGCGTAAGTGCATTGATTACCGTGAATTGAATAAGTTGACCCTAAAGAATAGGTATCCACTACCAAGAATAGATGATTTGTTGCCAACTCCTTTATTTCATTCAGGATTATCTATTTCTCATGCTTGTCCTTATTATGATTTTTACATATTTCCTTCCCCACTTGTATAGTTGTATTCATCGGGCGATTATTCTCCCCGATGTCGCGTCCCCGACTTTGGGAATTTCTCGGGGCGTGACATTAATTCCTATATAATATAGGTCATGACGATGACAAATTCAATAAGAAAAATAAATAATATAATTTCTTCAATATAACATGTTAACGTATTCATATCTCTTTACCAGGCCACATAATCGTGTATTATTTCTAGTCAATATTGTTAGTTTATTCGTCATTGTCAAAATATTAATTTTTTGTTATCCTTTAATTCTTCGTAGCGTTGTATTAAATTGGGTTTGAGTCAGTTTTCCTACTTTTATCTTTGGCGTAAATTTCAACTTTTTATTTAAATTGCACTATTTAGAACTTTTTTATTATTTTCAGACTTATTTTACAAATCTTAATTTTAATTCTATTTACCTTGGTTTGGTTTATTTTGGTTTTTTGGTCTTGTTTTTAAATATTTATTATTTTATTTTGTTCAGTTTTAAGGAATTATAGATAAGTATTTTTGGGTAATTATGTATATCTTTCCCAAACTTAGGAAATTTATGGAATTCTATCTCATACTTTTAAATTTATGAAATTCTACACCATGTTTAATTATGAAATCTCATCCCAATTCATTTGGCATCATCAACCTTTTGCCAAATCATCTATAAATAGCCATGTCAACGGTCTATGTAAGCCTTTTGGATGATGTGGATATCTGATGTGGCAATTTTTTATTTTTATTTTTACAATATTTTTTAATGAAAAACTTTTGATATTTAATTTTATTAAGTTAATTTCAAAATTAAAGTTAATCTCTTAATTCTATTTGGATTTTTAAAATCTTAATAAATTTATAAAATTTATAATTAAAAAAATATTATAACGATTATTTCTTAAATTTTGATTCTTATTTTTTAATAATGAATATTAAATAAAAATGATTAAAGCATTTAAGAATTATATATTACACAATAAATTTAACTAAATTTAAAATATTAACTTCAAAACTATAATTTAAAAATTTTTCTCTATTAAATATTTTTTAGGAAATTTAAAATAAATATTTATTATTCAACCGAGTTTTTTATTTATGATATGTTATTTACTTCCTTCCGGTTAGGTTATCTCTTAGTGTGTGTGTATATATTTATTAATTTGATTTAACATTCATATTAATATATGTCTAAAACTATGTTTACATATAATTTAATTGATGACCTAATGCAATTTATTTCCACGTAATTAAATAAGAAAGGCTACAAAAAATAATATATTTTCAAATTTTGTATTTGATTTCTATATTTTAACTATTGAAATTAAATTCAATATTCTCTAAAGACATTAGATTATTGACATATTTGTTGTCATTATTTTTTATTGTTCATAAAAAAGAAGTAAAAGAAATTTAAAATGCACAAATAAATGTTTGGTGAACAAAAATTATAGTACGTCGATCAAATCAAAAAACCAAAAGCCCGACACAGAAACGAAGCATAGATAAAAACTTGATAAATAATTATAAAAAATTGGTCTTTTAATAATTATTGAATAATAAATTTTATGAATAAAAAATTCTAAAACCTAAAAATATTTAGAAAATAAAAAATATGCTACATAAGATATTGAGGATGATGTGGACCGACAACATGGCAATTTATAGTTGATGTGGCAAAAAGTTGATGATGTCAAGTGAATTGGGATGAGATTCAACAATAACATATAATGTAGGATAGAATTCCATAATTTTGAAAGTATGGGATAGAATCCCATAAATTTCCTAAGTTTGGGATAGATATGCATAATTATTCAATTTTTTTTTCAATAGGGGTATAACAGGAAACATAAAAGTAAAAGTGCTAAAACAAACCAATTTTAAAAGTTAAAAAGTTTAATTGACCCAAATAGTTATGGAGGGACTAATATGTTCCTCACACCATAGTGAAAGGGTTAATCTGACTCTTATCCCTATAATAGAATAAACAATGAAAAAAATAAAAATATTATTGATGTGACTTTTTTTTTTGGAGGGAAAGTCACAAACATGTAAATATAAGCAACTAAATGTGTATTCTAATTTAGGTTGATAATGGATAAATCATGGATGTTGAAGAATCGGTTGACTAGTGATTATTTGGCTGGAGTAGAGGTTTTCATGCAGTTTGCCACACATAATGTTTTCATGCAGCTTGCCACACATAATGCACGTAATGAGTTCTTGATGTCATGCCCATGCACAAAATGTGGAAATCGAATGCGTAAGAGTAAAGATGTTGTTAGGTTACATCTATTAAGAAATGGTATAGACTTGACATACCATACATGGATATGGCATGGAGAAAGATCTACATCAAGTTACTCGGTGAACCATGAGGATGATCAATCAGGGAATCATGGTATTGATATTTTTAAGGAACCGGTTGATATGGTACATGTTGCATATGAAGAAAAGTATGATCCAAATAAGTTCATAGAATTACTCGAGGATGCAGAGAAGCCATTATATGATGGATGTACCAAATTCAGTAGGTTATCTGCAATAGTGAAACTTTACAACCTTAACACTACAAAAAAAAACTATTTGTACTGACAATAATCTTAGTGATATTTAAATTTTTGTGGTTAAAAATAATTTTATAATAACAATTATGCATTTTGTCACAAAAAAATATAATTTGTGACAATTTTATTAATTGCAGGTATTTATTATCACTAAAGTTAGTGACAATAATATTTTTGTCACTAAACATATATGTAGAGCAACAATAAATTCTTTACAGGCCTCCTCACTATCTTTGGTGACAAGTTGTCTTGTCCTAATGAGTTGCCTCCAACTATATATGAATCAAAGAAAACTTTAGGTTCTTTGGGTATGGAATACGAAAAAAATACATGCATGTCCAAATGATTGTGTCCTATATCGTAAGGAGTATGCTTGTCATAACACTTGTCCGACATGTGGTGCCTCGAGATGAAAAGAGTGCATTAATTCTTCTTCAAAAAACTCTATTCCTTCAAAGGTTCTATGGTACTTTCCACCAATTCCAAGATTTCAAAGAATGTTTCGTAACAAGGATATTCTTGGTGCTTCATGAGAGATAATTCTGAATTGTGTAATTTTGATACTTTATTTCATATTTTCAGGAGCTAAGCACGTGCCTAGCCAATTGTAAATACTATTTAAAATTCAAAAATAGGTTTAAATTTGTAACTCGTATCCCCAAAAGCATGTACCATATAACCAAATCCACTATATTTGTCTCATTATTCAAATTAATTCATAAAAGTATATGAATATTGTACACTATTATTTATTATATTTTATTATTCGAGTAGTTTAAGTGTGATTATTTCTTTTTTTTTTCATCCCCAATTCAATAGATGCATATATATATATATATATATTTTCATTGTAATACCACATGTACAGTTCATATAACTAAAATATGTACTTAATTCAGTGATAGCTTATGAGTTTATTGTTATTTATTAATATTTCAATATTTTTAGGTTCTTATTCAAGAAGATACAAGAAATAAAAACAACTGAGAAATTCAGGTTTGTCTATCCATGTAATGTAGGTTACATATCATCTACAAAGAATGATAAGAAATCAAGTCATGAAAGAATGGAACAAAGATCTCGATTCTTAGTACAAAGACTTGAGGATACTTTACCTAATCAAATTGTACTGGTTCCATGTAATGTGAGGTAAGTACAAAGTTGATTTCATTTTGGTTATATTAATAATTAAGTATAGATATCTAAATTTATGGGTATTTACATATATGCAGAGAACATTGGATTCTTATGGTTATTGACCCATACAAAGTTGAGATTGGTATTTTAGATCCTCTTTATAATGGTATTCGTGATGGTACTTGGAAACAAGTTATCGAAGTGTAAGTTTACTTTCCTTTATGTATATATTTTTAATTTTAATGTTGTAGATTTCACTAATATTTCTAATTTTTTGACTTGCAGAGCATTGAAGATGTTTACTACGACTACTAAACAAAAATCAAGAAAAATACCTAAATGGTCAATAATCAAGGTATGTAAACTTCATTACAACATAGATATAATAAACTATAAATATTAATTAATAGATTGATTTCAAACCTAGGTTCCAAAACAACCTGATGGATTTCAGTGCAGATACTATGTAATGAAGTACGTGAAAGAAATAATTGATTCTGATGTTGAGACGATCGAGGCATTGCAGTCATTGGTAATACTTAATTATAAACTCATATCAAAGTTAAAATATTGAGGTTTATTATCTCTTTATAATGTATGATATTTTACTTAACAGTTTAATAATAGGAGCTACAACATTATGAATATTGATGATGTTCACATGGAATGGAAGAATACAGTACAAGATTATAAGTATGCGTAGCAAATTCGAAAAATATTAGACGATTACATTGTTTTTTGAATTGTGATTTTGGGATATGGATTGAATTTGAATATTTATGAGTGTTATTGAAGATGAGATGTTGGATACATTTTTACATGATTAATATTAAGATGTTTGGTATATAAGAATATTGATTTTGTATATTTATGAGTTGAATATGATGATATGAATTTTGAACATTGTAATTTTTGTATTTGATTATACATTAATAATTTAAAATATACAGATTAATTGCAGCAGTTTACGACAACGGTGTCAAACCAATGTCTTTTGTGCTATAAACAACAGTTTTAAACCGTTGTTATTTAGGAGAAAAGACAACTGTTTAAAACTGTTGTCTTTTATACAAACGACAACAGTTATAATCTATTGTCTTATGGAGAAAAGATAACGGTTTTAAACTGATGTCTTTTGCATAAAAGACAATAATTTTTGTAGTAAAGACAATGGTTTGTAACCGTTGTATTTTCTATAAAAGACAATAGTTTACAACCGTTGTCTATTTAGAGAAAAGACAACACTTTTTTTTAAAAGACAACAGTTGGAAAATCGGTGTCTTTCAGCGTATACTTTTAACAACACTCCATACGACCCTTTAACAATAGTTTTTAACCGTTGTTGTTCACTGTTTTTCTTGTAGTGGACTAAGATGACTTTTACAATCTTTGACCCACCAAAACACGAAAAGCAAAGGAAGGATTTCTCTAACAAAAATCCTAACACTTTCCTTATTAGAGAGATTATTTTTTTCGTAATGAGATATAATGCATGTTTTCTTAGATAAAACGCATGTTTGCTAAGATAAAATGCATAATATTAAAGATAAAATATAGTAAGTAGAGACATTAAATATTTTATTTCGCAATGTAATGTTAATGCAGGATATTGCCATTAAAATGAACAAAATCGTAGTTAAAAAGCAGGTTTTAAAATTATCATTCATTACATTCATTTACTATATTGTCCTTTGATGCAGAATATTGACCATCAATTAACGTTTTTTTACTGGCCTGTGATTTAATTTGGTGCGTTGATCTGAAGATATAACTGACCGAAATTTATTCTCATTTTTCATACTAAGGTTATTCTCATGGAAGACTACTCTATTTTTGTATAAACTAATATTGTAGTTTTAACAATGCTTTTATGGGTGACGTGCACAATTACACAAAATCTCAAGTCTAATACTCATAAATTTCACTAATGATTTTTGTCACCGATTGTTATAGAAAATATTTACTTTTATTTATTAATAATATAACTATACTATTAAGTTAATACCATAACTTATAATATAAGTTATTATCATTATATAATATAACTATATTATAATTTATTGCCATAACTTATTATATAAGTTATTACGCACATCCAAACACATAAATAAACTTACAAAAAATAAAACTCAAAGTACGGAACCACAAAATATGGATTCAATTACTAAACAGTGCAAATATATAAAAACAATCACTTTTTTTTCTAAAACTTAAATGATCATTTTTATGTACATATGCAATAAATATCCAAATTTATGTAAAATTTCACAAATACCCATAAAATTAACCATTTTTGCAGATTTTTTAATTTGACAATCATTATTATAATTATTCAATAATTATTATTCAAATTAATACTAAAAAATATATTTATCTAATTTGATTTTGATATTAAGTCCAATTTTAATTATATATTTTAAATAGATTAAAAATTAAAAGAATGGTCTTTACAATTTAAATGGAGAAGCTAAATAATTTTTTTATTTTTTAGAGTTATTTTAGGACATCATTTCAAGGAAATTAATTTATTTAAGCAAAAGTTTTAATGGAATCAACAAAATAAAAGAATGAAAAAAAATAATTATGCAAACTGTTTGTAATTTGGATTTATACACTCGTGTTTTGTTTTGTTTTGTTTTTTTTTTTTTAATTTTCATTTGCAACTTAAATAAAAAAAAATGAAATTAATTAAAAGCGGGTAAAATGATTTACGATTAAATCTTCATTAATAAGATTAAGAAATGTTAAATTAAGAAAAATAGATTGTAATATATTTGTGCTTTTATTTGCTTATTGAAGTAAAAATTTGAATAGTAAGGGTAATTTAATAAAAATGGTTATTTCTTAAATGCGTATAGAATAGTGTTTATTTAAAATATTTAGATAATGAGATTGGCTATTTAAGGTTTTCACTCTATTAAATAAGTTGTTAGAAAATTTGACAGAAATATCCTTTCTTTTTATGGTATATTTTGGTGGGTCAAAGAATGTAAAAGTTATCTTAGTTAGTTTTCAGCTTAGATGAAAAATGTACAGTCCTGTATAGGTTCTTTATCGAGTTGTAAGTTGATACTAATCTAGAAACTAGACTACTCAAGAGTCTAATATGCGCCAAAGACTCAACAAGCCAAAAGTACGCAGTACACCTTTCAAGCCTGGAAGAAAAAGAGTCTAGCGGAGTATGTATTTTGTCAAATACGAATCATGTATAGTATGGTACAATCACTCAAACCATGCTGAGCAGCAAAGGACCAAGTATACTGAAGAGATGATGTCATCAGCATGGAGTTGGGAGTATGATAGCATCAGCATAGACTTACTAGTCTAGGTCCCAGCAATTGAAGACAGGAGGAATATACTGAAGAAGAACATACTTTAAGGATTGGAGAAGCCTTAAAGTCTGCAAGCACAAAACTTCATGTTTCGCTACCTAGAACAACCAGTTCGGGATTCCTCATACAGGCATAAATACTGTCTTTCTAACAAAAGACGAAGCATCGCTGTCAAAGTCAAAAAAGGCGAAAAAGGTGAAGATCCTCTGCAAAAAAGCACACCTACCCGCCGAACGCTACAACCAATAAAGACATTCTATTGGACAACTTTGATTTTGTCTCTAATGGGTCTTTAATTTAAACCTTCTCGGATATAAATACTAGGGAAATCATTGATGAAGAAGGTTACGTACATGAACAAATATACGAATGAAGTTGCGCTAAACAAAGAGGAAACACACTATCAGTGAACTCTTATCTAAAGCTTTAAGCTTCACAGGGTGAGCTTGCTTTCGAGGTTTTTAAGTTTTCCGTGTGTCACTAAGTGAACACGAGACTTAAAATTACTATATTTTTTAGTTACTACTCGGTAGTTTTCTACAACAGTCAAGTACATCTTGTACTTTAACTCTTACAGGCAACCTGCCGCAGAAGAGATAGTTCTCGGGGGAACTATAAACACCTGATTCCAGCTACAAGGAGGTTGAGTGGTGCGCCCACACTCTGAGGAGTTGTGAAGTGAGGAGCCAAGCATGAACCAGGCGAGTGCGCTTGTGGATCGGTGGACGAGGCATTCACCGACAAGCAATAGATCGTAAGAGCACCTGTGGGTTACCAGACCAAGTGTCTGAAGAGTGGACATAGGACGGTTTAGTCCGAACAACTGTAAGTATGTTTGTCGTTTACTGTTTTTACTAATTTATCAGTATAGCTTTATTTCATTTTGAAACTCAACACTCAACTGTTGGAGTATATACTGAATATTGACATTTAAGACAAAGTCGTATCAAATACCTAAGAGATTTGAACAAACCAAGCTAACACGTCACCCTTAACTTGGATAAGTGCAAGATGCAGTACTTACAAACAAATTTTCGGTTGTGCATATACATAATACTCCAATAAACCGGGACCAACATAAGCCCAATTTAAATTGTAAAATAATTATACTTGAAGTATTTCTAAGAAATATTAGTATTTAATATAAACTTAAAAAATTGATGAAATACAATGTTTTCTGAAAAAGAATTGTAGAAATATAATTTTTTGTATAAGATAATAAGAGAAAATATATCACAAATTATTGTGATTTTCACGATATATATATATATATATATTATAGATGAGGCCCTGTGAGGGTAAGATTAGCGATTCAATATGCTTTGATTAGCGTATTAGACCCTCACTATTTGGACTCATTAAACTCTTTCACGTTTACAAAATCATCTAATTTAAGTACTTCAACTTTTAAATTTAATTTTGTTATTTAATTTTAATTTTATATTTTTTTATATTTACTTCTCTTCACTTTTGTTTTAGTTTATTTTTATTTTAGGTTCCATTATTATATATTAGTTATTTTATTAACTTTTTGCTTTGAAGAACTATAATTATACATACTGTTATAGTGATGGTATATTAGTAAATTAAAAAATTAAAGTGGAATTGATTTTAAAAGTCAAAAGGTTTAGTTGATCAAAAATGTTATAGAGAGTCTAATATGCTCTATCTGAATCGAAACCTTATTCCTATATTATGAGCTAAATTTATTCCTATTGTTCAAAGTATTTGAATTACTTTAAATTAGTGAAGAGGGCGAAAATTCGGCAACTAAAAGCTGACGGCTCAGTGAAAATATCTAACAAAACCACAATGTTTTGAGATTTAAGCATTGGCATCATTAGTAATTTTTGTCTAAACGTCAAGTATTTTTCTCCAATCATAATTAGATACAAAATTTATAATTTGTCAATTATTTGTAAATAAACATAGTTTGTACAATATTTTGAGAAAATTGTAAAATTTTATAAAAAGTTTGTATAAATCTCAGCAACATTACTTTCCATGCCAAAAGTATCACATCACGTTAACAGCTAGCCTTTTTATTTTATTTTATGTACTAATTTATATATGTAAGGCATACACTATATATATATAAAAGATTAAGGTACAAGAACAAAGTTGAAGAAAAATGGCCTGTATGTCGTGTCTAAACTTGAACGATGCACGAGGTGTCTGCCGCAGGATACAGCTACGTACCGCTAAGCTTCACCTACCGGAGTCTTCAACAAATATTTCATTTGAATCTTCCATGAAAATGTTGATGATCAAAAGTCAATTTCGTGTACATTCAATAGTCAGTGCATGGGCGAACAACAGCAATAAAAGGCAGTCATTGGGTCACCAAATTCGTCGAAAGCAAAGATCACAAGTAACCGAGTGTCGAGGTATATATATATGCATGCATAATAATATAATAACTCATTAAATCTTGCTAAAAACTAAAATTCCTGGAGTTTGTCATGAATCACTTTAGTTGCAAGTCTGGATGCGTTGAATGGAATTCAAAAAGTCGGCCCAGCCACCATTGGGACTCCTGAAGAGGTAAGTAATAACATGCATGATGAGTTTGTTTGGATTTTTAATAGCATGCAGTTTGCGTATACTATTACTATATGGTGTGTTGGTGAATGTTAGGAAAATAAAAAGATTGAGGATTCCATTGAGTACGTGAAGGAGTTGTTGAAGACAATGGGCGACGGGCGAATCAGCGTTTCCCCGTACGACACAGCAATAGTTGCCCTGATTAAGGACTTGGAAGGAGGTGATGGACCAGAGTTTCCATCTTGTCTAGAGTGGATTGCACAGAATCAACTGGCTGATGGTTCTTGGGGGGATCACTTCTTCTGTATTTATGATCGGGTTGTTAATACAGCAGCTTGTGTGGTCGCCTTAAAGTCGTGGAACGTTCACGCAGACAAGATTGAGAAAGGTAGTGTTGCCAAGATTGATATATAAAATTAAGAATATTTTGTTTGTATATTTTTATATTCTTAATTAATAGTTGATGCATGAATTGTTTCCCTATATTTAGGAGCAGTGTACCTGAAGGAGAATGTGCATAAACTTAAAGATGGGAAGATTGAGCACATGCCCGCAGGGTTTGAATTTGTGGTTCCTGCCACTCTTGAAAGAGCCAAAGCCTTGGGGATCAAAGGTCTTCCCTATGATGATCCTTTCATCAGGGAAATTTATAGTGCAAAACAAACAAGATTGACCAAGTATTTCTAATTCATCATCATCAAGAAATTAATTAATTTGTTCCATCACATCATCATTCATTAATTATATATATATATAATTGTCTGCAGGATACCAAAGGGCATGATCTACGAATCTCCAACTTCTTTATTATATAGTTTAGACGGTCTGGAAGGCTTGGAGTGGGACAAGATACTGAAACTGCAGTCGGCCGATGGCTCATTCATCACCTCTGTGTCGTCTACTGCCTTCGTATTCATGCACACCAACGACCTTAAATGCCACGCCTTCATCAAAAATGCCCTCACCAATTGCAACGGGGGAGGTACATATATCTTTTTCTGCTCTCTCAAAAAAGATATAGCTAGTTTTATTATTAATTCTCCATACAATTAAAAATCCATATAATTAAATTATTTTTTTGGATGATAATACTCCTATTATTTCAAATTATAATACAAAAGACACATTTGAAATTATGTATGCAGTACCCCACACGTATCCAGTGGATATCTTCGCACGACTTTGGGCAGTGGACCGACTGCAACGCCTCGGAATATCTCGATTCTTTGAGCCTGAGATCAAATATTTAATGGATCACATCAATAAGTGGGCACTATTACTTACTTAATTACAACTATATTATATATATATACTACGTAGTAATTATGTTTACTACAGCGTGTGGAGGGAGAAGGGAGTTTTCAGTTCAAGGCATTCACAATTTGCGGATATTGACGACACATCCATGGGCATCAGGCTTCTGAAAATGCACGGATACAATGTCAACCCAAGTGTGTATATATACAAATTAAGAGTTTAATATATATATATATATATAATAAGTACTTAAGATGTGTACGTGATATACATTTTGTAATGAATTCGTGGACCGGATCAGATGCACTTGAACATTTCAAACAGAAAGATGGGAAGTTTACATGCTATGCTGATCAACATATCGAGTCTCCATCCCCCATGTACAATCTCTACAGGGCTGCTCAGCTTCGTTTTCCAGGAGAAGAAATTCTTCAACAAGCCCTTCAATTTGCCTATAATTTTCTACATGAAAACCTAGCCAGCAATCACTTTCAAGAAAAATGGGTCATATCCGACCACCTAATTGATGAGGTTAATAGCTATTTATTTTTTATTTTTTGAGTTTTTCCTATCTACCTAATTTGAATTTTTCTGCAAATATTAAATATTCTAAACTTATTTTTCTAAATATATTACCAAAAAAAAAAAAATTGTGATAAATCCTTTAATCTTGGCATATATATATAGGTAATGATCGGGCTGAAGATGCCATGGTACGCCACCCTACCGCGAGTGGAGGCTTCATACTATCTTCAACATTATGGTGGATCCAGCGACGTATGGATTGGCAAAACTTTATACAGGTTAACAAAGACATATTTATATTTATATTTATATAGAGAGAGAGAATTTGATGTCATGGGCTAAATAGAAAAAAATGTGATACCTTAGATTATCGCATAAACCGTTAGATAAACAATATTAATTATTAAAAAAAAGCATTATTTCTCAAAACATAGTATATATAACAATTAAACACTAACATAAAATATATAGATAGAGAGATGTGATGAGGTGTTAAAATTAAAGTTTGTGATAAATAGAAATGAATCTTCTGCTGGATTGATAGCATTAACGGTTGAAAAAAAAAATCAATGATTGATATATTAAGCAAAATTTTTATTTGTGCTTAATTGCTTTACATATCATGTTTAATTGATTAAGCATGATTTATAAATTAATTAAGAATGTAATTTTCTAAAAAAACTTTAATCTCAAACATTGATATTTTTAGTTAAATGGTGTATATTCATTCATATTTAACACAAACCAACTTTTAACATGGAATCCACTCCACACACACACACACACACACATATATATATAGATATATATATTTTAAGCATAAATTTAAGTTTTAATATGAACTATTGATTTAATCTGATAAATGACGTTGGTCCATTTTTATTTAATATAAACTCATTTTCCACACTAAATCCACTCCATATATATGTATAAGATTAGATCTCATGATAATTAATCAACATATACTTGATTAATTAGTATATTATATATAAAATTTTAGACTCATTAAAATATTAAGCTTAATTAGTTAATACATTATGCTTTATCAAAATGCATAATCACTCCTTTTAAAATTAATAGTCGCCTACTTGAAAACCTTAATTATAATGATCCATCCATTAAACTTAACCATCAATATTGGTACCAAGTTAAAATATAGCATATGGTCCATTCCACACATATATGTATATATATACATTTCGTATGAAATTGACGGCGATTTATGTCATGCACATAATCATAATAGGTCGGTTAATCTTTTCGACAGAAACATAATGTATTATGAAAACAAGTACAACATACTAATGAATCAAGTATAATATTTAACAAGTTTTTACTAATTTACGAGAAATATATATATATATATATAGAGAGAGAGATGAGATCAAGAAAAAAAAAATTCTCATGTGAGAAAAAAGAATGAATCATATCCATTAAATCTAAAAAAATCAATGGTTAATATGCAATCAAGCAACGACTGAAACACAATCAAGTAATTGCTTGATTGTGTTTTAGTTGTTGCTTGATCATTATGTTGCTTGATTAAGTTTTCACTTGTTGCTTGATTTTATATCAACCATTGATTTATTTAAATCTAACTATTAAGACTCATTCTTTTTTCTCACATGGGACTTTTTCTTACTTGAACCGCTCCCTATATATATATATGATTTAAGAAATTGATGACAATTTATCTCATACATATGTAAAAGTCGATATTTATGTTCTATGCAGAATGCCAGAAATCAGTAACGACACATACAAAATACTTGCACAATTGGACTTCAACAAATGTCAAGCACAACATCAGTTGGAATGGATGTCCATGAAAGAGTAAGTTTTTATAGTTATTTGGTGATTAACCATAATCTTGTCTAATGAATCACTTATCCAGGTGGTATCAAAGTAATAATGTTAAAGAATTTGGGATAAGCAAGAAAGAACTTCTTCTTGCTTACTTTTTGGCTGCTGCAACCATGTTTGAACCCGAACGCACACAAGAGAGGATTATGTGGGCGAAAACTCAAGTCGTTTCTCGGATGATCACATCATTTCTCAACAAAGAAAACACAATGTCATTCGACCTAAAGATTGCACTTTTAACCCAACTCCAACATCAAATAAATGGGTACATTTTATACTTTATCACATATGTTTTTTTTTTTTCAAATCTTTAATTTTGTCCCTTTAATTTTGGAACAGTTCTGAGATGAAGAATGGACTTGCTCAAACTCTTCCTGCAGCCTTCCGACAACTACTCAAGGAATTCGACAAATACACAAGACATCAATTGAGGAACACTGTGAGTTAACATTCACACACACATATATATATATAGGAGGGATCATGTGAGAATAAATCCTCCTGTGAGAAAAAAGAATAAATCATATCCATTAGATCTAAATAAATCAATGGTTGATATGCAATCAAGCAACAATTAAAACACAATCAAGCAATTGCTTAATTGTGTTTTAGTTGTTGCTTGATTATTGTGTTGCTTGATTGTGTTTGATTTGATGGTTGATTTTATATCAACCATTGATTTATTAAGATATGATTCATTCTTTTTTCTCTTAGGGGACTTTTTCTTACTTGATCCGCTCCATATATATATATATATATATATAATTTGTTGGAATGTTGAAAGAGAACTGATTTATTTTGTTTATGGAAATCTGATGCACACCCTTTAAATTAAATAGGCAGTCCAAAGGTTTGGTAATCTAGATGGGAACTCCAATGTTCTCTAAATCTTGATGAGAAAGCATTAATTAAAATTACTACAAATCATTAATTTTAGCAAACTTCCTTGCAGTTGTTCTTATGCCGATTTAATTAGGATAGTTAAATAAGGTTTTTTTTTATCTATTATCTTCAAAAAGCACAAGTTTTCAAAGTGCACGAATACAGAAATTTCCGGTAAAGGAGCTTTCTTGGATTTGTTAGTAACGTAAAATTAGCAAATAATAATCATAAAATATATAAAAAACTTTATATGTTGAAACTAATTACAATACTATAAATATTTCTAAAAAAATCATTTCCATTTCCTTTTTCTTCTGCATTACTCAATACTCGCAGATATAGAATATACATCTCAAAAAAATATTACTTGCTCTTACTACTACATCTACTAAAGGAAAAAGAAATTTGGTTATAGCCCACTCCATTAAGCTTGTAGATGTGGAGGGGCAGGGTGCTTGTGGTCGAATGGAGTAATGGGGGTGTTGAGAAGGAAGATAAGGATTCAATTCATCTAATTTTCTTTAATTTTTATTATGGCCAAATTCTATCCCTAACCTAATATTTCTGGCTAGGAAAAAAAAAAAAAAAAAGCCTGATCTCATGATTGACACTAAAAGTTCAATTCTTGGATACATATGCAGTGGAACAAATGGTTGATGAAACTGAAGCAAGGAGATGACAATGGCGGCGCAGATGCAGAGCTCCTCGCAAACACATTAAACATATGTGCTGGACATAACGAAGACATATTATCGCACTATGAATACACCGCTCTCTCCTCCCTCACAAACAAAATATGTCAGCGTCTAAGTCAAATTCAAGATAAAAAGGTTATTTATTATATGTATAAACATTTTTAAGAAAAAATTAAAAAAATGCATCTCATGCATCATAAATGGAAATTGCAGATGCTGGAAATTGAGGAGGGGAGCATAAAAGATAAGGAGATGGAGCTCGAAATACAAACATTGGTGAAGTTAGTCCTCCAAGAAACCAGTGGGGGTATCGATAGAAACATCAAGCAAACATTTTTATCAGTATTCAAGACATTTTACTACAGGGCCTACCACGATGCTAAGACTATCGATGCCCATATTTTCCAAGTACTATTTGAACCAGTGGTCTGAAACATTGGATATTTATCATACTACTTGTTTTAGCATTTTTTTTTTTTGTAATAAAGAATGAAGGATATTAAACTTCTTAATTATAAATTTTATTACACCTTTGTAACAAGATAATCTAATTTGTTTTTGTCTCGTTCTTGTCATTGCTTGTATTAGCATAAGTAGAAACTGAAAGAAATTATGTAAGAGCATTAACCAATAAAGATCCTCAAGTATTGGGATAGAGAATTCTTCGAGTGAATCTATGGAGGGAAATAGGGGAAAAGATCATAAGAGGGAGACAGAGACAAATAACTATTTCACTCCTAAAGATCCTAACAATGAGGTTATATATAATAGAGGTATTAATAAGATGAAGGCTAATGCATGTGATGCACTGACTCAAGTTTCGTGGGAATCAATCTTAGTTTTATTGGGTCGATGCTTTATAATTTTATTTTTTTCCAAAAATATATACATATATTTTATTTTGACCCATTGGCTTAGGTGATGGATTAATCAGATTTAAAAATGTGAACTAGTTTAAGAAAAATCAAACTACTGTGGATATCTCAATTTTCAATTTTGTTGAACTTAATTACATGGTTATTAATTTTATGCATTAAAATATGTTCCAACGAACTAAAACAATACATGTAAATTATTGAAATTAGGAAGACTATACATAACTCAAAAGAGAGGAAGTAAAATTTTTTGGTTCATCGTGGAAAAGGAATTAGAGATCTAAGAACGGGACAAGTCAAGTCAGAATATCCAATTTAATTCAAATTTCCTTCACTACTATGATTCAACGGTTAAATCTGTAATATATATCTATTTTTTTAATAATAATACATTAATTTCAATGGCAAGTATTTACTTTAATTAAATGTGTTGTTGGTTAATATCACTTCTTACTCCTAAATCATTGAAAGGATCCAGATTAAATTCTCTCTAATCTCAATGTGATATTATTTCACAATCAAAAAAACATAACTATTTAAACCAATTATTACCATTAAAATATATAACAAAAGGAGTATTTTTTGTATATTATTTACATTATGTAATAAAATTACAAAACTTCATAATTCATAAAATATATATAGAGAGAGTTGTAATGCTTTAAAAAAAATGATAATTCTAAACGCAATCATAATTTTGTTAAATATATCTTTTTAGAAAAGTTTTAATTATAATATGCTATTACAATTGTACCCATTAGACTCCAATTTAAATTTTTTAGCAAATTAATAAAAATCAAACTTAAACATATAGTCTCATCTTCATCTACAAAAAATAGGTATGGATAATAGAAGAAGATAGTCAGTTTTGTACATTTAACTGACTAAATAAATATTTTGATACATCAAAACTATACCTTATAATTAACTAACACTAACGGTATCTATCACTGCCAAAATGGATGAGAGGTTCATGGTCAAACTCTTTTCAATTGTTATGTAAATATCATGATTCATTTATAAGAAGAAAAAAAATCGAAACAATCAATAAATTGATCATATATAAATTAACATTCATAAAACGAGGCTTGGATATGATTATATTCGCAAACTAAACTCATACTTTTTTTTAAGAAAAGGGATGGATATATTAAAATTGACACCTAGATGTTTCTAAGAAATTTTGAATCAATAACCTCATGATCACATAATCACAAGCAAGACGCTTTCTCTATTATGTCCCAACTATGGGACATATTTTTTATTAACTATATATTAATGTTGTTACAAAAAGACAATAAATTCTTGCTGAAGAATAGGGTCGAGCCTCACCGGCCCGACACTACAGTGGTTCATAAACCTACCGAAGAACTCAATATCGACCTTCGTTTAACTGCCTCAGATCTTCTTGTGATAATATTCGAGCAGCCGAAGACTCGACAAGCACCCCGATGACCTATACGTAGTGATCTAGAGGCCCGGCGAGCCACTCAGGTCATACCTCTCGAGGTTCAATAAGGAGCTCGTCCCAGTACCAAACTGCCCGAATAGCACAATAGTCAGGGCCTTCACCATAGGGCCGTGTCAGGCAAAGGATGACTTCTTCAATAGGGTTTGGGCTCTTAAAAAGTGGGAAGAAGATGAGCCTTACAGAAAGGCACGTTGAAACAGCGGGAGACCGGCGCCCCAGGAGGATAATCGACATGAGCCACGAGACAAGAGACCTCTGAGGCCACAACCGTATACCCGGCCTGTCCACGTCAACCACTTGGGGCCCTATGTGTCGGAGTATACGTTATCCATCGAACCGACGGACTTGGTCCACAATGTGCTCCGCCAGATGCCCGCTAAAGTAAAGTGGCCTCAGAAGATGAAGAACGATCCAGCAATGCGAGACACGCAGAAGTTCTCTGAATTTCATAATGATCACGAACACACAATGGGGGTTGTCGAGCACTTCGACTGGAAGTCCTGGAATTGCTCAAGAAGGGGCTGCCATCAGAATATCTTACAGATGACAAAGACTCGCGAGAAGTAGCCCGAAGTCAAGAAAGGTATGGACAATGCACTAAAATATCTCATACAAGCTCGAACGGTGAACTGCATCACCGGCGGCTCAAAAATCAACGAGTAACCTATTTTGCTGCCAAGAAGGCTCGAAGACTAATGCGCGAGGAGGTCACAGCACCGCGAAGGAACCCGAAGCACATCCTGATCCAGTTCACAGATAGCAAGGTCCCAGCCTAGATCACCCGCATGACGACGCGCTAGTGATATCCCTCCTAATCTCCAACTTCCTCATGAAGATGATCCTGGTAGACAACAAATCTCGGCAAACATCTTGTTCCAGCATGCCATGAAAGAGATGAAAATACTGGAGGAGAAGATAATGAAGAGCTAGACGCCCCTGATCGGGGTCTATGGAGGAGTTCAAATGACCCTCGGGACGGTGATACTACCCACATACTATGGGGGAGCCCATCAAGATATCTCATTCATGGTAATATACGCACCGAGTGCTTACATTGCGATCTTGAGGTGACATTGGCTCCACCAACTCAAGGCAGTATCCTCCACCTACCACCAAGTTGTTAAGTTCCCACTCCTCAAAGAATATACACTATCAAAGAGGAGCATAACACAACCAAAGAGTGCTACTATGCGAGCTTTAAGGTCGTGTGCTCGTAGCAGCACCTCCCTCACAAACCAGCTCTATTGATGCTAGACCGGTTCGAAGAAACGGAGGAGATATCCCTTGATAGAACCGACCTGGAGAAAAAGAGCAAAAGAGGTACAGAAGCTGATGGGAAGGCTCGCCGCACTGAGTAGGTTCATCTTGACGTACTTTGAAAAGATGCACAGTTTCTTCAAAGTGTTAAGGAAAGGGAAGAAATTCGAGTGGACTGACGAAAGTGCCAAAGCCTTGGAGCAACTGAAAGATTACTTGGCCAGCCCACCCCTCTTATCCAAGCCCGATCAGGGAGAAACACTCCTACTATAATTATCCTTTTGGAGCACACAATAGGGGTCGTATTGGTCAAAGAAGAATCAGAGAAACAACATCTGGTGCACTACACAAGCAAACCTCTTATAGATGCAGAAACAAGGTATGTCGTGCTAGAGAAGCTCGCACTGGCGCTGGTCACAGCCACAAGAAAGCTCAAGCCATACTTCAAAGCGCATCCAGTTAAGGTGATCACAGCGTACCCGCTTCGAACAATATTTTCCAAACCGAGCCTCTCACGAAGGAGAATAGAGCTAACCTCATAAGTCTTAGCAAAGTGAGGAGTGATGATCATAACACTAAAATCGAGGCCCTCCCCCGAATTTAGGCAAGCAATCTTGTCATCATACCTCTTTAGCTCGGCAGTGAAGCTCTTACGCTGGGTCTGCAGCCGCTGATCCCAAGAGCAGAGCTGATCACTCCTCCTCTGGAAGTCCTTTTTCAAAGTTTTGACTGTAGGGTTTGAGTCTACGATGAACAACTCGAGTTGCCATTAATGAATTTCTTGCCAGGATCGTTCTTATGATACCAGAACAAATTTCAATTAAATAAACCATGCGATCCTATGCATGCTCCTACAAAATTAATTGCAGAGGATGAATTTAGAGAATACCTGATTTCACCGTTGATCTATAGATCTAGATCGGAGCTAATAACGATGAAATAGATCTGAATCTGAATTTGAACGCCGGTGATGAATAGTTGTTCCTACAGATCTGATCTTCTGATCTGTTCCCTTGCTCCTTGGAAATCTGGTGAGGATTATCTACCAAGTTGAATCCGAGATCTGGAGGAATCGATCAGTTCCTCCCTTCCGGATAGTCGCCGCCGTCTCTCTCTATTTTCAATATACTGAAAGGTCTAGTTGATCTGATAGAGAGAAGGCCTTTATATAGTGTTAGGGTTTTGAGAAACCCTAACCCTAATGGGCTGTGAGCAGTTCATGGGCCAGACCAAGGACCAGATGCAAATAATAAAGTGGGCCCTCTTTATTAATTAATCCTTCCTTGTTCAACCCAGAACATAATTAATTAATAAAACATTGTTTTAACCTTCACCACGGTAACAATGCTGACTCGCCCCTTTATTACCACGTTATTAGGAACGGGTTGCACCAAACTAACATGATCCACATATTTAAGGTTTTAGACATTCATTAATTAATTTGGCTTATGACAATCAGCCATAATTAATTAATCTCTTATTTCCTGAGTAATACCACTCACTCCTTTTCACTTATGCCTGAATTAAATAATTCAACCTGCAGGGTTTAGCATAATGAACCTTGTGAGCTCCTCAGGGAATGTCACCATCCTGAAACGGATATGCTTACCTAAACGTCCAGACTAAGCAGGCCACACACAAATTGCCAACACCCAAAATATGGGTATAAGAGTACATGAAAGACTCGCCACCATGGTAAATCAAAGTGCGGTCAATCTGTGTGTGCCCCTTATCCTTCAGTTAGGTTTAAGATCATAGGAAGTATGTTAGGGATCTGGCTCATTCATATGTAATTGAGAATGGCACATCCCACTGTTGATCCCATCAATACATAACTATGTACCGACACATCAAGTAGCTAGGATAAGCCCACTTATGAACCGATGTGCCGCAGCTTAGACCGACAGCCTATCCAGGGACCGTCTCAGCTGTGATACTATTTATATCTCACTAGGTCAAACGATTCATATGATCCTCTGTGATCTCCTACACACTATATGATCATCCCTATAGGCGAGATAATAGGATATTATGGTTCGTTGTTTGTTTGTTTCACCAGACAGCGAGCATTGTTGCAGCAACATATATGAAGACCAGTGTACAAAACACTTAATCATATATGCTTTCAGTATACAATCCCAACAATCTCCCACTTATACTTAAAGCATAATACCATTTCTTTATCAAAGTATTAAGTGTGTCTATACTGTCAATCACTCCCACTGCATTCACGTTACCTCTTGTCATGATTTCTCGTATGATGTGATACCACACATCCAATGTGTTTCACCACCTTGTGAGTCTTGGGTTCCCTTGAGTTTGTCATTGCACCAACATGATCACAATTCCATGTGACTTTATTAGGCAAACTCAGAACACACACCTCTAGAGGATAACATCGGAGTTATACTGCTTCTTGCGAAGCTAATGAAGCTGTCAAAAACTCAGCCTTCATACCGGAATCCGCAACACACCACTGTGTTGAATTCCTATAACTCCTCCTCCAAGGCCAACACATAGTTAGAGGTCGATTTCCTTTCCTTATGATCCTCCTGGATATCCGATGCCATTCAACTCACAAGGCTCATTCACTAACCAATGTGCCTATCCGAAGTTGAACTGATATCTGTTTAACATGCTTATAGCAGTACAAATATCTAACTTCGTTCATTTACATTATAGAAAGATAACAATCTTTCTTGCTATGAACGACTCACTGCAGAATCAATTTAAGCGACTTGAGATACCTGAACATCCTTTTCTTGTGATAACACAAGACCTTAATTCAAAAGATGTTCCAAAATATCATAAGTCCTACTTCTGAAACTGTTTGGATAACCATCTCTCTATGCCTGACAATATCTCCACTCCGTTTCCGAAAGTGAAAATACCATCTACATAATGTGCAAGGAAAACCACGCTTCCGCTGACACATAACTGGTACATGAAACTCTCATTCTCGATAGACAATATCGAAATGTCTGTTTCATGACTTTGAAGCTCCCTTAAGTTCATACTTGAACTACATTGGCTTCCAGACATGATGCTTTGCACATAACTTTATCTGGTTGTTGCATACAGATGTCGTCACCTTTTATCAAGGTACCCGTTTATAAAATACGGATGACATCATCTACCTTCCAGATATTTAGATTCATATGTGCTGTTATGGTTAAAAGAATTCGAATGGGTTTAACAGTTGCAACCAGTGAGAAAGTCCTGTTGTGAAACATACTTTACTCACTAACCTAGTATTGGTCCTTAAATATCAGAGTCGTCGTGCTTAGACAGAAACACGAAATGCAGTGGAATAAATAATCGTCACTTACACTTTATGTTTTTCCTTTCAAAGTTAGTTAAGCTTTGAGATAGATTAGGTTTCTTCACAGTTATACACTAACAATATGATTGCTAGGTTTTAAATCGTGTGAGCAATGAAACAGTAAAAGGACACAGTGTTTATAGTGGTTCGATCCAAAGAGATCTACATCCACTCCTTAGTCGATATGCTAAGAATTCACTAAGTAAGCATATAGATTACAAGGATTCGCCTTTTACAGTTAAGTAGGCAGTGAGCTTTCGGCCTGGCTACTTGACAGCTATCCTCCGATAACCTGAACTCCTCAGATGCTGGTTCGGCTGAGTCAAGGGCACACCTTCGAAACTCCTGCGTTGCCTGATTTGGAAGTTTTATAGTCACTTCCTGACTTCCCTTGAATACGGCTAAGTGCCCGTCTTAGTCTAGACTTTTTCAGGTGTTCGACTGTTAGATTCTTTCTGAAAAGAAAGGAATCCCAATGATTGAGGATTCTTGAATGCAATCAAGAATCTCTTCAATGGAGTGTCAGTAAATCAATTAACGACACTTTTGGTTGTTGAGAGCTTTTAATATTCTTTCTCACAGCTCTCAACTGACTACTTTTTACTTTGTTCACTTTGTCAAAGGAATCTCTTGCTTGAGTGTTCGTGAATGTCTGAAGTGATAAAAGCAGTAGTCATTCTCACTTTTGGACCTGCCTTTTATAGATGGAGATTCAAATCTTGAACCTCCATATCCGTTAGACACAACGGCTCCTTTGTCCGAGAGTGATATGACTTGTTCAGTCCCATTTTGCGTTGCATTGTACTTTTCGAACTACTTTGGGAAGGCTCCGTCCCTTTTTGTGTACTTTCTGTCAGAATAGCAGTGTGTCTCCAACCTTTGACTTTCTTGTTCTGCTAATGCTCCTTAGCAATCTGCTATCGAATGTTTGTCACGCTAAAGGTTCCCGCGAGGATTCTTTGACATCCGTTCTGCTAGCATTTTCCTGGGTTTGCTGACCATTAGCAGATGCTAAAGCCTTAGCATTCTGCTATCGCATGGCTTCTAGCAAACGTCGACTTCCGATGTCTGCTGCTAGATCTTCTAGCAGACTAGACTATTACAACTCAATAGATGGCCTATACAGAACATTACATGATATGCTAGACTATCTAGAATTCAGCAAATGATCGACCAAATGCTAAGGTTTGATTCAACAAAACCTTTTACAAACGACTCCTAAGGGAGATTTTCTGAATAATTTCCCAACACCTAGATACTAGGTTACCATTAGAGCATTTCTTTCCTTGTATATCAATCAGTTACTTATAGCTGGTAAGCTAATTGGCAATCACTGATCCCGATACACGACCATAACATTTACTGATTCATTTCTAAATCCATGACTTGACGTCATTAAGCCGCATCGTTTGTCTTAACATCTTCGTTGCGCTTTAAGGGATGAGTACGATGTTGTTCGTTAAGCTGGGAACAAGTCCAGAGACTGTTTCCACGAACCAGTACCATTAAGCCTGTTAAGGCAACCTCCCACTGCAACGATGCTCCTTTTATGTTGTCAGTTAATGGTGCATTAATTTGTGGTTTACTACCTTACACAGGTGACCGTGCAATTGGTACCATACCTTCCAAGGTATGCTCAATATGCCACGGGGTATTTCCTGATGGATTTGAATTGTCTTCTCTAAAACGTTAGAGAACAAACTCACATTTGGATTCATGGTTTCATCCCATACAACTTGCTTGTATCTAGGATATACAAAGCAACCATCTTTTTTGTTTAGCTGGAATAGCCCACAAAGCAGTACTAGCTTAAACCTCTCTTCCAACCAATCAGTTTCCTATATCAGCTTAACAGCCGAATTACCCATCATTGCCCTTTTGACAGAGTCAAGTTCTACTAGGGTATTTGGAACTGATTTAGAAGGTACTAGATTAAGCAAAACATACAACTTCTTTTGGCGCTCTTCCCAAAAACGAAAATTTGGCAAAGCTGGCATAACTTATAAACTTTTAAAGAATCTTATTTCGTTTTACCTACACTATCCCAATCAAGGGATAATAGGTGTAGTTAACTGGGATGCAATCCCTTTGCTCTGCCAGATACTGTAAAACCCCATCACTTAAGATATACCATTATGAATGAACCATAATGTTTTTACGGTTTTGTTTAACTTATTCTCTACCTTAGCCTTGAACGCTCTTGATTAAAGCAAGAGACTAAGACTTGTAGTGAACTGGATAAACATATCCAAATCTTAAATGATTATAGTATCAATGCCTGTTAAGGCAACTTGCGGAAGTAGACTCAAACCAACAAACCAGAGCAAACACGAAATAACTTATAGAGACATAATTCGCCTATTAAAAGGCCTGGTTACCTCTTATACCTCTAAGTAGTTGCCACAAGTACCATTCTTAGGAATACCTGGAATGAATCCATAATTCCATGAATTACTTAAAACTACTTAGACAGATGTAACCTATCTCTATAGAGAATCTTTTAAATTATACCTTAGAACACTGATAGTTTATGTAATTAAGTAATGAAGAGATAATCATCTATAATAGAAAACACTGTTATTCATCATGATAGAAAGCCTCTATCGAATACCTGATAATCCATAGATGAAAAATATGTTTCTCAAAACCAAAACAATATCTCTTCTGAAACTTGAATTAAAACAGAGTTTTTAACATAAACTCAAAGTAAAATCTCCATCAGCTGAAGTAGCAACTATCAGCATCAATTTTGGAGATGCTAATCCCGCCATCTTCAAGCCTTAAGCTTGATTCCCTGCAAAGTGTAGCAAACACGATTAGTGACCTCAGTTACCACTACCCACTAAGGAGTAGAAAACTGATACTAAACATGTTTCAACAAGCAATGCAAAAGATGACGTACCTTGTCCCTTAGTTATCAAACTTGGACAATTTACTTTCCAGTGACCCTTCTTGCCACACTTGAAACATTTGTCCTTCTTGTTATCTTTCTTTCCTTTGTTCTCTCCTTTACTATTCTTCTTCTTCATGTAATTACGACACGATTTAGAAGAACTTTCAGCAAGAGATCTGGAATGAACTGATAAGGCAAGACTACTCCCACTGCTTCTTTCATTCCTCTTTTCTTTGACATCACTCTTTTGACTCGGAAGCAAATCAGAGTGACTCACAGAAAAGATTGAAGAAGCTTCTGTTGATACAAGATCTTTGAGCAGACTGTGAACTGTATACTCACTCTTGTTTTTCTCAACAAAAATTCTTAAGTCATCAAATGAATTCGGTAATGTGTTGAGTATCAAGTCAATTTTGACATCATTGTCAATTTGACCACCCATTAATGTGTACTCATCTATGAGTTGGATAAGTGATTCAACATGTTCACGTACCGAACAGTTCTGACCCATTTTCTGTCTTACAATACGCTTGATAAGACTGGATCTAGCATGTCCATCGAGTGCGCCATATGTTATGTCAAGACGTCGCATAATGTCACGCGCAAGCCATACATCACTATAACGAGGACGCAGTGCATTTGACATACCAGCCAAGATATATTGTCTGGCCAAGCCATTCGACCACATCCACATGTGATACTGTGCACGCTCCTCATCGGAAGATGTATCAGTCGACGAACTCGAAAAGGGAGTTTGCAGAACAAACAAATGTCCAAATGAATCCAAGAGCTTGACAATATCACTTTTCCATCCAGGAAAATTCGGACCAGTCAAGGAATTGTGTACGATTGAATTGATGAGCGATGCAATAATAGACATATCTGAAAACGAATAAGTGAATTAAAGTAAGCACATACTACGAACAATTGAAACAAATATGCATAGAACCTTTAGATAAAACAATGCAATTTGCTTCCTCCAATTGCCCAAGCTAATTCACCGCAAGCTACCCAAGTAGACCGTTTACGGCAAACGCTCAACCAGATCAAATGATCCTTTAATTTCTTAACATGCCAGGTATCTTAAGCAAAAGAAATTAATATTGGAGATCTCAAGACCATGTTCACTTATCCGGAGCAGGGACATCTCAAAAGAGTTATACTCCAGGCAACATCTAAGCCAAAATAAACCACAATCCTAACTCTGGATGATAAAAGGCGATTTGGCATACGTACTCGACCCATACCGCATGCCCTTTACATCCTTTATTATCTCACTTAGATTAATCTTAGAGACCAGTGAAAGTTGTCTCAATGCAAGCTACCCGAGTAGACCGTTTGCTTAGAGGCTCCCACTTCTCATCTTAAAATAAGTGTTTTATTTTGGAAACCACATCGCATTGGAACTGGTGAGGAACCCCTAACGTAAGCTACCCGAGTAGACCGTTTACGCTTCGAGATGCCTCACTTCCAATGAGAGGTCGTATTTGTGGAGGTCTAATGGTTTTGGTTAGAAAAGAACCAAAATCCAGCTTAGTACTTTTAATTCTAAAGGTTTCATGCGCACACATTATTTTATGTTCCCATAAATTATGTCACACCCAAAATTCCATCATAAATTAATATGATCCCGGAATTTATAGACATAATTTAAAACATAAAATAAATCACATAAGACATGCTCAAAAAAAATTGCAACATGCTTATAAAAGTAAATAATTAAAGCAAATAGGCATGCTTCCTATCATTTACTAGTGCGCACATAATAAATCACATCAATACGAGAATAAATAAATAAACAAATAAATTCTCGTGGCCCCTCAAATGCGATTAAAACTGAAAATAATTAAATCTAACTATTACAAGATTTATTTTCAGTACAGATCTTCAAACTGGGCCTCCGTTGGACTTGAAATCTGATTCGGGCTAAAAAAATAGCAGTTGGGCTGCAAATTAGGGTTTCTGGCCCAACATGAGCAACCAAACCCTAGGTTTGGAAACCCTAGCCGCCACCCTCCTTGCAGCCGCCAGCCGCCTTTCCGGCCGCAGGCTGCGGCCGGCCACCTGGCCCAGCCGTCACCTGCGACGCCAACACCAGCAGCCACCGTTGGCGCCGCCTTTCCGGCAGCCACCCACCATTGAGCCGTCACCGGTAGCAGCCGCGCAGAGCAAAGCCTGCGCTGTTGGTCGAGCATTCAGCCCGGCCGCGCGCGGCCCTGTGCCTGTCTGCGACCCTCGTCACAGCGTGCAAAGCACACGTGACCCCGTCGCCGGTGAACCCAGCAGTTGTCGCACCCAGCACCGGAGCACACACGCAGCAACAGAAATGCCACGCGCGGCCTGCTGCTTCTCCCCCGGCCATGTCGACGGTCGCTGGAGCATAACGCGATGGGAGAGAGAGGCGAGCGCGGCCCAGCCGCAGGGAAGAGTCCCTGCCGCCGCCACTCGCCTGAGCCGCGCGACTGTCGGCCACAAGGGCCTCCCCGGACGCGCGCAGTAGCTCGAATGCCGCAAGGACCACCATGCTCGCCGGATTCGCGAGCAGCAGCAGCGAGATGGGCGTGGCCCAGCCACAAGGAAGGGAAAAACCTTGCCGCCGCCACCCACAGCCGCTGTCGCCGTATGGCCGTCACTCGTCGCCACTGGCGAGATCTGCTGGGGTGAAGGGGCTGAACCCTAGGCATTGCACCTCCTTCGTTCTTCGTTCTTCGTTTCTCATTTTTCCGGATCTCAATTTCTCCAATTTTACAGATTTGAAATAATAAAGAAAATATAAAAAAATAGATCTAGATCTATTACATGATTTCCTATCAAATCTAACCACAAATTTTCTCGTGGTGAAAAACCAGATCCAAAAACGAGAAGGCCACGAGAACAAAAACATCCACGACAATTTAAATCCATTCATGAACATACATATTTATTTAATCTCGATTTATCCAAGATAGAGCCTAAGAACATGAACCTGGCTCTGATACCAATTGTAGGGTTTGAGTCTACGATGGACAACTCGAGTTGCCATTAATGAATTTCTTGCCAAGGATCGTTCTTAGGATACCGGGAACAAATTTCAATTAAATAAACCATGTGATCCTATGCATGCTCCTACAAAATTAATTGCAGAGGATGAATTTAGAGAATACTTGATTTCACCGTTTGATCTACAGATCTAGATCGGAGCCAATAACGATGAAATAGATCTGAATCTGAACGCCGGCGATGAACAGTTGTTCCTACAGATCTGATCTTCTGATCTGTTCCCTTGCTCCTTGGAAATCTGGTGAGGATTATCTACCAAATTGAATCTGAGATTTGGAGGAATCGATCAGTTCCTCCCTTCCGGATAGCCGCCGTCGTCTCTCTCTATTTTCAATATACTGAAAGGTCTAGTTGATCTGATAGAGAGAAGGCCTTTATATAGTGTTAGGGTTTTGAGAAACCCTAACCCTAATGGGCTGTGAGCAGTTCATGGGCCAGACCAGGGACCAGATGCAAATAATAAAGTGGGACCTCTTTATTAATTAATCCTTCCTTGTTCAACCCAGAACATAATTAATTAATAAAACATTGTTTTAACCTTCACCACGGTAACAATGCTGACTCGCCCCTTTATTACCACGTTATTAGGAACGGGTTGCACCAAACTAACATGATCCACATATTTAAGGTTTTAGACATTCATTAATTAATTTGGCTTATGACAATCAGCCATAATTAATTAATCTCTTATTTCCTAAGTAATACCACTCACTCCTTTTTAGGAATGTCAATCGGGCTAACCCGTCGGGTTTCGGGCCAACCCTATCGGTTTGCGAGCTAATCGGTCCGGGTTTATCGGGCTGTCATTTTTGTCGGGCTAAAAATTCTCAACCCTAACCCTAACCCATCGGTTTTCGGGCAACCCGTCGGGCTAACCTTTTTTTTACAATTTTTTTTAGTAAAATTTGTTTAATTGACTTCTAAACAATAATAGATAAAAAAATCAATTTCAATTAACATCAATGTAACAGCAATCTTCGAATTATTAGAATAATTAGGAAAAAAAGAATTAAACTAGTTTTAAATTGTAACTTCACATGTAAAATCAAACAAAAAAAGAAGTCATAAAATAAACAATGGCTCCAGTTTGCAGTTCAATATATGACCAAAAACTACACAAAATCCAAAAGCACTGATTACTTATTATTTATTAATACAATAGAAAAATTAAAATTAACAACAATAAATACACGAGATAAAAACAAAAATCCTGTTTCTTCGCCTATTTCTTCATTTTTTTAATGTTTTTTAAAGATATCAAATCCATGTTTTTTGCAGACACTAATATTGAGTATTAAATTAGATTAAAAATGAAACATTTAAAGGAGCCCTTTAATTCATAGATTTTGCTTATGGGCTGCTTCACTACCTTTCCTAAAAACAGAAATCAATTCACGAATCTTGAACCAATGAGGCAAATCAACAAAAGTGGCGATTGCAGATTGGCAAAATTTCACTCAAAACAAATGTCCCCCACAAAAATTTCATGCAGAACCTAAAACACAGAAGGAGATGAGCGGCGCTGTGAACAGGAGCTCGTCCTGGGAGAGGGATGTCGTTGGTTGTAGCGTGCCAGCGGGGGCTTGACTGGGACAAGCTGCAAAGATGGCGCAGAGACAGTCAACCAGAGAGCAGACGTCGATCGTGGGTGAGAGGATGTCACCGGTCGGTGGGGCTGAGTGAGAGAGGCCGCGAGGCAAGGGCCGACGGGCGACAACAGCGACCCGTGAGGACTGAGGAGAATTTGTGTGAAGATGTGCGAACGGGAGGGGGGGAGAAATGAGAATGAAAGAAATCTAATTAGGGTTATTTACTTAATTTACATTATTTTAATCTTTAAAAATATGTAAAATAATTTTTTTTTAATTTATTTCTGGACCGGCGGGCTGGCCCGTGACCCGGCCGGTCTAGCCCGTTTAGCCTGTGACCCGTTTAATCCAGCCCGTTTAGCCCGATTATTAAACGATTTATAATTTTTCAACCCTAACCCGGTGTTTAGCTCGGGTTATTCGGGTCAACCCGTCGGTCCCGGGCTAAATTGACATCCCTACTCCTTTTCACTTATGCCTGAATTAAATAATTCAACCTGCAGGGTTTAGCATAATGAACCTTGTGAGCTCCTCAGGGAATGTCACCATCCTGAAACGGATATGCTTACCTAAACGTCCAGACTAAGCGGGCCACACACAAATTGCCAACACCCAAAATACGGGTATAAGAGTACATGAAAGACTCGCCACCATGGTAAATCAATGTGCGGTCAATCTATGTGTGCCCCTTATCCTTCAGTTAGGTTTAAGATCATAGGAAGTATGTTAGGGATTCGGCTCATTCATATGTCAATGAGAATGGCACATCCCACTGTTGATCCCATCAATATATAACTATGTACCGACACATCAAGTAGCTACGATAAGCCCACTTATGAACCGATGTGCCGCAGCTTAGACCGACAGCCTATCCACGGACCGTCTCAGCTGTGATACTGTTTATATCTCGCTAGGTCAAACGATTCATATGATCCTCTGTGATCTCCTACACACCATATGATCATCCCTATAGGCGAGATAATAGGATATTATGGTTCGTTGTATGTTTGTTTCATCAGACAGCGAGCATTGTTGCAGCAACATATATGAAGACCAGTGTACAAAACACTTAATCATATATGCTTTCAGTATACAATCCCAACATTGACCTCCGCAGCAGCAAGAGCAAACTTCCGGCGAATGTCCTCAGCCTCCTTTTGGTTGGTTGTTACCTCCGCCCGAGCAAGATCGATCGTTTTTAGTAGTTGTGTCGTCTGATTCCTCCTACTTCGAAGAGACCTCCTCACACCGCTTTCTCTCCACCTCGCACTCCTTCTGGAGGTGGAGGATCTCCATGGAGCACTTATTGCCAATCACAATGAGCTCCCGATAGATCAACTCCAAATCTACCGAATTCTATAAAAAGAGCAAACGTCAGGAAGGCATGAAAAGGACAACCCTGACAGGAATTTGTACAATCAGCTTCTAGCCTACTATCGGCGGCACCAGCTAAATGAGGATGCTCCAGGCCCGAACCAGCAGTGATCACAGACTTTCCGTCTTTTCAAACTTAGTCGTGTTTGGACTAAGTTTGGGGGGGTAGGACAGACGTTGGTTTTCTCTCTTCCCTACTTGTTATTTTAGATTGTTTTATCTTTTCTCTACCTTTGTTCACTTTTATTTAGTCTGTTTAATGTTTAGTCTTATTTAGTTGCTTTGAGTAATTCGATGGGGTTGTATAATGATATGATCTAAATTTTGTTTGAGTAATTGGTATTTTGAGAATTGTTGGTTTTGCTGTTTTCTGTGGTGATTTGGAACAGGTGGATAGAGCTTAAACGGTTGGAACCATGTCGGATTTTCTTTTATTCCACCTTGTAAAACTGATGGAAGTGGGGTACACAAACTCTAACACTTAATTCTCACACTAAGCATGAATTGAATGATTTATTTTGAGTTTAAGTGCTTGCAAGTGAAGTGTGCTTGATTGTGATAACTTAGGCTTAAGATTGAATTCGTGATGAGGCATGAACATGATTTGATTTCATTGGAGCTTATGATAGGGAGGAATAACTAGAAGTTGATGCATGCCTTGGTTGAACAAATTTTGCACTTGACGTCATGTTATATTAATGCTTAGAACTCAACACCTTTAAACTTGTGAGTTTTGAGCCTAATGAGTCCTTATACCTCATTATTGATCGGTTGTGAGAGGCGAGGCACAAGTGGAATAAGTAGAGTCTGTCGATACCACTTTGTTTAACATGTCACATTGAACTAGAAAATGATCTTAGGCCATTTCTTCTTAGTACCTACCTTTGATGCTGTTGGAGAATAAGGTGGAAACATAATTACCCTAACCATTGTTTTGGAGCCAAGTTGAGCCTTTAATTCTTTCATATATGCTTAGGAACAAGTTTGAGGGTTGGGATGAGGTTTGAGAGAAGAAGAAATAAAGTGCTTGGATTGAATTTTGTGAGTGAAATGAAAATAATAATTTGGCAAATCTTTTGGGGTTTTAGAAAGAATATATAAGAAAAAGAAAAGGAAAAAGAGAAAGATCAAAGAAAAAGAAAAAGAAAGAAAAAAAAAGGAGAGGTTTGTTTGCATATCGAGCAATGAAAAGTGAGAAATTGTCAGACTGTAGAACAAGAGTTATTACTTCTGTGTTGAAAGGTTGATTTGTTGAATGTTGAGAAGAGGGTCGGGGATGAATGAGTCACTTTAGCCTAAAACACCCTACCTGTTAGTAAGCCACGTTACAACCCGATGAAAGTCCTACTTGATTCTAGGACGATGTTTCAATGTGAACATGTGTGGTAGAGATGAACAATATGAATGAAACTTGTGTACTTGTGCTTGAGAGAAAAAATTAACCCTATACAGCTGAGTGTGAGTGTTACACCCTTATATGATCACATGCCGGTAAGGTTGAGTTCTTTGCATTAATAAAAGCATGGTGGATAATGACAAATTTGTGAAATCGAAATATGTATTGATAGATAGTGGTGAGTCGTGAAGCATTGCACCAAGTGAATGAAAATCTAGTTTTTGTTTTTGATTGAGGACAATCAAAGGCTTAAGTTTGGGGGGTTTGATATGTGTGTAATTTGTGATATTTTTAGAGTGTTTAATTGAATGATTTGATGTGGATTAGGTGCACAAATCACACACATATCTTTTCTTTTAGTTGATTTCCCTTCACTTGGTGTTCGAGAGGTGTTTTGAGTGTGCAGGGCATAAAACGAGCAAGAAATCTGAGTTTTTGGAGCAAAATTTGGCTAAGGAGCTGACCCATTCCGCTCAGGACGGGCTTGTCCCGTTCATGACAGAGATTCGGGTGTAAAATGGCAAAAATTCGAAGCCTGTCCCGTTCGGGACAGAGGCTCGGGAGGCATCCGTTCCACTCGGAACTCAAAAAATTGGCGTGATTTGAAAGAATTCGAAGCCTGTCCCGCTCGGGACCAGACGGGGTTTTTGACAGCAATTCAACTTTCATTCCATGCGGGAGGAAGGTTTCCAAAGGAGGTCCCGCTCGGGACCGAATCTCTGAGGCTGCGGATTTTTCAACTATAAAAGGCTGAGGAAGGTCACAAAATAGGGTTTGACATTATTTTTACCCTAGAGAGAAAAGGCACGAAGGAGAAGCAGAAAACAGAGTTCAAGTGCTTGGAATTGAAGATTGAAGAAGGGAATCGAAGCTAGAATTGAAGATTCATCCCCAAAACCTAAGATTTCTTGTTCTTTATTTCCTCTATGTTACCTTTTGAGATATTGATGTTTTTCATTATGTTCATGAGTAGCTAAACTCATTGTTGAGGATTAGGATGTGATTGAGGACGATTTAAAATTTTGTTTGGATTTGAATATTGAATTTTTTATGATTTGTTTATTATTGTGGTTTTGAATTTGTGTTCCTTGCATGATTGATCACCATGTGTTTGGATTTATGCCTCAATGAACTAGCTTGATAGGCTTCTTTATTAGAGGGGATTGCAATTGTAATTGGGTGTCGTTTCACTTAGAAGATAGGTGATTCGATATCTAGGTCTTTAATTCTTGAGCTATTGGGAGTTAGTTGAAGTCAATAAACCTAGATTTAGATTGAGATTGAGATTAATCTACTGTTATTGCACCGGTACTAAGGGTAATAACTAGAGCAAGTGAATTATTCAAACTATTTAACGGAAATTAGTTCGTAGAGTTGACAAGTCCAAACGTATTCCTAATCTACCCAATTCATCCTATGTTCCTCAACTGTCTCTCTTTGGTAATCGTACATTAGTCATTTGGTATTTTATATAATTACTTGCATTAATCTTTAGAATTTTACGTAGTTTATAATTGATCATTCAAAGTCAATTTATCGCGTCTAGATATTAAGTTCATAAATCAATCCCTTTTACTCAAAACAACGGGCGAGTTGAGTCTTCGTGTTCGATAATTTTTACTTGATAAAATATACTGCATCAGCTGTACATCGTGACTTGGAAGTAGGGCTGCTTCCAAGTCACACCGTTTAAACAGATTATGACCACACGGGAAATGTCAAACTCATAGAGTATATGAAAATGTTTTCTAAGCATGAATGGATTTTTAAAGTAAAACATCATGTCTTACTACTAAGGGCATAACAATTTATATATGTATTGTTTTCGGGGGTACATGGTGTACTCAACCCCTGCATGTTATTTCTAAAACATGTAAGTTAAAGCTTGGAGCAGTGGAGATGGCAGCAGGAATGTGTGAGCAGTCCAACCCAAAGCTCGATCCTGAGATATGTATCCTCATATATATATATATATCCACTACGTAACTCTTCGCTACAATGAACCTCTTAAAACCATACTTCCCCACGTTTTGTATAAACATACCGTGTTGCTTTTGAACTCAACTAGATGATGGTTCTTTTTGTATGAACATAAACCCTATTACCATCTTTATGAATGTCAGCTTCCACATAATCTTGTTCACAAGAATATTAATTGGTGAGAAAATCTCGAGAGTTAAACTGTCGCGCTCTCATAAGCCGGGGAATCTAAATGGGGGCGTGACACCTTCAACAAACTTAAGAGTATTCGGAAAATCATCACCTCAAAATTATTCATAATAAGATCCATATTAAATTCTAAGTTGCCCGAAGCCTCTAATACAAATAATATATCACTATATGGCACTAGCGTAACCGAAAATTTTAAATTAAGAGTATAATATATAAATATAATAAATTGGGATTATATTATGCAAATATATATATTATATAATATATAAAAATATGATAAATAATAATAAAAATATTATAAATTTATAAAAGAAAAGAATTATTTTCGGTACAAGTGTACCCAAAATACCCCTAATTAATCCGCCACTGTGGCATTAGTCGGCGGAATAGGCAAATATCGACAAAATAACAACCATGAAAAGTTGCAGAAAAAGGATTATAGATTTATTTTTCCTTGATTACATGGAAACTTTGTGTCCATAGTTAAAGTAAATTCAATAAAATCATGCAAAACATGATTCACCTCAAATCAAATCCGCATAAGATTAATACATTTAACTTATTTCGCCTTTCTATTTCATAAATTTTGTTGCCACACAAACAAGAATTCACATTTATCCATAAACAAAAAAATAAAACCACAATTAATTACAAATCTAGGTTTTGAAAATTGTTACCTTGCATGAAAGACAAAATCCTTTCCACAAGGGCAAACAATTAAAGTTTTTGAATCGGTAGAGTAATTCGTGATATATAATATCTTGTGAACTGGAGCAGGGTTTTTTCTTTCAACTTACCAGTACATAAATAATTGTAAAAAAAAAAAGAAAAAAATAGAGAGAAAAAAGAAACTGGAGCAGGGTTTTTTCTTTCAACTTACCTTTACAAATAAATAATTCAGGGAAGGTCTCAGGTTAGGCGTGCCTAATTATTTAGGCGGGTTTTATCCATTAACTCAAAACCAAACTCATTTAATATATCCTAATTGAGAATTAATAAACCCTATTTAAGTGGGTGAATACATTTGGGTATGGATAAAACCCGTCTAAACCATTTAGGCATGTCTAACGCAAGTTTTTGCTATAATTCAAATATATATATATATATATATATATGATATTCTATCAACTAAAAATCTAAGTAATGTTCAATAAATAAATATATTTATAACAAGTATGATTGTATAACCAGGAATTTCACATGCATCAACAAGGATCTAATCTCCTATTATAGAAAAAGTATACAAAATGGTATCATATCATTAAAAAACAAAAAAAATCAGTTTGCACTATTTGATATAGGCATATATTTGAATCACTTGAGCTCCTCCAATTTCACAATTAATTTAGTTAAACCACCGGACTCTGAAAATTAATATTCACTCAGTTCTTATTATATGATTTTATTTAATCTTACATATTTATAAAAAAAAATTAAAAAAAAACAATTTATAGAAACAAACTTTTATTATTACCCTCATTTAAAAGTATTAATTGACCTATTATTTTATATCTCTTTTAATATTATATTTTCATTTTTTCAAAATTATCCAATATCACATTTGTAAATTACTAAAAAAAAACAATATCAACTTAAGAAATTGAATCATATAATTAAAATGGAGAAAATAATTCATACTTAAATTCTGATTATACCTAATTACGTTAGTATAAAAATGTATAACTATTTTATTATACTGCGTGATTTTATTTAGTTATTTTAAAACTTTCGGATCACATGCCATTTGAAATATTTAGAATTTTATTATGCATTATGATCAAGAATAAAATTATTAGCTATTTTGAAATATTTCCACAAATTATTATACGTGAACGACATTTCCTACAATATACTTCAGAAGACAAATTTTATTTTATAAATATCAAAATGTAATTATATAAGATTAACAATTTTCCAGAAAATACATTACAAGAATAAAAAGGAAATGTTCACATAATGTGTAATAAAAAAAAATGTCATGTAAGAAAATTCCAACTCGAAGATTTGAACAACGAGATGAAGGTAGAGTGGGATGCTTTGTTGTAGAATCATCTCCGCAGTAGCTTCAACACATCGCCCACCAGATGCAAGGAGCCCGTGACAAGAACCTACGAAACCCACAATTCAGGTAACTAATGGAAGCAACAGTTGTGTCGTCCTGGATTGTTTACCTGAATTCTGGAAGATGGGTTTTTCTTGACGTAGTCCCTCAACCAATTGACTGTCATCGGCAGCGACGACACGACCGTGCTGCAAGCGAAATGCCCGTCTGCAGGGCTGCAATCCGATGCATCCTCATCGATGAAGCTGCGTGGAGGAACACTGTCTGGTATCTGCCTCTGATCACCATTCTTGTAAACGGCGTCTGCTTAGTCAAGGAAACGAGACCTAGTTTAGCAATTCTACTCTGCGAAATCAGAAAGTGATGGATGAGGATCACCACCTTTGCCATGAATGATTTTCTCCCACACTCTCTGGAGGTTGAACTGCCATGTTAAGTCCTTGGGAGGTATCTCCGATGGAACCGCGGAGGAACCGGAAGTTACCTTGCTGTAAGTCGAGGTGCCAGGAACGAATATAGCTTTGGCAAATTTAGTGCCTGAATGCATGCATGGAATAATGAGATCTCCATTATGAATCAAGTGGAAGGAAGATGAGATGAGATCGCGACGTTGCAGTTCGCGTTCAAATACCTGATAATGCACAAGTATCAACGAGTATTGGGAGAAGAACTTCAGGGTCTCTGACATCCATACAGTTGAACAAAAGAATCTGCAGCAAAAACATTGCAACTGAGCTGCTTCTGATAGAGAAGGATGTATGGTCTTTCCAAATCAGTAAATCTGACCTTCTTGTACGTTTTCTCCGATTCAACCTTTCCAGGTCGAACGCTACCGTTACCACAAACTTCTTCGGATGTATGAGGCTTCGGAGAAGATGATCGAACAGATGACTGGTCTTGAACATCTTTCACAGCGCGCGAAAACCACCCGGCACAAGCCTCCATGCTTTCAGGACTGTGAGCACCATCCAAGTAAAATGTCAGACCCCCGGAAGATGATGAGTCGTAGACAGTTTCAGCCCTTCCAGAAAGACGCGCTGTTTCAAGACCCCTCAAGAATGCATCGGGTAAATCATCTTCCAGATCGAACTATTTCAATTTACAGCCACGTTACTAGATTAATGGGAAAGATTACCAAAGAAATAGTTAAAAAAAATAGTATTAAGCATAATGATTAGCTTGAGAAAATGCTTTTATAGAATATAACTGACATGTTGGAACAGTTTCTCCCAATTCCCAGTGCTCTGGAGCCAGCTTTTACAAAGTGCAACAGCAAGACCAGCATTGGTGAATTGGTGATCACCAGATAAGCTTAGTTCCGTCCCTTTTAAATTTCTACGATCAAGAGGAGCAACGACTTCCAACGGGACCTGTAGCAAGTCAGACTCAGAGAACCCTTGAAAAGATTCATTGCATATAATATTTCGCCTTCGGTTTTATAAGATTGTGCTCAGTTTGACCAGTAGTGCATTCTAGCACTTACCAAGAATGAGATCAAGTTATTCAGCCAGAGATTGAGCATCAAAGCACACAGGCATGAGGGTATGTTCAGGGAAAACAAAGAATGTTCAAACTTGATCGAATATGAGGGTCGTATCAGCAAGAATAGTGAGGAATGCTCAAATCACAGAGAGATGCAATCCTAACTATAAGTCATAGAAAGACAAGGCACTATCAGCTCAGATCATGATCTTAGTTGCACACTGATCGTCTGATCTATCCCAACTCCCAAGATCTTCTAAATTGAATAATTTTATTTGATTGATTAGAGATCATATGAGGCAGAAAATGAATGAACAGTAGCACCAAGGAAAAAGAAAAATGTAGAAATAACCGTCAACAAAAAAATAATCAAGAAAAACATGACAATCCATGTATGATCTATTAAAGATTAGGCACCCACAAAATATATACCAAGATTGAGGGAAAGACTCAATACCGCTAAGTCCTTGGCCCTTTCTTGAAGAACATCCATTGCTTCAGATAATTGTGGTACAGTGAATGCAGGGACATGAGGCTTAGAGAGCAGAGAAGCCATCAACCCATTTCAGAAATACTTGAAAATGGAGGTATTTAGATAATTCATCACAAAGACAATCAAAATCATTTTGGTTTTAGATTAAAGAATTTTTTACCTTAAAAATTCCAGCTTTGTGAGAAGCAATCTGTGCCAGTGTATCTCCTGCATTTTAGTGCAGGACATGATCATAGTACAAAAAACTATAGAGGCATTTGGGTGTAATCTCAATAAATCAATCCCGGTCTAAACATAATTAAATCAGTGAATGTGAAGTGACAAACCTAGTGTTTCCATATGATCCATGCCCAGTGGACTTACACCACAGACAACAGGATTCTTGATCTGCTAAATTCATCGCCGAAATATATGATCACGACCCCAAGTAATTACTAATTTACTAAATATAAATAAGATTATACAGTTAAGTGCACGAGGTTGACTACGACAGTATAAAAGCTAATCAAAATAAAACATTACCACATTTGTTGAGTCCCTGGTACCACCAAGTCCAACTTCAATGATAGCAACATCTACCTAGAAAGCAGAAATGCATGTTAGTCAATTAAGTAAAAATGCAAAAGAGTGTATCTATGTGCTTCGGATACAATGGATATTATCAAAGTCTCCATCATAACTATAGGTATAGTTTAGTTGATTATGCAGTCTATTAGGGTGGGTGGGTAGCATGAGTGTGTGTGTGTGTGTGTGTGAGAGAGAGAGAGAGAGACTGATGGAAGGGGAAGAAAGTTGACAGAGGATATTGATCTATTACCTTTTCACATACAAAAAATTTGAAGGCCAACAGAGTTAGGAACTGGAAAAGTGGAGGCATAGGCAAGTCATCAGTGAGATTCTCCTGTTTAAGGAAAAACCAATAATTGGTGACCGAGACTAGAAATTAATATGCACCGAGAAATATACAAGATTGAAATTGAAATGTGCGTTACAACATCATGGAAACCAGATTTAAAGAGTTGAGAACCTTCAGCAAAGTCCTCCTATCACTATCCCACTCAGGTATAAAGGCAAAGTCTATAACTCCCTGCTCAAAAACTAACAGAAAGCATCATGATGATGCATGAACCAGCCGTTTCTTCTTCGTTCTAAATATAGCCATTTACGCTTACTTGTATCATCTTTTAACATTGTGCATTATATATAAACTTGAGTTGGTATAAAGTAGTCTGAAGTTTTGTTGTTTAACCTGGGAATCAGGCCATCAGGTCATTCATATATGGAAGGGGAAGCGAGGCAGGAGAAACAATGCAATGCTTTTAAAATTTGAGAGATCAAACCACAAGATCAAGGAATTCCAGAAATAATAATACCTTCAGATGATTCCAACATTCCCAAAAGTAGTGGAGAAATTTTTCTTCAGAGATATCCAATCTGAGCCAGATAAAAGAGAATTATAAGAAAAAGTTGCATTCTAGATTTTATCATAATAATATCCGTTCAAAGCTTGATTATCCCATTTCATTTCCTAGGCTATGACTTCCTTCTAAGGAGAACTGTCAACTGAAGTGCTAATTAGCTGACTAATCCTTTATGTTATGATTTCTAGATCAAATCATTACAGAAGGATAACATATTTTACATCATTCAAGTATCAATGTGGCGAAGAGTTAAAGGTCATAAAGTATCTTGAAATCCTTGTCCAGTATCCTCCTCCCGACCCTTTTTCCCTAGTTACTGGCATGTGAATTTAAAGAATCCTAGACTTATGAAGGAAAAAATAATTGATGTATAAGTGTTAAAGATGCTAACCCATCCAAACGAAATCTTTCTCTCACATCAATTAAATGTGGGGAAGTAAAGAGTCCAGTTTTGAATCCACATTCTCTTAGAATAGCCTCACAAAATGTGCATGTCGAACCCTGCATATGAAAGGTGAGAAAAAACACAAAAGAGATAAGAGGATGAAAAAACTGTGGGAAACAAGTACTAACTGTAAATCTTAACCACGTGCTCATTTGTTTACACAATAATGCATCTTTTGTTGATTGAGCAGAGAAAACTGTAGAAACTTTAATGTCACCATAGCTGATAACATTTGCTTCCTAGAGTTTCACAGCCCCCTTTCCGATAATACTATTCTTCAAAAAATACAAAGAAAAACTTCAACCAGCTGTATAAAATGATTTAATTGAGTTTCTTGCAAAAATATAATCCCTTAGTCAACAAAACTGAACATAGAAAAGGTGGCTGTCAAAACCCAATGGGCATGGACAGAAATCAGTCCAACTTTCTCTGAAATCCAATACTTATCATGGCATTTGCACAGCAGGTTGCCAGAAGAATTCAGAAGAAAATAAGTAATTTTTAGCCTTTCGTCCTTACAGAAGGGTTTAGCTTGAACCAAAATAGGAAAATCCTTGAAGAACTGTGATAACAATATCTATGAACATAAATAATCAACTCTTCCTCAATGAAATATTATATGCAAAATAGAAGTATTAATATTACATTAATACCTTTCCTTTGGTCCCAGCAACATGGATGATTTTCAGTCTGCCTATGGATTCTTCTAAACCCAAAATCTGCCAAGAGAACGTGCATTTGTAAATTCTAGGAAATTAAATGAATGTAAATCAGGAAGTAATCACAAAGATAAAATAATCATCATGGATAAGGCTATATTATAAATCCATCTACCCAAAAGTGCCCAACTAAAATTCACATTATTACAATAACAGAATTTTAAAACCTGTTAAACTGGGTGCATCATAAATAATGACTTCTGTTCAGAGTGTTACCTTAATATACATTTCCATCCTCTCCAACTTGGTATATTTACTACTAACTGCTGATACTTCTCCTCGCCTTTTGCTAGTAATGAGAGAGGAAAGTGCCTCCATGGCTGCATCATATGTGGTTGGAAAATGGACATCTGCTTCTTCTGCAATCATTGTATTGCTCTCCATCCGTCGCATAGCCTCTGATGAGATCTCCCTGACTCCAAAAGCTGCAATGTCAAAAGAACAACTTATGAAGCACTTCATGAGCTGAAATTGGATAAGTATAAGCCAAGACAACTAATTCCACGAGCTTAGTGCATGCAGTGTCAAGTTAACCTTTCTCCCCTATTTCATGAGAATTAAGCTGTTTGGTTCCCCCTAGATCACGTGCAGCCATGTAAGCAGGCAAGCACGAAGATGTCCATGTCAATTTAGAGGGAACAAGTCGTTCCCTTTGATGGAATCCCGAATTTCCAATTAACCCCAACCTCCAAAAGAGGTATTTATTCTGGAGCATAGAAATAACAAAATCCTGAGAAGAAGAGCTTGGAATTAGTAGGACAACGAGCATTATGTCTTGAATTCTGAACTAAATGAGAAAATGACTTATTAATAAATCTTTCAATAGCCGAGTCCAAAAAGTGATATTCTCTGCTTTTAAGGGTTATAAGCTTCTAGTGAGGGTGCCGAATAAGATCCTATGACAGCAGCTCAAGAACAACAATTGTTTGCGAACTAACATTCTGATAGCATTCATGTTCAAGAAATGCAGAAGTTCACATATACATACTCCAGTCTTCAATTGCGGATAAAAGTAATAAGCATGGACCTCTCAGGATTCATATTCCACTTCACCTTAGGATAGCAGGAGACATCAGTTGGATAAGACAACATCCTAAACGAGGTGCTATGCTGATTTAATGTAATATCTTCAGGGAGGTGAAGGTGATACTATTACACAACTAAAAGATCTGAGATTAAGTGATCCTTCATCCGATTGGGGTATTTCAACATAATCCCCAGCATATAAAATTTACTCCCTATTCGTGTATCCATAAATATTCAGATTAAACCACATTAGCTCTGGTTAATACAATCCCCCAATGCTATTATATGAAAATAAAAATTACTAAACCCAGGAAAAATGCTGTCTTTAGTTCTATTTTCATGAATCCTACTTATCTGTTCTCTCTTTTCTTTCTATTAAACTTAGTCAGAATCAAAACTTTGTAAAAAGACATCTAAAGTAAACTCTCCACTAGTAACATGCCCACAACTCAATAATTTTTAAAAAAAATAATAACAAGCGAACAAAAAAAAAGTGCAAAGCTAATATATGAAAATCAGAAGTAAACACAAGGCAAGATGGAGGAAGTCCAGTTACATACAATCAATTAAAACAGTCAGATAAAAGAAGAAGCCAGCTTACGCAGAGGAAGATAGTCTGTCCGAGTGTGTGGAGAATTTTATCTAAAAGTAAAACATACTCTACGTTGACAAGTTTCTTTCTTGCAAAGCGAAACTAATTTTATGGTTGTACTCGTTCAGTGTGATGATGAGAGAGAGATTGTGCGTGTGGGTAGCTTTGTTTTTGTGTGCGTGGACCCTGCTCCTTTGGCGACGGCTGAATTAACAGGTTTACCCTTCCTGATAGGGTTGTTCACGTGGGCCCACTTTCCCCCCCTTTTTTTTTTTAACTGATATTTTGTGGTTTTTCTCTACTCTTAGTCCATTTAAAATGTTACACAATATTATAATTTTATTTTTATAACCCCTAATTTAAATCTTTAACTAAAATATAAAACTAAAAAATTTTAGCCCCATCTCATCATCCAATAAAGTAAATCGAATCTCATTGTTATTTGAACACGCATATAAAATCAGATAAAGAAAAGGCAAATTATTGAATAGGTTGATTTGCGACATTTGCATTCGGATATATTCAACCCCGTTAAGAGTGTCTTCTTTATAAAACCAATCTATATTTATATAATATACTAAAAGAGTTCCAGGAAATTCCCTCCAAATTTTTTGAAAAATATGTACATACCAAATAAAATATATTAAATAAATTCATGAATATTTAGCAACTACCAAGTTTAGAATTTATACACTTTCATTAAAAATATGTATTTTGGATAATATAGAGGCTTGACAATTCTCAACATAGGAGATAAAATAGATAAACTAAAATGTTATAAAGTATATAATTAATATGTGTAAAAAGATATCAAAGTCATGCAATTAATATATAGCGGATTTAATATATTCACATATGTTATCAATGCAATTTAAAATATTTTATTTTTCAATTGACAAAATATATTTGCGCGGTCATTAGATGAATACAATTTATATTTATAAGTATATCTTTATTTAGTTTTCTTTATACAATTTATTAAATTATTAAAATATTTTTCTTAATATATATAAAATAGATATAACACTAAATTTATTTGAATAAAATATAAATTTTAAAAGAATTATATTATATTAAAATTTAAATATAAGTATAAAAATTACATTTGTGCAACGCACGGGTACAATTCTAGTTAATCAATATACTCCTTCCGTATCGCTGAATTGTCTCACTTTTTCTTTTTGTCTATTCTACTTCATTAGTCTCATTTATAAAAAAATAATTTTTTCATACTCAACAATAAAATATCAATTTCACTCAATTCATTCAACACTTTCAGTCTTTGGTCATTGTGTTCGGTCAAACCAGGACTATTCAAGTGGGACGGAAGAGTATTATATTAACTCTTAATATTTGAAAATGCCATCTTTTATAAACATCTTCAAGAAATGCTCCAAATGACATTTTCTGACAATTTTTTAATTAACAATCAAATCCAGTCAATTATTTGTGTAATAATGTTAATATCATTACTTAAAATGGATATTAAAGTATATAAATAGATATCAACAATTTTAAAATATAGAAAATTCATGTGAAAAAAAATAGTTCCAACCTTGAAATTTAAAAAAAAACTAGAAAAAGAATTGAAAAAAATAGTGCCGACTAATTGAAAAAAAAATTCAAATGCATTTCGACCGGTTCATGGCGGTGTCGGCCGGCTAGGAAGTGGTGCCAACCGGTTCAGACTGGTCGGTCCCTACCTAAACAAAGAAAATTAAATATATATATATTATATAATACATCCCGACCGGTTCAGCATGATGCTGACCAGTTTAGACCGGTCGGCCCCTACCCCTTTTTTGTAAGTTTGATAAGGTTTGGAATTATTGTTTCAATTATTATGATACATCATTGTTTGAATAGTGTTACTAGGCATGCCTACAAGGTAATTACTGATATTTTGACTGGATGATTGAATAAAAATTGGTCGTGCATTGAAATGCATACTATTGAATTCACTTTTTTGAAAACAACAGTGAATACAAATTACTCATACATTGAATTGACTTTACTGGACTGATCAATTCAATCAATTTATTTTTGTAGTCTTTGAATTCATTCATTGAATCATAGACATTTCTTTACTTTATATAATTCAATTCACATTGAACCACAGACAATATGCAATTGCACTCAACATTATCTCATTCACTGTTTCTCTCACTCTTTCAATATTTTGAAATGGATAATTGGTGCAACATATTTTTGCACTACAATGGAGAGTTCGATCAATTGTGACACTATATTGGCGGGTAAGAACGGTTGGTTTACTTATCAACAACCAATATATCCATAGATGCAATGAGAAGCAGCACCCAGATGATTCTTGAGACATAAAATATCAGAGGTGAGTACAATATTTATTTTACATCACAAAGTCCAAACAGTAAAAATGGAGCATTATTGCTGACGGAGAATGCGGAGCTGCAGCAATTGTTAAGCTTTAACTCGGAGCCTGATATTTATATTATTATGAATCCTACAATCAACACTTATGTTGGGACTTCTCAACGGGAGCCATCCCCGTACATACCGTTCATATCCTCAGTCAGTCCACCACAATATGCGAATTGAAAATGGCGGTGAAAATTTCTTAATGAGTTGTACAGTTGCAGAATTTTCTGCATGGATCAGATCAGCGGGAGGGATGAGTGTTTTTATTTCAAATCTTATGCCGACCAATTCCCTACCAGAAGGATGTCCAATACAAGGTGATATGAATAATTGACTAGTTCCAATTATGTCAATGGATACGATCTAGGAACCTGTTGTGACATATGTGGCATCCATACTTGACCAGGAATTGAGTTTGGGCTCCATGTTCTGGAAGAAAGATGATCTGCTATTTGGTATTGATTTGTGGCATATGGAGCACCGATCAAGAGTTTAAAGTGAAGAAGTTTGATAGCATTCGTGTTGACCACATTTGCAAACGAAATAAGAATTATACGTTTCATATACGTGCAAGGTGCAGGGATGGTTGCTGGATTGTCCGCCACTTTCAACTAAATCATAACTGTTAGATCCAGAAATATTCATTCAAAAGTGGTGGCTGCATATGTTGCCCGAAGGATGCGTCGCCAAGGGCAAATCATCAAACCCAAAGCAATAATGGCTGAACTGCAATGATCCTTCGGTATTCGAGCAAGTCACGGTGTAGCATTGCGATCTAGAAATGCAGCCATTTCCCTGATGTGTGGCAGCATAGCGAATTCCTCTAAGGTCTTGCCTAGATAACTTGTGGTGCTTCGGGAGTACAATCCTAGAACGGTGACAGATCTGGATATCACACCAGATGGAACATTCCAACATTATTTTGTTGCGCTCGGTGTGTACAGGATAGCTTTCGATAACAATTTGTTAAGACAAGTCATTGTTATTGATGCCACACACTTGAAGGGAAGAAGCAAAGACATCTTATTGGTTGATGTTACGAAAGATGGCAATGAAAATATCTTTCCATTTGCTATTGGTGTTGGACCAATCAAGAATGATGAGACTTGGACCTGGTTTCTCTCTAGATTGAGGATGTGCTTTCCAGTAAGCAATCAATTGTTAATCGTTTCAGACCAGCACGTTAGCATCGAAAATGTTGTTAACGTATATCTGGGTACGACACACGGTCTCTGTTTTTATCATCTGCATAATAAATTGACAACCCATGGTCAGACCATTGGGAAGTTGTATCATTGTGCTCCTTATTATTATCGCTTGTCGAGCTACAGGCAGGCAATGGATCAAATTCGACAATCAAAACATGTTGCATACGATAAGCTCATTTCAGTGGGTCCTGAAAGGTGGTGCAGGTCGAAGTGCCCAGTCAGTCGTTATAGTTTCTTGACTTCGAATGCATCTGAAGTTTTCAATGCAAGGTTGCTGGAAGCTCAAAAATTACCCATATGTTCGATTATTGATACTTATCGAGGAATACTGGAACAATGGTTTGATCAGAGATGGTAAAAGGAGAATGGAAGAGTAAACGAGTAATCAGGTTGATGCTTGCCCCGGTGTCACAAAGTACATTTTGAAATTCCTTTCCTCCAATCTCGATAGGTATCGAGAAGCATCCTGGATCCGATCTCTTGATGGGAATCTGTTTCTGCAAGAGTAAACTGCACTCCTCATGAATCTTCACTGTCTCATTCTCCATGAATTGCTTCTTCTCGCTCATCAGTCTTTTGAGGAACTTCATATAACCTGGAATTTCCCTGAGAGCTTCCACAAGAGGAATGTTAATATTCACTTTTTTAAAATTTTCAACAAACCTTGTGAACTTAGAGTCCTCCTTCTTCTTTGCAAATCTCTGAGGGAAAGGCATAGGAGGCACCGGATCAGCTCTTCTTTCCTCTTTCTCTTTTTCTTTCTCTCCCAGTCTAGGCTTCTGTTTTGACCGAGACGCGACTGTCTCGGTCGTCCTGCTTGTTGCTTTTTGCGTTGATCGTGATTGGCTCATCTCGGCCGACATGGACTCTTCTGCCTCGACCGGGCTTCTCTCTATCTCGATCGTCCTACCTCTCTATGCGTCGACCGGGATGGACTCCATCTCGGTCGAAACAGAGAGGTCCTGCGCGGGATTTCCTCCTCTGTTTCTCCCAATTCTCCTTCCAGGCTGCTCGGACCTTCATACTTTCTTCCAGATCGCAGCGAGATGGCATGAACTTATTTCTCTTTCGCTGGATTTGTCTCTGTGGCGCTTTGAAGTTGCCCCGGCTTGTGCAGATTGCCGAGAGTAGTGGCTATCTGACTCAGTTGGGTGTCCATCATCTGCAAATGTTTTGTCATCAATTGCATGTGATTGGCCATCCCTTTGACTTCGTTCTCCACTTTGCTAAATCGGTTGTCCGAGCTCTTGATGAATTTATCGAGCGTCTCCTCAAGCACGGACTTCTTTCTCTCCACAATTTCTCCTCCTGTACCTACATCAAAACCAGGCGGAGGGTGTTCTATAGCATAGGGGTTAGAATAAGAAAAACCAGGATGAGGTCGCCCATGATTGTAATGATACCCTTGATTGCCTCGGTAGTTATTCTGATAACCACGGCCAATGTAGTTCACCTCCATTCCTGCAGTTCCAGACGAACTGCTTGCACCCTGGTTGATGTAGTCAGCCTCCACCGGAACAATGACCATGCTAGGCTCAGTAGTAGCAACTGCAGCTTTTGTTGTACCCAACTTTTCAATCTCTTCCCGGAATTTCTTCACCTCGGCAACCACATCAAACTCCAGCTTTGTCTCCACTGCTTTGACCGGCATCTGTCTTTCAGTCGGCCACTGGTGGTTCTTCAGTGCTATGTCTGCCAACAATCTCATGCTCTCTGCCCCACTCTTCTGTAGGGATTTTCAGTGAACCGAATCACAAAAACCCAAGTGAACCGGATCGATTCATGGATATTGCATATAATCAAAATTCACAAAAATCTAGCATGCTCCTATGAATTTAATTCAATTCATGGATTGAGAGATTACCGTAATTCCGTAGAGTCTGATCCAATCTTTCGCGTTTGAATATCCAACTTTAATTCAACCATGCGATTCGATTAAATCTGCGGAAACAGAAATTAGAAATCTAATTTCTAGATAAAATTGAAAATAAAGAATAAGGAAGAAGAGAAATCTCTGTTCTCTAGATCAGATCTTCAGGGTTGTATCCCAATGATGTTCAGATCTGCTACTAGTGAGGACTCCACAGATCTGTAGTTGTGCAAGGCCACAACCGAAATTCTCCACCCTCTGCACTAGCCGTCGCCCACCTCTCTCTCTCTACCTAGGGTTTCAACTGATTTGAATGTTATGAAGTGGCTGGGATTTTGAGAGAGAGTGCTGTCTATTTATAGACCTAGGGTTTTAACCCTAATGGGCTATTGGGCTCAATTCAACATATTTAATTGGGCCAGTCCTGTGACCTAATGCAAATAATAAATTGGGCCTATAAATTAATTAATTCTCATGTCCTCAACCCAGGACACAATTAATTAATTAATATTAATTCTTTTTCACCACAGAATTAATACTGACCTACCCCTTTATTACCACGTTATGAGAACGGGTTGCATTAATTGAGAATCCCCATATTTAAGGTTACCGGATATTCATTAATTAATCGGAGCTTCTGACAAGCTCTATCTACAATTAATTAATATCTTATTATTCCTGAGTAGTACCACTCGATCCTTATCACTCGTGCCTGAACTTAATCAGCCTGCAGGACTTTGGCACGATGAATGTCATTGAGCTCCTCAGGGAATGTCCCCATCCTATTACTCGGATATGGTTACCTAAACCCAGTCTCAGGCAGTACTACACGAACCATTGTTACCCAAGATACGAATATACGAGCACGTTACTCAGGCTCTCCACCATGACAAGTCAAAGCAACACTCAACCCGTGCAAACCCCTGGACCTTTGTTAAGGTTTGGACTCAATCAATAACGAGATCTTGTATTCGCTGATGTCAGACAGTCGAATACATCTCACTGCGGTCCATCAATACACCACCCTTGCGTACCAGCTTATCAAGTAACCAAGACAGACTACTTATTCCGACAATGCTGCAGCCATCCGGACAAACGTATCCTCATAAGTTGTCTCGGCTGTGATCAGGTTTATGTCTCACTAGGTCAAGTGATCATACTGTCTTCCGCGATCTACTACATGTCGTATGATCGTTCCTATCGGTCAGACAAGAGGATACCATTGTTACATACATGTAAGATTGTTTGACAGATAAGAGAAATAAACCGGTGTATACTCATTTTGATAAATGCTTTCAGTATACAAAACCCATCAATCTCCCACTTATACTCAAAGCATAATTAAGCTATTACAGAGTATACAGTCCGTCTATCTAGCCTTCTATCTCTTTAACCACTGTCAGTGGTCGGCATCCACCTCAGACCCAGCTCACGAATATGTCTTTCGTAAACTTTCTGCGGCAAGCTCATTGTAAATGGATCAGTAAGGTTGTCCTTAGTGTCAATCTTCTTGATCAACACATCACCTCTTGATACAATCTCTCGTATGATATGGTACTTTCTCTCTATATGTTTGCTTGCCCTGTGAGACCGCGGTTCCTTTGAGTTAGCCACTGCACCAGAGTTATCACAATAAATTGTGATGCTCCTCGGCAAACTCGGAATCACGCCCAACTCTAAAAGGTAGTTCCTGAGCCATACCCCCTCTTTCGAGGCTTCGGAGGCGGCGACATGAAGCCTCCAGGTGGTGTCAGCAATGCATTTCTGCTTTGAGCTCCTCCAAGATACAGCCAGTGTTGTAAAATACGGCCTAGGCGGCCGCCTAGACGGCGCCTATACGCTAGGCGGTCGCCGGACGTCTCGAATACCCATGTACGCCTCTATTATACGTTTTGAAAACTGTACGGTTTCTGTACGGCGTGTAGACGGTCTAGGCGGCTATTCTGTACGGGTTGTACGGCGTCTAGACGGCCTATTCGGCTATTCTGTACGGTATTGTGCGGTTTTAAATAAAAAAATGAAAAAATTAATTTTTAATTTCATTCCAATACCTATTTCCTTGTTAAAGTTGTCATTCACAAATTTATGAAACTTAAAATCGTTAAAAACTAAAAATTGAAAATTAGGATTTTTATTTTGATTTTTCCAATCCCTAATTCCTCCTTTGTACCTTACTACCCTGCTGCTCGACTGCTCTCTCTTTGAACAATGAGACTTTTGATGATTTGTACTTATTTTTTTATGGTATTTGTTGATTTTTGAGGTATTTGAACTTTAAAAATAGGTTTGTTGTAATGATATCTTATTGTGTTATTTTTATATTTAAGATATATATATGATATATATATAAAAATAGGTTGACCGTCTAGAAACCGCCTAGAAACCGTCTAGGCTCCGTACAGACCGTCTAGGCGCTAGGCGCCCCCCGACCGTACGACTAGCGCCTAGCGTATTCTACAACCTTGGATATAGCTCCACCTCCCAAGGTAAACACATATCCCGAGGTCGATTTCTTCTCATCCTGGTCCCCTTCGAAATCCGAGTCTGTATAACCCACAAGGCACAAATCCTCACTTTGATAAACTAGGCAGTGATTCCTAGTTCTCTTCAAATACTTGAGGATGTGTTTTACCGCAGTCTAATGCGCCTGTCCAGGGTTAGACTGATATCTTGCTACCATGCCAACGGCATAACAGATATCTGGCCTGGTACAAAGCATCGCATACACGAGGCTACCCACCGCTGAAGCGTATGGTACAAGACTCATTTCATCTTTCTCCCGTTGTGTCTCAGGACACTGCCCACTAGAAAGACGAACGCCATGTCTAAAAGGTAGCAAACCTTTCTTGGCGAGTTGCATGCTGAACCGGCCTATCACAATATCCACATAGGATGCCTGGGATATGTAGGAACTGAGTCTACAATAGGCGACATGAATCGCCATTTATTATAACCCCGGATTTGATTTATGGATATCAAAATAAATATCATGACAAATAGTGAATGTCCTATGCATGCTCCTATTTAATTTAATTCGTAGATTCAAAGGAATGTCTGAGACTCCAACGACTGATCTACAGATCTAGATCGATGATGGCAATGATGATGGTGTAGATCTGGATCTAGAATTGATAAAAGCAATGGTGTTCCTACAGATCTGATCTTCTGATTTGTTCCCTTGCTCGATCCGAAAATCTGGTGAGGATACGCTACCGGATCAGCAGCCGCCCACTCTCTCTCAATCTCTCTAGGGTTTCTGATTTGAAACTTCAAACTTATGTGGGAAAATGAGAGATTTATCTATTTATATAGATCTGGAGAATGGGCTATTAGATTTTAATAAACCCTAATGAGCTCTGAGCAGTGTTGGGCCAGACCAGGGATCAAATGCAAATTATAAAGTGGGCCTCCTATTAATTAATTCCATGTTCAACCCAGAACATAATTAATTAATAAAAATTAATTCATGCTGATAGCGTATTTTTCAACACGCTATTCTGCAAGTGTACAGACCACTGCAGAGGGCAAGTAATAATTTATCGAACTCAAGGACTGCAGGCTCGAAACACAACCAAGCACTAAAACATAGACATCGTACTACTATCTAGGCAAATCATAAAGTGAATTTGGTTTTATCTAACTAATTGATTTAAACGCAGAAATAAAATAAAAAGAAAAATTGAAAGTTTTTAGAAAACAATGAGAAAATAGGATTCCAGGGTAATCCACTTTGAATATTAAACAAACAACGTTTTCATGCAATTCAATCCCAATTTAATTTCCAGTGATGTGAGCAATCGCGAAAATGTTATCAGGCGATCCTCTCGGATTCTAAACCATAACATAGAAATAAAATACCTAATGACTCCTACCGGATGCGCAAAAGGACTTTTACTCTTGATAAAAACCTTGGATTTTAAACCCTTTAAAAGTTCAACTTCCTCACGGATAATTGTTCTAATAAATCTGATAAATTTGCGTCTTAATTGACAACCTAGACCTCTCAGTTCAAAAACTATCAATTCAAATCACAATTAATGATAATTAATGCAATTATTGAAAATCCCAAATTAAATCAGAACATCAGAGGAAAAGGAACATTAAATTGCAGAAATTGTTGAATGAATAAATACAAAGTTTCAAAACCCTAGAATCCAAAAAGGGATTTAGCCAGACATGCTAAATCCTAGAAAAACAAAGAGATGAAGAGTCATAAAAGCAAGAAAAGGAAATTAAGAACCCTGTAGTCTTCAATCTTCAATTCTTGTCATGCTCTTCCAGTTCTCCTTGAATTTCTGCAGAAAACCCTCATTTTCTAGGTTTGGGGATAATTTCGGAACGTAATAATCTGGAAAATAATAATGTGGAGGATTGTGGAGCCTTTTCTTGGTTTCTGGAACTTATATTTATAGGCTGGAGGTCTTGATTCAAAAAGATATGGGATAATAATATAACTTGGGCAAAAAGATACGAAGTTTACGTCAAATCTGCGGAATTTGCGAGCAGGGGGATCGCGACCGGCGATCGCCGGACGGGGAGGGGCGATCGCCGGTTTTGCTTCGTAGCCAAAAGTGCAGAACCGGCGTTCAGCCGGCATGGAGGCATGATCGCCGGCTGGAGGGAGTTGATCGCCGGTTGTGTAGGTGCAAACGCCGGGAAGGGAAGTGGTCGCCGGTTTTGAGCTGCAACCGCCGGCTGTGCATGCAATCGCCGGCTGGGAGGAGTGGAACGCCGGTTGTGTAGTTGCAAACGCCGGCTGAGAAGATGGCTCGCCGGTTTGGAGAGGAGGTCGCCGGGCAGGGCTGCAGTTCGCCGGTTGCGCACCTCCCTCGCCGGATGCGTCACGAAGCTTCATCTTTCACGAGCATTCTTGATAATTCTATCTCTTTCTACTCTCAGTACAAGCCAACACGAACAGTTCATCACATGCTTGTTCAATCATCTCATTTAATCTTCAGAAACGCATAAAATCTGTGCAAAACAACATCAAACGACCCAAACGTAATATTTCCTTAAAGAATAAGAATAACGCATGAAAAGATCACGTAATGGCTCAGTCTGGAGCTTAATCTAAGCATAAATACATCAATAAAATGCACAGATTGAGTGTTTATCACATGCCACCAGAGAATTAATGCTGACCTACCCCTTTATTACCACATTATTAGGAACGGGTTGCATTGACTTGGTTAATCCCCATATTTAAGGTTTCAGACATTCATTAATTAATTCAGCGTATGACAATTAGCTGTAATTAATTAATTTCTTTTTATTCCTGAGTAGTACCACTCAACCCTTATCGCTTATGCTTGAATCAATGATTCAGCCTGCAGGACTTAGCATAACAAACCTCGTGAGCTTCCCAGGGAATGTCACCATCCTGAAACGGATATGGTTATCTAAATCCAGCCTGAGGAAACCCCACACAAGCTGCCATCACCCAAGATGCAGATATACGAGTACATGTAAAACTCTCCACCATAGCTCCACCATAGCAAGTCAAAGTGACAGTCAACCCATGTGTGCCCCTCAGTTTTCAGCAGACTTTAGATCCGACCAAGTTACCGAGATCTTTACTCATTCATATGTCAAGTAGAATGGTTCATCTCACTGTTGATCCTATCAATATATTGAGATGTACCGGTCACACATAGCAGTCAAGATAAACCACTTATGGACTTGTGTGCCACAGCCTAAACCGACAGCCAAACCAGAAACTGTCTCAGCTGTGATAACTGTTTATATCTCGCTAAGTCGAATGATCTATACGATCATCTGTGATCTCTTACACACCGTATGATCTCCCTATCGACGAGATAACTGGATGTGTTTGTTCGCATCGTATGATTGTTAATTTAGATAGGAGTTGTTTATTGCAAGTCATTAATGATTACCAGTATATCAAACATAATGTTTCCCAATATACCATTCATAATGCTTTTATGTATACAATTCCAACAATCTCCCACTTATACTCAAAGCATTATACCATTACTTTCCAGAGTATAACATGTGTCTATTCTAATCTAGCTATTTCATTTGGTCACCAGGTGGCCGGCATCTACCTCAGTCCTAGGCTACGAACATGACCTTCGTATGCCTTCTGAGGTAAGCCCTTTGTAGATGGATCTGCTAGATTATCCTTAATGTTTATCTTATCTATTAGCACATCGCCCCTCGCTACGATTTCTCGTATGATGTGATACTTTCTCTCTATGTGTTTAGATGCATTGTGAGTTCTTGGTTCCTTAGAGTTTGCTACTGCACCAGCATTATCACAATATATCGTGATAGTCTTGGGCAAACTCAGAACAATATCTATCTCTTGGAGGTAGTTCCGGAGCCATATTGCTTCTATAGAAGCTTCTGAAGCTGCCACATACTCAGCTTCCATGGTGGAGTCCGCGATACATTTCTGTTTCACACTCCTCCATGACACAGCTCCACCTCCCAAGGTAAACACATAGCCCGAGGTCGATCTCTTCTCATCCTGATCCGCCTGGAAATCTGAATCCTTTCTTGGCATTTAGCATGCTAAAACGGACAATCACAGTATCAATATAAGCGGTCTGAGACAAGCCTAACATCCTCTTCTTGCGATCACGCAAGACTTTAATCCCAAGGATGTATCCAGCGTCTCCTAGGTCCTTCATTTGAAACTGTTCGGATAACCATCTCTTTATGTCTGACAACACCTTCACATCGTTGCCGAATAGAAGAATGTCATCTACATAAAGTGCAAGGAATACCACGCTTCCGCTGATGTATAATCGGTACACACAACTTTCAGTTTCGCACTGTGAAAATCCATAGGATTTAATCACATCATCAAAACGTTTGTTCCATGACCGTGAAGCTTGTTTAAGTCCATACAAGGACTTCCTTAGCTTCCAGACAAGATGCTCTTCACCATCCTTCACATTACCCTCTGGCCGCTGCATATAGATGTCACGACCTTCCTCAAGGTACCCGTTTAAAAATGCGGTTTTGACATCCATCTGCCAGATCTCTAGGTCCATATGTGCTGCTATGAATAGAAGAATTCGAATGGATTTGAGCATGGCTACCGGTGAGAAGGTCTCATCATAGTCAATGCCCTCCTTTTGACTATAACCCTTCGCCACCAACCTAGCTTTAAAAGCCGTTATTTCTCCTTTCGAACCTTTCTTCAGTTTGTATACCCATTTGCAACCTATGGCCCGAAAGCCATCTTGTAGCGCAGACTTCTGGTATACATCCATAGCGGTAATTGATTCAATTTCTGAATCCATGGCTTCATGCCATTTTTCCGCATCTTTGTCATTTACTGCGTCGTCGTATGTCCATGGGTCGGTATCATCTAGTCCATCTTCCGGGATCAAGTTCGAAGACTCTCCCACGAACATATACTGCTCGGGTTGGTAAGGTACCCTCCCACTACGACGGAGCACTAGTACTGCGTCAGCAGTTGGTGCAGTTATTTGTGGATCAAATCCTTGCACTGGCGACCGTGTAATTGGTTCCATACCTTCGAGAGGTACACTCTATCTGCCACGGGGTTTTCCCAATGAAAGCGCATCATCGTCTCCAATTTCTTGGAGAATGATATCACTTTTGGATTTGTGGTTTTTCACAAACTCTTCCTCCAAGAATCTTGCGTTGGTGCTAACAACAATCTTCTGATCCTCAGGACAGTAGAAATAACCACCTTTCGTTTATCTGGGGTATCCCACAAACATCATTAGCTTGGACCTACCTTCTAACTTATCAGGTTCCTTCGACAAAACATATGCCAGATAGCCCCACACTCTTATCTTTGACACACTGGGCTTTCGCCCATGCCAGAGTTCTGAGGGTGTTTTAGGAACTGACTTAGAAGGTACCAGGTTCAGCAGATACGCCGTTGTTAGTAACGCGTGGCCCCAAAACGAAACAGGCAAGTTCGCATAACTCATCATAGATCTAACCATTTCAAGAAGAGTCCTATTTCTTCTTTCCGCCACACCATTCTGCTGAGGAGTGCCTGGTGCGATCCATTGGGATGTAATCCCATGCTCTGATAAAAAAACTGCAATAACTCGTCACTGAGATACTCACCACCACGATCAGATCGTAATGACTTAACGGTCTTGTTTAACTTCTTCTCTACTTCCGCCTTGAATTCCTTGAATTTCTCAAAGCATTCAGACTTATAGTGAAGTAAGTAAACATACCCCTATCTCGAGTAATCGTCAATAAAAGTGACGAAATACTTAAATCCTCCACGAGTTTGCGTGGACATAGGTCCACATAAATCAGAGTGGATCAGTTCCAACACATCACTTGTTCGAGACTAACTTGCCTTGAAAGGTCTGGTCGTCATCTTTCCCTCTATACAGGATTCACAAACTCGATGTGGAACTACCTGGATTGAATCCAACGTTCCATCATCCACGAGTCTCTTGATCCTCTTTAGATTGATGTGACCTAGTCTCAGATGCCATAGATATGTAAGATCCTTATCAGAAGATGAAAACTTTCTCTTCTTATGATTAAATGAGTTATATGCAGCATTCACGAAAGACTTATGCAAACAAGTTATGATATAAAGAGAAATAACACCGTTATTGCCATTGATAGTAACATGACTATCAAAAATAACTGAAAATCCATCATTTATTAAACAGGAAACAGAAATAAGGTTCCGCCGAAAATCTGGCACATACAAAACATCTCTTAAAATCAAAACATTGTCTTGAAAGCATAATGTAACATCTCCAACTGCTACTGCAGACACACGAGCAGCATTACCCATGGAAATCGTCACCTCGTCATCATTCAGGTGCCTTGTCGGCCTGAATCCCTGCAAAGTGTAACAAACATGATCAGTAGCTCCAGTATCCACTATCCACGAATGGGTAGAAACAGATGCTAAACATGTTTCCGTTACAAATGATAATGACGTACCTTGTCCAACCCGCTTGGTCAGACAATCCTTCTTCCAGTGACCAGTTTTGCCACAACGAAAACACTTACCCTTCTTCCCCGGTGTCACAGTCTTCTTTTTCCCAGAACTTTTGCTTCCAAAAGATGTCTTCTTGAATTTCTTTCCAATCACCCTTTTAGCACCTTTCGATGAAGCAGGGCGACTACCGGAAGAAACTAAGACTTCCTTTTTAGGTTGCATGACTGATTCAGCTGCCATGAGATCACTAAGTAACTCATTAAGAGTGTACTCCTTTTTACTCATAACAACATTCAGCCTAAAGTTCTCAAAAGACTTCGGAATTGAGTTGAGTATGATATCGACCTGGGCTTCTCCGTCAATACCTCCTCCATGCAACGTCAGTTCATCCATGAGATGAGTCATGGAAACAACGTGCTCCCTCACTGAGCTACCATCAGTCATTTTACAACTCACGATTTCTCTCATGGGTTTAAATCTGACAGCTCTATCCGATTCCCCATAAGTAACTGTGAGACTATCCATAATCTCAGCTACTTTGTCATAGTGCTGATGTTGTTGCTGGAGCACCTTAGACATAGTGGTCATCATGTAGCACTTGACTACATTATTAGACTTGACCCACTTATCATAGAGGTTCCGCTCCACATCAGTTGACTCAGCAGTAGGGACAGCTGGACACGGAGTGTTAAGAACATATTGATATTCCTCTTCCATTCCAGGAAATTCGGACCAGTTAATTGATTTTGTGCCAAGATATTTATGACATTATTCATAGACATATCTGAAAACAATTAATGATTAAAGTAAGAACATACATGCAGAACATTGAAACAAATATGCATTGTAACCTTTTGATAAACCAATACAATTGTTTCCCCCAATTGCCTAGGTGCATCTACTGCAAGCTCCTTTCGAAGACGTTTACAGCAGACCACCTAACCAGACTACTCTTTGAAGTTCCAGTCTTTAATTTCAATCCATGCCAGGTATTCGCCAGCAAATGAAATTAATAATCAGAGATAAAACTAAGACCATGTTCAACCTATCTGAGCAGGGACATCATTCATGAGTTAGTACTCAGGCAACATCTAAGCATTTGACCACAATTCTAACTCCGGAAGTTATAAAGACGATTTGTCATACGTACTAAACCCATGACGCATGCCTCTTACAACCTTTGTTATCTCATTTAAAACAATCCTAGAGAACTTATGAACAAATAAAGTAAGCAGGCTACGGTCGTGTAGACGTCTACTCACTTCACTGTCCACTTCTCACATGTTTAAATGTTTTATTTAGAAATCTCATCTATTAGAACTTATGAACAAATAAAGTAAGCAGGCTACGGTCGTGTAGACGTCTACTCACTTCACTGCCCACTTCTAATAAGAGACCGCATTGTGGAGGTCTTGTTGATTTTAATTAAAAAATCTTGCTTAGTCTTTTTCTTTCAAAAGGTTCTTATGCGCACATATTATTTTGTGATCCATAAATTATGTCATATCTAAAATTCCATCATATTTCCCAACATGATTCCGGAATTTATAGACATAATTTAATACATAAAATAAATCACATAAAGCATGCTTTGAACAGTAAATAATAAAGCAGTAGCATGCTTCCCTATTAGCTACAACATGCCTTAAAAATAAATAATAAAAGCAATAGCATGCTTTCCTATTATTTACTATTGCGCACATAATAAATCACATCATACGAGAAAATAATTAAATAAACAAATAAAATTTCTCGTGGCCCCTTGATGCAATTACATGGTAAATAAAATAAATCTATCTATTACAATGCACGATGCCGCCGCAGGAAATGCGGCCTGCACGCACCCAAAAATGATCCGCCGCACGCTGCCTCCCACCACTGTGCGTATCAAAGCACGGCTCTCGCAGCGCCGCAACGACCCGCGCCGGTCGAGGCCAACGCCGCTGCCACCGCGAGGAAGAGGAGAGGGAAAGTCGTGAGATGCTGCTGCTGGATGAAGACACCACCGCGCGCGATTGCTACTTGCAGAGACCCACCGCGCGCCTCCTGCGCGCGGCCATTGATTCATCGGCCGACGGCTGCTGCCACCAGTCACCGCCGCGCGCCGCCTCCGCGCGACTGCTGCTCTTTTCAGCCCAACAGAAATTGCAGCTTCACTTTGTCGCTGATTCTTCATTCTCAAACAGATTTGGTTTACAGGTTGAATAATAAAAAAAATACAAAACAGATCTAGTCTATAACATATTTTTCCTATCAATCTAATCGCAGATTTTCTCGCGATTTAAAACAAAACCAAAAATAGAGAGGGGCCACGAGAACAAAACATCCACGACAGTTTAATTCATCCACGATAAATTAAATAACATGCATAAACTGTTTGTCAAATTTATTTTCCAACAGAGCCATAAAATACAAACCTCGCTCTGATACCAATTGTAGGAACTGAGTCTACAATAGGCGACATGAATCGCCATTTAATATAACTCTGGATTCGATTTATGGATATCAAAATAAATATCATGACAAACAGTACATGCCCTATGCATGCTCCTATTTAATTTAATTCGTAGATTCAAAGGAATACCTGAGACTCCAACGACTGATCCACAGATCTAGATCGATGATGGCATTGATGATGGTGTAGATCTGGATCTGAAATCGATCAAAGCAATGGTGTTCCTACAGATCTGATCTTCTGATCTGTTCCCTTGCTCGATCCGGAAATCTGGTGAGGATACGCTACCGAACCAGCAGCCGCCCACTCTCTCTCAATCTCTCTAGGGTTTCTGATTTGAAACTTCAAACTTATGTGGGAAAATGTGAGATTTATCTATTTATATAGATCTGGAGAATGGGCTATTAGGGTTTAATAAACCCTAATGGGCTCTGAGCAGTGTTGGGCCAGACCAGGGATCAAATGCAAATAAAAAAATGGGCCTCTTATTAATTAATTCCATATTCAACCGAGAACATAATTAATTAATAAACATTAATTCATGCCACCAGAGAATTAATGCTGACCTATCCCTTTATTACCATGTTATTAGGAACGAGTTGCATTGACTTGGTTAATCCCCATATTTAAGGTTTCAGACATTCATTAAATAATTCAGCGTATGACAATTAGTTATAATTAATTAATCTCTTATTATTCCTGAGTAGTACCACTCAACCCTTATCGCTTATGCTAGAATCAATGATTCAGCCTGCAGGACTTAGCATAACGAACCTCGTGAGCTTCCCAGGGAATGTCACCATCCTGAAACGGATACGGTTATCTAAATCCAGCCTGAGGAAACCCCACACAAGCTGCCATCACCCAAGATGCAGATATATGAGTACATGTAAGACTCTCCACCATAGCAAGTCAAAGTGACAGTCAACCCATGTGTGCCCCTCAGCTTTCAATAGACTTTAGATCCGACCAAGTTACCGAGATCTTTACTCATTCATATGTCAAGTAGAATGGTTCATCTCAATGTTGATCCTATCAATACATTGAGATGTACCGGTCACACAAAGCAGTCAAGATAAACCACTTATGGACTTGTGTGCCGCAGCCTAAACCGACAGCCAAACCAGAAACTGTCTCAGCTGTGATAACTGTTTATATCTCGCTAGGTCGAACGATATATACGATCTTTTGTGATCTCTTACACACCGTATGATCTCCCTATCGACGAGATAACTGGATGTGTTTGTTCGCATCGTATGATTGTTAATTCAGATAGGAGTTGTTTATTGCAAGTCATTAATGATTACCAGTATATCAAACATAATGTTTCCCAATATACCATTCATAATGATTTTATGTATACAATTCCAACAGGATAAGCTCAACATTCTTCTCTTACGATCTCGTAAGACCTTAATTCCAAGAATGTAGCCAGCTTCTCCCAAATCCTTCATTTGGAACTGTTCGGATAACCAAACCTTAATGTCCGTCATTACTCCCTCGTTGTTTCCAAATAGGATATGTCATCAACGTATAGTGCAAGGAAAACTATGCTCCCACTGACACAAAGTCGGTAAACACAACTTTCATTTTCCAACTGTGCAAATCCGTAGGATTTAATCACATCGTTGAAACGTAAGCTCCACTACCTCGAAGCTTGCTTAAGTCCATACAAGGACTTCCTAAGCTTCCAGACAAGATGTTCTTCGCCCTTGCGTATGTAACCCTCGGGTTGTTGCATATAGATGTCCCTACCTTCTTCAAGCTAACCGTTTAGAAAAGCGGTTTTGACATCCATCTGCCAAATCTCGAGCTCCATATACGCAGCTATGGCAAGGAGTATCCGGATGGACTTGAGCATGGCTACGGGTGAAAAGGTTTCGTCATAGTCAATGCCCTCTTTCTGACTATAACCCTTTGCCACCAGCCTGGCTTTAAAAGTCATGACTTTTCCATCCGCCCCTTTCTTTCTCTTGTATACCCATTTGCACCCTATGGCCCTAAAGCCATCCGGCAAATCAGTTTTCTGGTATACATCCATAGCAGTTAAGGATTCAATTTTGGAATCCATGGCGACATGCCATTTTTCAACATCCTTGTCCTGCACTGCCTCTTCGTAAGTCAGTGGGTCAGAGTCCTCATGTCCGTCTTTCGGGCTCAAGTCCGAAGACTCACCCACGAACATGTACCTTTCTGGCTGGAAAATAACTCTCCCACTACAACGAGGCATCGGTGTCGTGTCAGTAGTAGGTGCAGTAACTTGTGGTTCTGCACCTTGCACTGAAGAACGTGTCTGTGGTGCTGAACTTCTCACATGTGCACCCACATCTACACGTTCCCCTTCCCTTGGAATCGCATTCTCGTTTTCAATTTCTTGAAGAATGACATCACCCCTTGATTTGTGATTACTCACATACTCATCCTCCAAGAATCTAGCGTTGGTTCTAACAACGACTCTCTGACTCTCAGGACAGTAAAAATAACCACCTTTCGTTTGCCTGGGATACCCTATAAACAGCATTATCTTTGACCTGCTTTCTATCTTATCAGGGTCCTTCGACAGTACGTGTGTCGGACAGCCCCATACTCTAAACTTGCACAAACTCGGTTTGCGACCAAGGAAGAGCTCAGAAGGCATCTTAGGAACTGATTTAGAAGGCACCACATTTAACACGTACGCTGCTGTTTCCAAAGCGTAGCCCCAAAATGAAATTGGTAAGTTTGCATAACTCATCATTGATCTTACCATCTCTAGAAGAGTCCTATTTCTTTTTTCAGCTACACCATTTTGCTGGGGAGTACCCGGTGCAGTCCACTGGGATGTAATCCCGTTATCTGACAAATACTGCAGGAATTTGTTACCGAGGTATTCGCCACCGTGGTCAGATCGCAGTGACTTGATAGTTTTCCCGACCTTCTTTTCTACCTCAGCCTTGAACTCTTTGAATTTCTCTAAGCATTCAGACTTGTAGCGAAGCAGGTAAACGTATCCGTACCTTGAGTAGTCGTCAATGAAAGTGACGAAGTACTCGTACCCTCCACGAGCATGCGTGGATATTGGTCCACATAAGTCAGAAGGGTTTAATTCCAACACTTCCTCTGCTCGAGACTGACTAGCCTTAAAAGGTCTAGTTAACATCTTGTCCTCGATGCACCGTATGAAGTCCAAAGTACCGTCATCTGCAAGTCGTTGAATCCGCTTCAAGCTGATGTGACCGAGTCTCAAGTGCCAGAGATATGTAAGATCCTCATCAGAAGAAGTAAGTTTTCTCTTTCTAGGATTATCAATTACGGATGAATTACATGCAATACTTACGGAAGACTTATGATTGCAGTTAATAACATGGAGAGAATTATTCAGCATCCCACGACAAATAACACCGTTATTACCAATGATAGAAACACCACTATCAAAAATAACTGAATATCCATCAACATAAAGTTTGGAAACTGAAATAAGGTTCCGCCAAAAATCTGGCACATATAAAACATCTCTCAAAGTTAAAACAGAATCATCAAAGTACAAGGTGAAATCTCCAATGGCAGCTGCAGTCACTTGTGCTGCGTTCCCCATTGAGATGGTAACCTCGTCATTCATCAGCACCCTCCTCGGTGTGAACCCCTTCAAAATGTAACAAACATGATCAGTAGCTCCAGTATCCACTACCCACGAATGAGTAGAAACCGATGCTAAACATGTTTCCGTTACAAATGCAAATGATGTACCTTGTCCCTTGCTTCCGCATGCGTTCTTACTTGAAGTGACACCAACCCTCTTCATCTCATTTGACCTCCTCTCACGTGTTCTGCGATCAATCATATTCTTGCACACAGTATGAACCACATCTTTCAATGTGCTCAAGCTGTGCTCAAGATCTGATAACTCAGAATCCCATGAAGGTACGAAGATTGTCCTGCTATGAGATTAGTAAGCAACTCTTTGAAAGAGTACTCGCTTCTCTTAGCTACATCCTTCTTAAAGTCATAGAATGAAAGCAGTAAAGAGTTTAGGATTATATCGATCTTAGCCCGATCAGTGATACATCCACCTCTACGTGTGAACCAATTCATGGTGTTATCCATCATCATCACATGCAATGTCACCGAACTCCCATCAACCATTCTCTTACAGACAAGGTCTTTCACGAGATCACAGTTGATAGTTCGTTCCACTTCGCCATACGTGGCCACTAAGTCCATTCAGATCGTAACAGAGCTACAATAGCCCATGTACTTGAGCTTCAGTTCTCTAGATAGGTTATCTGAGATTAACTTGTATGTAAAATCTTCAGATGCCACCCATCTGTCATAGAACTCCTTCTCACGTCTAGAGACTTTATGGTAACGTGGGGCAAGTGGCATCATAGTAAGAACAAACATGTGTTGCTTAGTCAGAAGAATATACTCAATGCAGTATCTCTATTCATGGAAGTTTGGACCAGTTAGAGGATTGAGAGCAAGTAAATGATCGACAGTAGACATAGACATATCTGAAATAATAAAGAATCTTAAATAAGAACATACATGTAGAACTTCAAAAACAAATGCATTGAAAACCTTTTAATAAATCAAATACAAATGTTTTCCACTAATTGCCCAAGAGTTCCCACCACAAGCTACACTCATAGACGTTTACGATGTCACCCTCAACCAGAACAGCGGGTTTTAAGCCCCAATTCATTTAATTTCACTACCATGTCAGAAACCTCTTGACACTAGAAATTAATAATTAGTGAAAACCTTAGACCAAGTCATCTCTCAAGAACAGGGATGCAATTCTTGCATTATATTCTAAGATGCTTCTAAGCTATTAACCACAAATTTAACTCCGGCCAAAAGTGACAGTTTAGCATGGCACGTAACCATACCGCACAACCCTTAAAGCTTTTGTTATCTATAATTTAAATCAATCTAGAATACTTATGAAAGATATCTACGCAAGCTACACTCGTAGACGTTTACGCAAAACCCTCCCACTATTCACATGATTTAAATTTTTTGTCTAGAAATCCCAACAACTGTACCCATGCACCTCCAAGAACTAGCAAGCTACACTCGTAGACGTTTACTAGAGCGAGAGATACACTTACAACCTAGGACCGCTTTGTGGAGGTCTATTGATTTTAATTAAAAAATCTGCCTAGTATTTTTCTTTTAAAAAGGTTTCTTATATGCGCACATATAATTTCTTTGTTATTATATTTTCCAAATTTTTGCATGTAATTAAACAAGCCCGAAAATTCCCAAAATATAATCCAACAAGAAATTAATCACATAAGCATGCTTGGAAAAAACTGTAAATAATAAAAGCAGTAAAACATGATTTTCCTATTATCTATACATGCTTAATTGCGCACATAATAAATCACATATCATACGAGGACAATTAAGGCAAACAAAAATTCCTCGTGGCCCCACAAAATAGGAAAAAGATAAATCTTATCTATTACAATTTGAATTTGAATTTAATTGGATAAATTCAAATCTTCTTCAAATCTTTTAGGGCCTCCAAATCTTCAAGCATATCTTTTGGGATTTAGGGTTTTGTCATTTGATTATTTGCCCCAAATCCTAATGCAAACCTAGGGTTTACACAGACCAACCACCAAAACAGGAACCCCCGCGACGGGACAGCAGCCGCCGACGCCGCCGCTGGTCGGCGCCTGCCGTGTGCCCTGCTCGTGCTGCCCGGTCGCGCCCGCGCCCAGCCCGCCGCCGCCGCCGTCCTCCTGCAGCCGCACGTGCGCGCGGCCGCCTGCCGCCACCGCCCAGTCCGTCGGCCTCGTCTTCGTTCTTCATCCTCGACCCGTCCAAATTACAGATTTGAAAAAATAAGATTACACAAAAACTATTCTATTACAATTTTATCAAATCTACACTAATCACGAATTTTCTCGTGATTTTACAAAATTGATTCAACCCTACACGGATAAACCACCGCGGGCTGAATCAAACAGGTTGCCACGAGGAACAAAAACCATCCACGACATAAAATAAAATCCATACATGCATAATTGAATTTTATTAAATACAATAGAGCCATAAATGAGGAACCTCGCTCAGATACCAATTGTAGGGATTTTCAGTGAACCGAATCACAAAAAACCCAAGTGAACCGGATCGATTTATGGATATTGCACATTATCAAAATTCACAAAAACCTAGAATGCTCCTATGAATTTAATTTGATTCGTGGATTGAGAGATTACCGTAATTCCGTAGAGTCTGATCCGATCTTTCGCATATGAATATCTAACTTTAATTCAACCACGCGATTCGATTAAATCTGCGGAAACAAAAATTAGAAATCTAATTTCTAGATAAAATTGCAAATAAAGAATAAGGAAGAAGAGAAATATTTGTTCTCCATATCAGATCTTCAGGGCTGTATCCCAATGCCATTCAGATATGCTACTGGGGAGGACTCCACAGATTTGTAGTTGTGCAAGGCCAGAACCGAAATTCTCCTCCCTCTACACTAGTCGTCGCCCAATGCAAATATTTAATTGGGCCAGTGCTGGGACCTAATGCAAATAATAAAGTGGGCGTATAAATTAATTAATTCCCATGTCCACAACCCAGGACACAATTAATTAATTAATATTAATTCTTTTTCACCACAGAATTAATACTGACCTACCCCTTTCTTACCACGTTATGAGAACGGGTTGCATTAATTGAGAATCCCCATATTTAAGGTTACCGGACATTCATTAATTAATCGGAGCTTCTGACAAGCTCTATCTACAATTAATTAATATCTTATTATTCCTGAGTAGTACAACTCAATCCTTATCACTCGTGCATGAACTTAATCAGCCTGCAGGACTTTGGCACGATGAATGTCATTGAGCTCCTCATGGAATGTCCCCATCCTATTACTCGGATATGGTTACCTAAACCCAGTCTCAGGCAATACTACACGAACCGCTGTTACCCAAGATGCGGATATACGAACACGTTACTCAGTCTCTCCACCATGGTAAGTCAAAGCAATAGTCAACCCGTGCAAACCCCTGAACCTTCGTTAGGGTTTGGACTCAATCAATAACGAGATCTTATATTCGTTGATGTCAGACATTCGAATACATCTCACTGCGGTCCATCAATACGCCACCCTTGCGTACCAGCATGTCAAGTAACCAAGACAGACTACTTATTCCGACAATGCTGCAACCATCCGGACAGACGTATCCTCATACGTTGTCTCGACTGTGATCAGGTTTATGTCTCACTAGGTCAAGTGATCATACTGTCTTCCGCGATCTACTACACGCCGTATGATCGTCCCTATCGGTGAGACAAGAGGATACCATTGTTAGATACATGTAAGATTGTTTGACAGATAGGAGAAATAAATCGTTGTATACTCATTATGATAAATGTTTTCAGTATACAAAACCCATCATCTTCTTCATCAGTATCCCGCCAGCAGATGCATCCTCCATCTCCTTCATGTGAGGATTCAGACCTTCATAGAAGTGACAAACCTGCATCTCGAGATCAATTCCATGTCCGGGATAAAGTCATAGAAGCTCTTTGTATCTCTTCCAAACCTCATGCAGTGACTCATCATACAGCTATTTAAATGTAGTGATGGCCGCTTTCCTCTTCAGCAACAGGCTTGGTGGGAAGAAGTTGGTGAGGAATTCATCAAGAAGTTCCCCCTATGTCCCAATCTGACTCTTGTCCAAACCAGCATACCAAGATCGCGCCTCGTCTCTGAGTGAGAACGAGAACAGTCTCATCCTAATCACATCCTAGGGGGCTCCATTATGCTTCACTGTGTGGCACACCTCTATGAATTGGTTGAGGTGGGCATACGGATCCTCTACGGCTCTCCCCCCAAACTGGTTCTGCTGCACCATCTGAATTAGCCCAGTTTTTAACTCAAAATTATTGGCATCAATCCTCACTCTGAATTCGGGCTTTTCCTGCTGTGGTAGAAATCGATCCAAGATGGACCTTTGTGGAACCACTATCTGCCTGTTGTTCAACTCTACCAGTCTTGCAGCTTGTTCTGCCTGAGTAGCCTGGGCTGCTTGTAATTGTATTCTCAGCTATTGTACTTCATTAACAAACTGTCTCTGCTCCTTAGGAGTCATATTCTGAAGCGGGGCTTCTGGGTTTGCTTCCATCTCAAAATTTAATCTTTTTCCTTTCTTTATGTTCTTCCTACAGGCAGCTTCTATTTCTGGGACAAAAGTCTCGAGTGTTTTTCCCTTGTTCCGCGTGTTCATGCACCTGCACAGAAACCAAGGCAAAAATCAGTGCACGTCGACCGACACAAGGAGTGTGTCGACCGATGCAAAAAAAAAAAATATTGCGTCGACCGACGCGACACGTGCGTCGGTCGAAACAGAACTAAAAAATCAACACAAACACACGCACACGAACAAAAATTTAAATAAAATAAAATTTTAAAAAAAAAACTCAATCTAATTAATCTTCAAACAAATTAGTAACAAGATAAAATCTGACAAATCCCCGGCAACTGCGCCAATTTGATCACTGCAAATTTCGCAGATTAATTGCAAACACAGTAGCAAATAAATTTATAAATACCCAAAGGTAGTCGAACCCAGAGGAAATTTGCAACGAAAATATCCCATGTACTAACTATAGTTCTCAGATTTATTGTTTGAGTAGACAGAAATTTGGGTTTTGGTTCTAGAAAATAAAGATGACAAGACTGAAATTTAAAGAGTTTTTTTTAAAAGCAATAATAAAGAACACAGATTCTAGGGCAAATAATCAATCAGAATACATGCCAAATCAATCAACTCTACAATGGTGGGAAATCAGATTAATGTATTAAAATTCCTTTGTTGGGCAATTTTAACCTAGGTTACTATCATGTGACTGTATATGCTTTGTCGGCCTCAAGAACACAATAATAATCATCCTGAATAAAAACATAGATTTAATTCCCTACAATTGATTAATCTTCCTTTTGAGACAGAAAATCAATTATATTCAATTCATCTTCCTGTTATTAATTTTCTCATCTCGGTCTTTCAATTAACAACTATGAATAAAGAATTAATTTCATCTCTCGATCCATCATCAATCCTAAATTCTATCAATTAAATCAGGAATTGAAACCATGCAATTTGAGTTGATCAATCTAACATGCACACATGATTAATTACACATAACCTTAGAACCCGCTAGGGTTTCTAGCCACTCATGATGGAAAGAAACACAATAAATATTTCATTAAAATGCATAATAAAACTTACAATAAAAATAAGGGTTGAATCCTCTCCAAAATAACGAAAACTTCAATAATCCAAGAGAAAACTAAATGTAGAACTCAAAGGAGCTGGTAGGCAACCCTCAAAACTCGAGCAAAACAAGTATTTATAGAGGTAGAGGTGTACAAATTGGGATCTAGGGCCAAAAATATGATTTAACCATAAAAATCTCGAAAATTTCTTTTCTGGGCCCATCTCGGTCGACGTGGAACTTGCGTCGGTCGATGCGGATCCCCTTGCGTCGGTCGAGACAGAGACGTTTTCCCTCTTGCGATCCTTCTGCGCAGTCTCACGGTTTTGGCCATAACTTTCACTCCCAAACTCCGATTGACCCGATTTCAGTTGCATTGGAAAGCTAACTCAAAGATATTTCCAATTTTGTGCTCCATTAGCTCGAATTCCAACTGTGGAAGAAGTCGTGACTGTTTTCTTGAACATCTGCTGCTTTCGGTACGGGTTTCCATTGGATTTTGCCCAAAACCTGCAAAAACACACCATGGCAAGCATAATACCCCAATAAACTTGACTCATGCTCGATTATTAACTAAAAATCAAGTAAATGCAAGAAACCAATAAGAAAAAAATGTGATGAGTGAGGCAAAATACGAGCTTATCACTCGTCCATACTCATTGGTCAAGTAACTTTGATGATTCTCATATTTTCAATGTTTTCGATAATCTTCTGTCTGAACGCTTTCATCTCTATTTATAGGCGTGGGTCTTGAGAGAATTGAGATGTAGCCGTTTGAAATAAATTCAAATCAATCAATGGGATGTTCTGACAACACCCTACTTTGTGCGATGCAGTACCATACGGAGTACTGCGGTAGGTAGACTTTTTCTACTTTGTGTCAGAACGACTCCTTCTCCTAGTCTAGGCATCTAAACAGGAAATTTCCTAAGAAAATTGACCTTTTGTCTATGAAAGATGCAGACTTGCAGATTCCTCCATGTTTAAACCCACTCTTTAAAGGCTTACGACTGGCTTATTCTTTTTGTCTATTTATGTGTTTGGTCTCGCGTGTTTCTTCGTATCGGCTATAGGAAGATGGTTGCTGATATCCACTGTTGGCAACTCGCATGTCCGAATTCTTTGTCGAGATTTTTTGCAACTGGTAACTTATATGTTCTCATGCTCTTCAGCAATATCATCGTCGCTGGCTTCGAGACCCAAATTTGTGAGATAGCAAGCTTCTATTACAACTTGATAAACTTATACATGACTTTACAAGTTTGAGGTATTTTCACATCTAGAGACTGTCAGTTCTATACATTTAAATTGGTAACTTAATGGTTTGGCACGTCAAACAAAATCAAAAAAAAGAACTACAAGGTAATTCTTAACACTAACATTTATCAATCAATAAATAAGTACTTATCGAACATATACTAGTATGTATCAATCAATAAACTAATAGTTCAAAAGTAATAAACTACCACTTATCAAGGAATAAACTAGCACATATCAAGTAATAAAAGGTGGAACATATAATCATCATGAACGAATTTATCAATTAATAGAATAGTACGAATCAAGCAATAAACTAACTAGTATTAAGTAATGAAAAATGGAACGCATTAAACAATGTAAATGAATGTATAAATAATAAAAGAGCACCTATCAAAAAATAAATTAGAGCATATTAAGCAATAACTAGCACCCATAAAAATAACATATTAAACTATATAAATGAATGTATCAAGTTATTACATATTAAGCAAATTAATATGCATTAAGAAATTAATAATGAAACATATTATACAATATAAATAAATGTATCATTCAATACACTAGCAAATATCAAACAATAAACAATAAGCTGGAGTGTATTAAGCAATACAAATGGAACATATTATATAATATAAATGAATATATTAAGCAATAGTACTATCAAAAAATAAATTACTACATACCAAAAAATAACTTAGAACGTATTTATTGAACACGTATTAATAATGACACTACAAAAAATCTCAGATTTGCGACTGAATTGCGACAAATCAGAAACGGGTCGCAATTTTGCGACATATTTCTGATGGTATTTATTTTAAGATTTTGCAATGGAATATTCTATTGCTAAACTTTATGACAAAAATTCCGTCGTCGTTTTACCCGCGAATATTTGGCGCCAACTTTTGTGACGGAAAAGTCTAGCAACGAAATATTCCATCGCAATATATATATACATATAGAGAGAGAGAGTTATAATCATATGTGAACCACCTCCCAGATAAGAGATAAGACCAAATCTAGACTATTAATTTTGAATGGTTGAGATTTAATATTTAACTACTCCCTCCGTCCCAATTTATTAGTCTCACTTTCCTTTTTGGTTTGTCCCATTTATTAGTCTCATTTCCTAAAATGGCAAACTTTTTCACACTCACCAATAAAATATTAATTCCACTACACTCACTAACATTGGTTATTGTGTCATTTTGAAATGGGACTATTATATTGAGACGGAGGGAGTATATTTTATTACTTAATTTAATTATTTTTTAATTACATTAAGGACTTAGTGGTTATTAACATATTCCAAATATATTATTTCCATAACCACCTCCTAAAATCTCTCAATCTTTTATTTATTTTCCAATATTTTATACGTTTGCACTCTAGAGAGAGAAACACATGTCCTTCACTAATTTTTTTCTCATCGTGCGTGAACGAGGAACAACAATCGGCTCCATCATGGCCACCGGTGATGAAGGAATTGTTGCAGTGGGAGCAGGACATGGATGAACAGCCGGCGCGCACGAACGTGGGAGGTGTGGTCCTGCGCGCAGACCTGCAAGGGCGCAAGGATGGCTGTGACTGGCCATGAGCCTCGAAGGTGGGATCAACGCAATCAAGATTTTATTTTATTCGTTCGTCGCACGCCCCTACCAGTTTTCCATCGCCGTGTAGATCGATTACAGAATTCCAATCGCCATTACCTTACAGAAATTAATTTTTTTTCAATTGTTTCTATTCAATGATGTTCAGGCGTATTTATATCCTCGCATTCATTCTGAATCTGGAAATTAGTTTCTCATACTTTAATGGATAGTTGGTTGGATGTAAAATTGATTGGACAGTCACAGAGAAAGATTTCAAAAATTTCATTGGATTTGCCCCCATAGCTTTTTCTGCAATGCTATAACGTATTTCGAAAACTTCTTTTAGCATCAACTTATGCAATTTCATTTTTGTATTTATAAAATTCTTGTTAATATTAGTTGATCATTCAATGCTAATTGCTATTATTGATGTGGGCCCTCAATCATCTACAAAACAGATTTTAGATTCATTCTTCTTGCTTAAATATACAGACTGCTATTAATATGTTGTTTTGTTGCTTGTTTATGCATCATATTCTCTGTATAGTATCCAACAACTATAGGGTTTGTTCTATTTTTATTTTCAGTTGAAATTTCCAACATTCCCATTGAATAGTATAAGTTTTTTTCATATAATATTTAATCATGTATAATTACATTATTGAAGTTTGTACATTTGCATTATTTAAGCCTGTATATTTGCATATATGTTGTGTGGGATTTGAGTTCAATTGATTTGTGATTTTTTGGGAGAAATATTATTTTTTTGCATTTATACTTACATTATTTAAGTATGCATATTTGCAGTATATAAGTCTGTATATTTGCAATTCTGTGCAATTTTAGTTGCATGAAATTTTGAATTTACGGGTATATCCGACATGAAAAATACATATATCCAGCATAATTTAGTAGCAAAACATACATATATCTAGAATAAAAAAAAATAATGTCAATAATTAATACAAACAAATATTGATGATTGGTACAAAATAAATATCATACAAAACGTTGCATAATTTCTCTGCAAATCATGCATATATCCTCAGTGAAAAAAAGTAATGTTACATATTGATGCACACGAAATTTCTAACAAACCATTGCATAATTTAGTTGTACAAAGTTGCATAATTTAGCTGCAAAACATGCATATATTCTGCAATATTTGTCGCTGCGGCGGGGCAGTCAGTCGCCTCGTTGGTGGAAGACATTTGTCGCGGTGAGGAGAATCAAGAAGGAAATAGGGAGTTTTTCCTTTCAATGTATGACAACAATATGTAGCAGATACTGTCACATGATAAACCTTATTTACGGAATAGAAATAAGAGAGAAAAGAGCTTAATAACTTAGAACTTGCGCATAAAAACAAGAATTCTCAACATTAGTTTCGAGTACACACCGCCGCTTTGGAAATTGGAGCAAGTTCACCAGGTTTCAATCCTTGTAATGTAGAAAAGATGATTGAAGTTGCAATGTATCGATAGTAAATTTACAGAAAAGGTCATTTCTTATGTTACAAAGGAATGATTTTTATTAAGCTCAACCACATGCTTCATTTAAAAAACAAAAAACTCAAAGAATATTATACTGAACATATGCAACAAAATATAAGAAAAATTGCATAATTTCAAATGTACATATGTTGTTTTCATATTTTTCAACTGTGTAGTTTTAAAAAACACGATAAAAGTTCCTATGTAATAACAGGAAAGTTACAGAAAAATAAGACTTCATATGGACTAAGGAACGAACTGAAAAAATCTCAAAGAGAGCGTATACAGATAATGGTTACTAATCATGCATAAAAAGTTAATAAAATGTTCACATAAATTAATTAAAAATTGCACCATAATTATTATATACATTAATTATTGACAGAAAAACTACAAGTTTCATTTAGTAATCCATCTACTTATAATTTTACATTCTTTATATATGCACAACAAGAAATGAACTATTACACAAATTGTACTGTACTTATGCAGCTTATTTTTTTAAAAAAATGTATACTGAAAAAAATGAATAACTTTGCAAAGAAAGAACAGTAAAGTTACATAAAAAGAACATTTTATATGTATAAAGGAACGAAGTTACATACTATCAAACAGAGGATACAGAGATAATAGTTACGAAATATGCAGAACAAGATGTAATAATGTACCCAAATATGAATCAGAGATTGCACACAATTTATATATACAGTAATCGTGTATATCATTGAATTTGCGTTGAACAACTCAACCCCTTTTAAAATTGACTATTCAGAAAAACCATATCAAACAAATTTGACCTTTTGAGAATCAAATTTGCTTATATCCCATTGACTTCGTTTTATGTTTAACACCTAAACATTATAGAGTAGGTCCTATAGGCATAAAACCCAAGCAAATAAAATCAATTTTCTTCATAAATTCTTACTACTTAATCAGATAGAAAACAAAGAAATCAAAGAATCGATTAACACAGAAATTGTAAAAAATAAAAATATAAATTCAAACTTCGTACTTTTGGTTCGTGTACAACGTTCGATTTCGGCGGAGAATCACTTCCTTCGCTATCAACCTACGAAGATTCGATTTTTGTTACCCAAAAACAAAAAAAAGTCAACAAATGGTAAAAAAAAAACATCAACAATCAATTCAAGTTTCTACATTCAGTGATTTAATACATAAAAAAATGTAAAATTTCTCCAAACTTAGGTTTACCCAAAAAAAAAAGGGTTTGCGATCGATTATTGTAGTTAAGTAACCAGAGAACAATCCCGCGAAATCAGTAAAAAAAAAAACAGGACCAAATTTTACCGCAGTAATGTCGGCCTAGATTTTTGTCTTGCCGTCGGTGGAGATTCATCCCTCTGCAACTATGGTTTTTGTTTTTTTTTGCACGATGAAGATACCTAGAAAATATCCGCAGTAAATTCGGTAGGTGAAAAGAAGTTTAATATTTCAAAAAGATTATTCATATTTTGAAACTGCCTTAATTAATTGCAAACTGCTCCGAAATTTAGGGTGTTTACATCGTGGGTAAGATACGTAGTAAAGTAAATTGACTGGTTAACCCTTATATGCAACTTTTTTGTTCTTTTATAGTATCGAATTTTTCATTATGTCAAATTCAATCTGGAACGCTTAAATTCGTAATCAAGAGCTAAGATCAAGTCTTATTTCTCTTCTAAGAGGTGGTTTCCACCCTAGTGCACCCCTATATATATATATATATATATATATATATATATATATATATATATATTAAAACATATAAAAATTGTAAATTGAATCTGGTCCAGTGGTAACATGCTCCTACTTAGGGCAGGAGGTCACAAGTTTGAATCCTCTTTTACGCACGACCTAGACCGGCCGGTTCAGGTTGACACAACAAGCCAGATGACTTAAAAATAGACTAAGTAATAAAAATCAAATATTTTATTTTTTTAAAAAAATTATTATTTTGTAACAAAATTGAGACGGAATTTTCATCGAAAAAATAGCGACGATAGAGTTTGCGATGGACATAATCCGTCGCAAAAGAATAATTTGTGATGGATTCGCACCCTTTAGCAATGGATTTTTTCATCCCAAACGCATAATTTTTTGTTTTGTGATAAGAAAAAATATAATTAACATTAAATGAAGATATGAATGAAAGTATTTAAAATTACTTATAAAAGTAGAGAAAAATTAAGCTAAAAATGTGACATTAAAAAAAATAGAAGATAATCTCATAAAAATAGATATTTCAACTAACTAATATATTTTAATTACTAAAATGCCCTATATTAAATATAAAATAAATTGAAATTCAAATAAAATAATTAATCACAATCATTTATTTTAAAGATCCAATGCATTGAATTTATTCTTATTTCACATATACTCCTCCATTCTGATTATTTGGTTCGAATTATTATTTTAGAGCATTTCAGTTATATGATCCAATTTCTATATTTGATATTATTTTCTATTAATTTACAAATATATTCTTAAATCATTTTTTAAAAATGATAACATTAAAATTAATATTATGAAAAAAAAGATAGATTAGTGCATTTAAATAAGGGTAATATTGTTCTTAAATAATTTTTTTGACAAAAAGAACAAAATCAAACTACATATATATATATAGCGAATTCAGTGAAAATTTTTTGATTGTATTCAGGTCGTTGATTGATTACAATGTCCTTGATTAAATATCAATCATTGATATTTTTAAATCTGATAAATATGATTCATTCTTTTTTCTTATATATAAATTTTTTCTTAGATAAAATAAAGGGTAAATAGGGGAAAATATCCCAAACTATTGACGCTTTTGGAAAAATACCCCAATCTATTTTCATAAGTTAAAAATACCCTAATCTTTACTTTTATTTATGAATTATACCATGATCTATTAATATTTTGGCAAAATACTCTAATGTATTATTATTAGTTAAAAATACCCTAATCTTTAATTTCGTTTATGAATTATACCAAAGCGAGAAATATTATTGGCTCACACAAAAACGACAGTCTAAATTACTATCACCGTTCGTGTTAAATTTAATGTACTAAACAATCAATATTCGGTATATATATTTAAACGCGTCTATCTTTAGAAAAGTTTTTAAAACTTCATGTTATGCTTTTTTTTTTCTTTCGATTACTTGAATTCCTTATTTTTTCGTGTGATCTTGTATCGAAATGTATACGCCTATGTTTTGGATTGGATGTTATACCAACCGAATGAAATAGTAGAACATGAAGTTTAAATACTTTTTAGAATATATAGCAAATATTGATTGTTTAATACATTAAATTTAACATGGACGAAGATAGTTGTTTTGACTGCCATCTTTGTGAGAGACAATAATATTTCTCATTTTGGTATAATTCGTAAACGAAATTAAAGATTAGGGTATTTTGAACTAATAATAATATATTGGAATATTTTTCCAAAATATTGATAGATCAGGGTATAATTCATAAATAAAAGTAAAGATTAGGGTATTTTTAACTTATGTAAATAGATTGGGGTATTTTTCCGAAAAAGTCAATAGTTTAGGGTATTTTCTCCTATTTACCCTAAAATAAAAGTAGAATTTATATTCAGTATAACATATATCAAGAAAAATAAAAAATATAATCTGAATCATTAACTACATAGAACATAAGCATAAATTTATTTATATTTAAGACAAAATTTGAATTTATTGTACAATTGTCGCAACTATAAGATCCAACTTTCGCAATAGAAATAATTTCTATCATCTAAAGATTTGCATCTGCATTGTGATTCATTAGACTTATATACACTTCGCAAGCGCTCTACACAAGAAATAGAACTTCCGGTAAACAAAAACCATCGAATATCCGACAGATTTCATAATAAATAAATACTCATTCACAAAGAGTTATTACAAAATATATTTTCACTACATAACAAATGAATTACAAATTTGATAAAAAATACAACTAAATATAAACTCTCATTACAAAAATGATTTAAATATATAATTAAAAAAAATTAATTCTTTAGTGATCATCTTCGATCAATTTCCTATTTCGCATTATGTTGGACATCCATTTGCTTCATAGTATTCCCATAATTGGATGTTCAATTTTGCGAAATTTATCTATAATCAATTTTCATTAAACTCGCATAGTTTCTCAGTTGTAGCTCTTGGATCTTTCATACTATCCAAACCGGATTGCATCCACAAATCGCGAACCTGAAAAAAAAAAAAAAGTGTTGAGACGACAAAAGCATTCAATCGCAGTAGTGGAGGAATAGAGATCTACAATAGCGTACATAAACATTTGCATCGTTTCATCTGGACCACGACGTTCGACAAATCTCCGAGATGCGAAAGTGTTGGAATGATAATGGCGGCGAACAGACGTGTGAGAAGAAGGTTCCGATTATTTGAGTTTGGAAGGGGGAAGTATAGTATCTAGGTTTCTACGTTTTGACTTATTTATAAGGAGCGGTGTAGAATTTTTCCTTTAAACCCTAAATACAATTATGGGCGCCGCCGCTGCCTCATTCGAATGAGGGTTTGCATAAATAATACTATATAATAATTTTGGTATTGTCTAAATTGGGATATATATATTTAATAAATTGGAACTGCCCAATATATTTAATATTTGATAAATTTCATATTCTATAAAATGATATGTCATATAAGAATTCCAATATACTTTATATTTATCTAAAAATTAGAAAACTATTCATTGTTTAATTCAAATTCTTAATATATTCATACAATTGAATAATTTTAAAATTTGATAATTAAATAATGTCACTCATTGTTTTTATAAATTTGTCTTATTTTAATATTGGTTTAACTATATATTAAACACTTTTTAATAAAATCAATTGTAAATTACTTTTTACTTTACAATTTTATATATTTTTAAAATTGAATATCTAACTATCTCATATGCATGTTTTTTTATACGGAATAATTTTTAACCTTAATTTTAAACAATAGAACATAATTATTGTTTCCGTAATTATTGAATCAATTAATTGTTGATCTCAAATTAGAGTACGAATATATGAAACGGAAAATTTATAAGTTTGCACTTCTCCAAGCTATTTGTTCGAGCACCAGCTTGAGTTAAGAAAACAGGTTGTTTGGCAATTAGTTGAACTTAGTCGATATTCAAGTGTACTCTAACACTTTGAGAGTGTTAGTTTTTAAATCCAAGCACAAAAATAAAGAAAGCAAATATTATAGAGGTTCAGACTTCAACTGTCTTATGTTCTCTCTTCAGACTCGCAGTCGGAAAATTCACTAAGTTTTAGGTTACAAAAATGTCGAACAGTTTGTAGCTTGCTAGTAGATTTCACGTCTACTCGTCCACAAGCGCTCCCAACGAGTCCTTTGGTCACCTTCACTTCTTCAGCTCTGGTGTGTGGGCACATCACTCAGTCTCCAGCTGGTCGTAGGGACTTGATTTCTTCCAGGGAACTTGTCAGGTTGTGGTATAAAACCCGTAATAGTCATCATCGGAGAAGCGATAGCTCCAAGATGGTTTCTTACTTAGAAAGTAAGAAGATCACGAAAACTCTTGCTAGACACACAGAGTCTCGTATCCAAGAACGACACTCAGAAAGTGTGGGTCCCAAAATCAGAGTAATGAAATGTGCAGCGGAAATAGTTTAATTTACACTTGCCTCTGAAAACTGACTTGAACTCAATTTTCAGGTTACAGAAAAGTCAGTTTTAAGCTCAGACATTATTAAGTAACTTTCAGATTATACACTTTAATACTTAGCCAAGCATTGAAGGTTTCAAAGTGAGTTAGGAAACTTAGAATGCAGAAACTTAAATAAAGCGAGTAAATAAGACATGATATTTATAGTGGTTTGGAATCAAAGTCCTACGTCCACTCTTCCGAACTTAATCGGGTATCCACTAAGTTTCAGTGTACAAGCTTTCTCATGATCTATGGAAAGCCTGTCGAAATCCTCCGTCCTTCGGTTTGTTATCGTCACTCACCCAGAAACTCCTTGTAAGATGATCCTTCTTCAGGTTGAAGTGAGGACGCACCCCGCAACCTTCTTCCTGGATGATGGATGTTTTCTCATTCTTCCAAGAACTTAGTAAGTTTGGCAACGCTTGTGATAGTCAATATCCTAGAGTAAGATACTGACTACTATGAATATAACTTAGGGAAGTTATATTCGCCGAGAAGGTAGCTTTACCTTAAAGCTTTAGCCTCGTGCTTTCAAATAGTAGCACCAAACCAATAATTTGAGTTGGAAACTCGAGTCTCGTGATAGGAACTCACGAAAATTTAGATAGTATGAGTAGAAAGTTGAGCAGAGTGTCGGCTTAGCTTTTCGCAAGAGTTTCGATGATGATTCTACTGGGTTGTCGACCTATTTCTAGTCTCCAGGTGCATATTGGTTGATGATTTAAATTCTTCCCATTAAACACAAGAATCTAGTCGTTAGAGACAAGGAGAATGTCATTCAATCGTTGATGCGCTAAAAGTTTAATCACTCAAAATCCTAACGATTCAAGAATAATATCAATCCGAGATCTTCTTATTTTGCCCACTAGAATACTGAATACTTTAGTGTTGAGATTATATTCAAGTAAATCAAATCGTTGAGTAGTTTCTAGTCTAGGCAAATATTGAATCTAAACTAGCTAACAAATACAAATAAAGCTAAATGCTTCAATCACCATGGTAGAAATGTCAATTCACCCAACCAATATCCTAGAAGGTTTAGCCACTCATACCTTTTGTTGATCTCAATTCAATTACAAGAGAAAATGAATCCATTACAATATAAGGTAGAGAAGATATTTTCCCCCAATTGTTGATCTCCGTGATTGGATCTTCAATTTCCTCCTCAATTTGCATTTAATTGGAGTGATGTTGCATTGATTCTCCCTTGATTTGATGTTTGGAGATGTTTGAAAGTGATTTGGAGTGAGTAACTACCTTTTTCCCTCGTAGATCTATCTAAAATCTACCAAAAGTTCTTCCAATTTCCATTTTCTCCCCTTTTATAGTAAGTTAGCAGCCTCAAAGATCGACCCGGACCACGAGAGATCAACTGAGATCATTCAAATCTGAAAAACCGCCAAATCAGCCCATCTGGGACCGCCCGGGACGGTACTGGATTGATCGATATTTGGCTCTATAGAGCCTATACCAGTCGATCTCTGCAGTGGTTCAGTCGATATGAGCCAAACAAAGGCAAATACCGACCAATCCCAAATTATCTGGGTCAGGATTTGGCTCTGAAATCTTCCCTGTTGCATCCTCTACTCATCCGGGTTGATCTTTCCAGTACATGGAACTCATCCGGGTTGATATTTCAACAAAAATTGGTCAAAATTGATGAAATATGCTCCATTATATCCCTACACAACTCAAACACCACAAAACACGAAAAGAAGACAAAAATAATCGAAAATCATATGATATGGGTGTAAAATAAACACAAACAAGCATGCACACACATCGAATAATAGGTCATTTTACACATATCAATCATCGCACATACATTTGGTCTGCTCTACCGCCTGCTTTCTGCCTTTGGCAGCGTACTTTCCACCAACTTTTGTCAGACTAAGTTTCAGTCTGAGGAATCCAAGTATGAGACTTCCTCGTACTGACTTTTTGACTTAGCATTGAAATAACTTTAAGTCTGACTTCGAACACTTGTATTTCACATGATTCTTGATTATTGATACTGAAAACTGACATTCCAAAATCAGTTTCAGTTTTAACCTTGCTTTGGAAAACTTAGTTTCCAGAAACTAAGTTTCTGACCTTACTAAGTCTCAAGCACGAATACTAGTCTTCACAACTTTAAGTTTCTTGGAATCTTCTCTTTAAGCATGGAAACTTGGTTATGGATATCTCGAGTTCTATCTTCTTGAATGTCTTCATTAGAAACTCAGTTTCTGATCCCTCCGCTCGGTCTTTAGCATCTAAGTTTCTAGTCTATTACAACTCAATCATTCTTATACAAGGATTACATTTAGAGACTCTAGAAACTTAGTACTAAAGTAAGTTTTGACATATCAAAACATCAAATTAGGAGAGAAACTAAAACTCAGTTTTGAATAGAAAGTAAGTAGGAATGCCTTGAAAGCTTTGAGTTTGAATTTCTCAAAGTTTCACTACTTTAAGAGTGTGTGTGGTTCATAACCTCTCCTCTTGAAAGGTTCTTCTATTTATAGACGAGCTAGGAGAATTTTGTATTATAACCGTTTAGAGACTCCAACTAACCATATAATCGGAGTGTCTCCTTTTCATGAATTGCTGCGTCTTTTGCTGACAGTAGCAGGTAGACTTAGAGCCTTTTGTCAGAACGGCTTTCAGCAAGTTCGGGCTTGAATGAACAAGATTTAAATAATCCACAAACTTTAAGTTATCCTTACTTAAAGTCTGGGCTTGAAAAGTGTGTCTGACTTGTTCTCCTTGTCTCTATATTTGAGTTTGGGATTTGCCCTTGCTGGTGAACACTTTGTTGGTAAACACCAGCTGGTAATGACATGTCAGCCAGCAAACATCAAGTGTATGTTCCTAAGCTGGTAGCCAGTTTATGCGCTCTTTGCCAGTTTTTGTAGCTTCCAGCTGGTAGCTAGTTTTCATTCCCAAACTTGCTCGCAATAAACTCCGATTATAACTCGATAATTCCTAAACAAGACATTACAAGTTTAGACTAATCTAAGCTAGAGACTCACTAAACTAGTGGTGTTTGACACATCAAAACATATATAAAAGGTCAAAATTACATCATAATTTCTAACTATACTAACACTCATGAAATTAAAGAGAGAAGAGAATGAGACAATGAGAGTCTCTTCAATCCAACAACCAATTTCCCATTAAAATTTTGAGAAATTATGAGTACATAGAAAATAAAACCGAGAAGAAGTTACAAAATACAAGAGGTCTTCTTGGATAATTCTTCGATTCAGTAGGCAATTTCGACTATCGGCCTCTTGAGCTCTTCATCTCTCTACCTCTTCTATATTACTTCATTCTCCTTTTCAACCTCTTTTGTTTTCTGCTCAACTTCTTCATTCCTCGCCCTCTCTTCTAGATCTTTGTTGCCTCTGCTACTCCTCCTTTTGACAATTTCAACGAGGAAGAGACCGCATTCAAGAGGTAGGAAAGAGAAGATATGGTTTCTCGTTTAAGGTCCTCGTACTGGTTAGTGACCTGTTGTTGGATCACATCGGGTACTCCTCAGCAAAACGGTGTGGCTGAAAGAAGGAATAGGACTCTTTTGGAGATGGTGAGATCGATGATGAGTTATTCAAGCCTACTCATTTTGTTTTGGGGATACACATTGGAAACAACAACATATGTTTTGAACCTGGTACCTTCTAAATCATTTCCTAAGACACTCAATGAACTCTTTCTTGGACACAAACCAAGTTTGAGCAAGTCCAGAGTTTGGGGTTGTCCAGCACACGTTCTAAGCGAGGAACCACATAAGTTAGAAAGCAGGTAAAAAATGATGTTGTTTATAGGGTATCCCCAACAATTGAAAGGTGGTTACTTTTACTGTCCTGAGAGTTAGAGGATCGTTGTTAGCACCAATACTAGATTCTTGGAGGACGAGTATGTAACAAACCACAAGCCAAGGAGTAATGTGATTCTTCAAAAAATTGAAGATAATGATGCACTTCCTAGGGAAAGGCAACGTGCAAATGTGGATGTACCTTTGGAAGATACAGTACCACCAACACATTCGCCAGTGCAAGGTGTGGAACCACAAGTTACTGCACTGACTGCTGACGCAACACCAAAGCCTCGTCTCAGCGGGAGAGTCATATTTCAACCAGATAGGTATATGTTCGTGGGTGAGTCTTCTGATTTAAGCCCAGAAGACAGACATGATGACTCTGACCCATTGACATTCACCGAGACAGTGAATGATAAGGATGCGAAAAACTAGCCCATCAGCATGGATTCAAAAACAGAATCTATAACGGTTATGGATATGGACCAAAAATCTGTGTTGCATGATGGCTCTCGAGCCATAGGGTGTAAGTGGGTATATAAGAGAAATAAGGGAGCTGATGGAGAAGTCACGGCTTTCAAAGCCAGGCTGGTGGTTAAGGGTTATAGTTAGAAAGAGGGCATTGACTATGATGAGTTTGGAAAATGATAGTTGCGTATGCCGACTTTGCGTCGGTGGAAGCGTGGTGTTCCTTGCATTGTATGTAGACAAGATTCTCTTATTTGGAAACAATGTGGAGATATTGTCGAACATTAAGAGTTGGTTGTCCGAACAGTTCCAATTAAAGGATTTTGGAAAAGTTAGGTACATCCTTAGGATCAAAGTCTTACGGGATCATAAGAAAAGAATGATAAGCTTGTCCCAGGCATCCTATGTGGAATCTGTAATAGCTTGGATCAGCATGCAACTCGCTACGTAAGGATCGCTACCTTTCAGACATGGCGTACATCTTTCTAAAGGACAGGTCCTGTGACACAAAAGGAGAAAGATGAAATAGTCTTATGTCATATGCATCTGCAACGGGCAGTCTCATGTATAAAATATTGTGTACGAGGCTTGATATTTGTTATGTCGTAGGCATGGTAGCAAGATAGCAGTCTAACCCGGGATAGACGCACTGATTGCAGTAAAGCACATCCTCAAATATTTGAATAGAACTATAAATATTTATGCCCTATGGGTTACACCGATTTGGATTTCCAAGGGGACCAAGATAAGAAAATCGACTCAGGCTATGTGTTGACCTTGGGTGGTGGAGCTGTATCATGGAGGAACGCAAAGCAGAATGCATTGTGGATTCCACCATGGAGGCAGAATATGTCGTTGTTTCCCAAGCTTTGAAATGAGCGGTATGGTTCCAGAACTACCTGTTAGAGTTGGACGTGATTCCAAGTTTGCCAAAGACTATCACAGTCTTCTGTGATAATGCTGGTGCAGTAGAAAACTCAAAAGAACCACGGACTCACAAGGCGAGTAAAGACATAGAGAGAAAGCACATCATACGAGAAATCGCATCGAAGGCGATGTGCAGATTGAGAAGATTGACACGAGAGACAACCTAGTTGATCCATTCACAAAGTGCTTACCACAGAAGTCTTACGAAGTCAATATTCATGGCTGGGACTGAGGTGGATGCCTACCACTGATAGTGGTTAAAGTAAAGCTAGGCTGGATAGACACACTGTATACTCTAGATGGCGGATGTAATACTTTGAGTATAAGTGGGAGATTGTTGAGTTTTGTGTACTGAAAGAATCCATTGCAGTGTGTATACATTTGACTTATCTCACATTTGTTAAACAAACATACTTGCAAGAAGAATGGAATCCTCTTATCTCGTCGATAAGGAGATCATATGGCGTGTAGGAGATTGCACAAGACCGTATGGAATGTTTGACCTAGCGAGATATAAATATTGTTATCACAGTCGAGACAACATTGAGGATTAATTTGTCAGTGTAGGTTGCAGCATAGTCGGAAAGAAGTGATTTGTCTTGATCACTGGATATGTTGGTACATGTGATTGCATATTGATAGGACCACAGTGAAATGTGTTATTTTGTCTGACGTAAGAAGAAACAAGATCTCGTTACTTGGTTGAGTCTAAATCCTTACAAAGGTTCAGAAGTATGCACGGGTTGTATGTCACTTTGACTTGCCATGGTGGAGAGCCTGCTTAACGTGCTCGTATATCCGTATCTTGGGTGACAGAAACTTGTGTAGAACGTTTTGATTACTGGAGTTAGATTACCATATCCAAGTATTAGGATGGAGACATTCCCTGAGGAGCTCAATAAGGTTCGTCATGCTGAAGTCCTACAGGCTAATTAAGTTTAAGCACATATGATAATCTTTGAGTGGTACTACTCAGGATAATAAGATATTTATTAATTATGTAAAGCTTTTCAGAAGCTCTAATTAATTAATTAATGTCTAGTAACCTTAAATATGGGGATTCACCGAGTCGATGCAACTTGTTCTCATAACGTGGTAATAAAGGAGTATGTGTGGAATAAATTAATATTAATAATTAATTAATTATGTCCTGAGTTGTGGACATGGGAGTTAATTAATTCATAGGCTTGCTTTATTATTTGCACTGGCCTAACAATTTGCTTAAGGGAGCCCATTAGGGTTTTAACCCTAGTATTATAAATAGCTCATTCTCTCCTCAGATTTCATAAGATACAACAACTGAAAACCTCAATAGGAGAGAGAAGGGGTGATGCCAACTGTATCAGAGGGAGGAGAATTTTGACTCTGTCCTGAGCAGTGCAATCATGTGGAATCCTCACCAGTAATAGGATTGGAAAAGCAAAGGGATACAGATCTGAAGATCTGATCTGGAGAATTGTTTTCAACATCCATAAACGGTCCGGATTATATGGATTTTGTGACTTAGTTCACAGCAACAACAATCCCTACATCGTTTTCTTTCTTAATTTGGGCCAGCTCCTTCTACTTATGCCATTCTAGCACCCTTTAAGTAGTCAGATGACTCTATAGTTTCTTCCACTCCTTTTGCAACTTGCAGTCCCCTCACCACCTTCATCATTATTTCGCCTTTGATGGTCACAACAACCCTCTTGGCAAGGAGTAGCCTCTTTGCCACTTTGAATGCTTCATGAACTGCAAAGGCAATTTGGCTGCTCACATTGATCATTTCAGCCACTCGGGTTGCTGTCTTAGCCATCGCTTGTAGTACACAATGGTAGATGACTCTGTTATAGCAGAGGTTGCTCTCAGGATCTTCTGGCTCTGCATCATCTTCAATAGAAATCATTGGAGATGAGGGAATCTTAATAATCTCGATCGGAGATTGGGATTAAATAAGGAATAGATGCATCGGGACATAGTCGGCAAGAGGCACACCTTCCTCTCTTGTGTCCACCCAAAACTGACGGATCTACATCAACCTTCTCCTTACTTCTTCTACTTTCATCTGGCACCTATGGGTCTAGTTGATCCAATGGTCTGCCCACTACTCTTCACTGTGCCAGAAGGTGAGACCTAGTCGCGCCAGCATAACTATGTGTTTCTCGAAGTGCATCTCGTGGAGGGTAATGTCGTGGTATCTCCACCTTATGAACTCCAGATGAAGCTCATATATAACCTCCGCGTGATTCTTAGGCAGCTGACTGGTGGCATAGAGCATCGGGTTCATACAAGAATGTCCTTGCTTGTAGATTCATTACCCATGATAGGTGGACTCTAGGCCTTCAGCCAATATATCTTGAGCTCCTCTCAGTGTAGTCCTATCGGAGGAATTCTTTAAGCGATGAATTCACTTTTGTATCTCATTTCGTTTTCCTTCCGATGGTCCCAAGGATGAATCCGCCAGAGTCCCTTCTCCTTCATCTCAAAATTAAACTCATCATTGAAGATGTGTTTATTGATCTCATCGTTCAAGGAGGACTCATCATCTTTCAAAGCAGCTCCCAGCTGGTCTCCCTTTTATAACACCAGTTTATCTGGGGCGGTTGCCCGTGTAGTTGTTCCCGCATCAAATGAAATAGAGAAACTGGATGTGTCAGCATCCCCTTGCACAGCTGGCACTTCTAGGGTTAAGTCGGCTACCCCTTCACTGCTAACTTTGCCAGTTCTTCGAGTTGGTTGCCTGCTCGCTCTCACCAGCGAGATTTTCGAAGAGATCTTCTTCAACAAGAATCTCAACCTGTTGTGCACCACCTTTCTATGCCGCATGATCATCCTACTTTACCAGTTGTACTGGATAGTCACTCGTTGTAATACTTGTGTTGCCATCTCCTCCTCTACCTGCAGTATCCTGGCATATTCTCCGTCCATCAAGATCTGCTGGGAGGCTTTCACCATCTTCTTCTTAGGAGGTTCATCCTCTTAAACCTTCTTCTTCTTCCCCTTGTCCTTGGCCTCAGCTGCGGCTCATTCCCCGACTTCCTTGGTCCGTCTGGCCTTCTTCTTGGCTACCTCCTCCTCGAGCTGGTGGTTAACACCAACTTTCTCTTCGTAGAATGCCAAGGTGGCTCCATTGAATAACCACCAAGGAGATCGGGAATTTGAACAGATGTTGCATGTCCATTGAATGGATCTCCTCGGCCACTCTCCATCCCAAAAACTGGCGATGCCTTCACAGTCTTGGATGCTAGCTTCAGTTTCTTCTGAGCTGGCTCCCTGTGGTGGTGGTGGTGGTGTGAGTGTTTCTTGGGAGTCCTCTTCTTCTTGATTAAGATTGTCTGACCCATAGTTTCCGCCAGTTTCGTGACAGGAGTGAGGCTCTCCATAATATTGAAGAGACTCTTCATCTCTGCTTCTCGCTTCTTTGCCTCCATCACTATCTTTTGCTCCACTGTGAGCAGTATTTCTGGCTTGGCAACCATCTCGCCTTGATCCGAATTTCCTCATAACTCACCAGATCATTGGGGTCAACATTTCTTTTCCCCGTTAGATGGGTAGGAGCCCCAGCATTCTTTGGGTCCTACTTGATGCGGTTTAGGGGCATAAAGTTAGTTGGAACCACGTCTTCCCCGTTGTCCTGCTTCTTCTCATCCATCAGCTTCTTAAGCAGATGATTCAGTTTTAGAACCAACTGACGTCTGAGGAGAAGGTATGATTGCTCCTCAAGGTGGAGTTTTCTTAACGTGCTCCAGCAGACGTCCGAAGAGAAATTCTATCCAATTTCCCCTGATGCCATCATCTATGGCCATCACTACAACGTACTTCTTCAAGTTGAGCTCAGAATGTGAGCCAACTTCGCATTGAAGCATGCAGATCACCATGTCGGCCAGAAGCTGGTAGGGAGCAATAAGCTCCAAAAAAATTAAAAGTTGAGAAAATTTTAAGAACAATAACAGGCATGTTTGAGCATATTGTGGCTGCGATAGAAGATTCACAAGATATATCAAAGATGACAATTGATCTGCTAACAGGAACACTACAAGCGCATGAGCAGCGTATGAATGAAAAGCATATTGAAAAGCTAAGTGAACAAGTATCTGAAAGTCAAGTTTCTTAAAAACTAAATACGGGAGAAATACCAAACAAATTGTTGAGTTACAGGACAGAGAGGTGGAGGTCACAACAACTATAATGGACGAGGAAGAGGATCTCAACCCATTAGTTTATGTGCAGCAATCCTTTAGTTTATGTGTTGTCTTATGTTTTTCTCTGAGAACCTTCACCCGTCTATAATGGAGAGGAAGTATCTTCCTCTACTCATTGTCTCAGTTTTTTATGCCCCCCCCCCCACCCAAAAAATATATATAAATATATACATGCACATATTCCAAAGGTTGAGTGCTTCTGTAATTGCTATTCTTGTAGGGTAGCTTTTGGCTTTTGGACATCATACATTCTTCACACAGTCTCAGTTGAGAAGTGTCTCCTATGTAAATCATTCCATGCCTACCTAGTTCATCCAAGCCCTTGCTGCTCAACTGGCGCCTAGCCTGAGGTGCCACCTTTTACATCCAGATCCTTTATAGAATCTAGTTGTCCTACTATTGTTTTAGCAAACAAGTAGTATATACTATTCACTCATGTTGTAGGTTACTGTTTTCCCGTGAACCGAATCACCAAAACTAATTTGAACCGAATTGATTTATGGATATTGTGCACAGTAAAATATACAATAAAACCTAGCATGCTCCTATGAATTTAATTCTCAGATTTGTGGATTGAGGGATTACCGTAACTCCGTAGTGTCTGATCCGATCTTTTGCGTTTGAATTTCCAACTTCAATTCAACCACGCAATTTCGATTTAATCTGCGGAAACAGAAATTAGAATACTAATTTCTAGAAAATTGAAATTAAAGAAAGAAAAGAAATCTGTTCTCCAGATTAGATCTTCAGATCTGTTTCCCAGTGCATTCAGATCTGCTACTGGTGAGAATTCCACAGATCTGTGCTTTGAGCAGGACCAGAATTCGAAAATTCTCCTCATTCTTTTCTGTCAAAAACGACGCCCCTCTCCCTCTCTAGGTTTAGGGTTTTTCAATTGTGTTACAACTTATGAGAGAGAGTTGTCTATTTATAGACTTAGGGTTGTAAACCCTAGTGGGCTCCTGGGCTCAATTCAGCACACATTCCTTGGGCCAGACCTGGGACCTAATGCAAATATTAAAGTGGGCCTATAAATTAATTAATTTTCATGTCCACAACCCAGGACACAATTAATTAATTAATATTAATTCTTTTTCACCACGGAATTAATACTGACCTACCTCTTTATTACCACGTTATGAGAACGGGCTGCATTAATTGAGAATCCCCATATTTAAGGTTACCGGACATTCATTAATTAATCGAAGCCTCTGACAAGCTCTAACTACAATTAATTAATATCTTATAATTCCTGAGTAGTACCACTCAATCCTTATCACTCGTGCCTGAACTTAATCAGCCTGCTGGACTTTGGCACGATGAATGTTATTGAGCTCCTCAAGGAATATCCCCATCCTATTACTCGGATATGGTTACCTAAACCCAGTCTCAAGCGGTACTACACGAACTACTGTTACCCAAGATGCGGATATACGAGCACGTTACTTAGGCTCTCCACCATGGCAAGTCAGAGCAACAGTCAACCAGTGCAAACCCCTGAACCTTCGTTAGGGTTTGGACTCAATCAATATAACGAGATCTTGTATTCGCTGATGTCAGACAGATAAATACATCTCACTGCGGTCCATCAATACGCCACCTCTGCGTACCAGCATGTCAAATAACCAAGACAGATTACTTATTCCGACAATGCCGCAGCCATCCAGACAGACGTATCCTCATACACTGTCTCGGCTGTGATCAGGTTTATGTCTCACTAGGTCAAGTGATCATACTGTCTTCTGCGATCTACAACACGCCGTATGATCGTCCCAATCGGTGAGACGAGAGGATACCATTGTTCATACATGTAAGATTGTTAACAGATAGGAGAAATAAAATGTTGTATACTCATTATAATAAATGCTTTCAGTATACAAAACCCATCAATCTCCCACTTATACTCAAAGCATAACTAAGCTACTACAGAGTATACAGTCCGTCTATCTAGTCTGCTGTCTCTTTAACCACTGTCAGTGGTCGGCATCCACCTCAAACCCAGCTCACGAATATGTCTTTCGTAAACTTTCTGCGGCAAGCTCTTTGTAAATGGATCAGCAAGATTGTCAGCAGTGTCAATCTTCTTAATTTGCACATCGCCCCTTGATACGATTTCTCGTATGATATGGTACTTTCTCTCTATGTGTTTGCTTGCCCTGTGAAACTGCGGTTCCTTTGAGTTCGCCACTGCACCAGAGTTATCACAATAAATTGTGATGCTCCTCGGCAAACTCGGGATCACGCCCAACTCTAAAAGGTAGTTCCTGAGCCATACCCCCTCTTTCGAGGCGTCAGAGGCGGCAACATATTCCGCCTCCATGGTGGAGTCAGCAATGCATTTCTGCTTTGAGCTCCTCCAAGATACAGCTCCACCTCCCAGGGTAAACACAAATCCTGAGGTCGATTTCTTCTCATCCTGGTCCCCTTGGAAATCCGAGTCTGTATAACCCACAGGGCACAAATCCTCACTTTAATAAACTAGGCAGTAATTCCTAGTTCTCTTCAAATACTTGAGGATGTACTTTACAGCAGTCCAATGTGCCTGTCCAGGGTTAGACTGATATCTTGCTACCATGCCAACAGCATAACAGATATCTGTTCTGATACACAGCATTGCATACATGAGGCTACCCACCGCCAAAGCGTACGGTACAAGACTCATCTCATCTTTCTCCTGTTGTGTCTGAGGACATTGCCCACTAGAAAGATGAACGCCATGTCTGAAAGGTAGTAAGCCTTTCTTGGCGAGTTGCATGTTGAACCGAGCTATCACAGTATCCACATAGGATGCATGGGATAAGCTCAACATTCTTCTCTTACGATCTCGTAAGACCTTAATCCCAAAAATGTATCCAGCTTCTCCCAGATCCTTCATTTGGAACTGTTCGGATAACCAAGCCTTGATTTCCAACATCACTCCCTCGTTGTTTCCAAATAGGAGTATGTCATCAACGTATAGTGCAAGGAAGACCACGCTCCCACTGACACAAAGTCGGTAAACACAACTTTCGTTTTCCAACAGTGTTAATCCATAGGATTTAATCACATCGTTGAAACGTAAGTTCCATGACCATGAAGCTTGCTTAAGTCCATACAAGGACTTCCTAAGCTTTCCGACAAGATGTTCTTCGCCCTTGCTTATGTAACCCTCGGGTTGCTGCATATAGATGTCCCTACCTTCTTCAAGGTAACCGTTTAGAAAAGCGGTTTTGACATCCATCTGCCAGATCTCGAGGTCCATATGCGCAGCTATGGCAAGGAGTATCCAGATGGATTTGAGCATGGCTACGGGTGAAAAGATTTCATCATAGTCAATGCCCTCTTTCTGACTATAACCCTTTGCCACCAGCCTGGCTTTAAAAGTCGTGATCTTTCCATCCACCCCTTTCTTTCTCTTGTGTACCCATTTGCACCCTATGGCCCTAAAGCCATCCGGCAAATCAGTTTTCTGTATACATCCATAGCAGTTATGGATTCAATTTCAGAATCCATGGCGACACGCCATTTGGCAACATCCTTGTCCTGCACTGCCTCCTCGTAAGTCAGTGGGTCAGAGTCCTCATGTCCGTCTTCCGGGCTCAAGTCCGAAAACTCACCCACGAACATGTACCTTTCCGGCTGGAAAATAACTCTCCCACTACGACGAGGCATCAGTGCCATGTCAGTAGTAGGTGCAGTAACTTGTGGTCCTGCACCTTGCACTGAAGAACGTGTCTGTGGTGTTGTACCTCTCACAGGTGCACCCACATCTACACATTCTCCTTCCCTTGGAATTGCATTGTCGTTTTCAATTTCTTGAAAAATGATATCACTCCTTAACTTGTGATTACTCACATACTCATCTTCCAAGAATCTAGCGTTGGTGCTAACAATGACTCTCTGACTCTCAAGACAGTAAAAGTAAGCTCCTTTCGTTTGCCTAGGATACCCTATGAACAACATTAATTTTGACCTGCTTTCTAACTTATCAGGTTCCTTCGACAGTACGTGTGCCGGACAACCCCATACTCTAAACTAGCACAAACTAGGTTTGCGACCAAGGAATAGCTCAGAAGGCGTCTTAGGAACTGATTTAGAAGGCACCACATGAAGCACGTAAGCTGCTGTCTCCAATGCGTTGCCCCAAAACGAAATTTGTAAGTTTGCATAACTCATCATTGATCTTACCATCTCTAGAAGAGTCCTATTTCTTCTTTCAGCTACACCATTTTGCTGGGGAGTACCCGGTGTAGTCCACTGGGATGTAGATTGAAAGCGGCATTAAGCTTATGGATGCACCGAAATCGCAAAGGACCTTCCCAAAGGTCTCTCCTCCAATGAAGCAGGGGATCGTGAAGGATCCCGGGTCTTCTCTCTTCAGCGGCATCTTCTTTTGGATAATTGCGCTGCACTCCTCAAACAAGTTGACCCTCTCGTGCTCCACAAAGGATCTTTTCTGTGAGACCATATCCTTCAAAAATTTCAAATACCCCGGTATCTCTCGTAGTGCCTCAATCAGCGGAATGTTGATGTTCACTTTCTTCATGTTCTCAAGAAAGCGTGCATATTTCTCGTTCACCTTCGCTTTGGCAAACCGCTGCGGATACGGCAGGGGCGGCTTATACATGGGTGGCTTGACTGGCGTCGATCGACGAGGATCAGCCTCGGTCGACGGGTTCTTCCGCGCTTCGTCGATCGACGGAGGTGTTTCGTCGATCGACGGAGCTTCTCCTGAGATGGCCTCTCTTTCTTCCTCGGCTTCTCCTTCATCTCGGTTGTCTGTCCCTGCTTGCTTGGGACCTTCATATGATTTCCCCCCTCTTAGAGTGATAGCATTCACTTGGTTTATCAGCTTCTGATTCTTGGGGTTAATCTGGGTATTGCTCGGAAGTTGCCCCGGCTTGTGTTGGGCTCCGAGAGCATCGGCGATCTGACCGACCTGAGTCTGTATGATCTGTACGTGTTTCTCAACTTGGTCCACCTTGGTCTTGACTCCGGCTATCTCTTGCTTCAACTTGGCTACAGTATCAGTAGAGCCTTCCAT
>JAPKLW010000400.1:56111-117974 GCA_026898455.1 Plectranthus barbatus | reverse complement strand
GACCACCGTTGAGTGTAATTGGCCATCTTTTGGAAGAACTCCATGGCATTCTTCCCACTTTTCGTCATGATTGTGTCCCCAAGTGTGGTGTCCACCAGTTTGGCTGTTTTGTCATTGAGCCCTTCGTAAAACGCTTCAGCTTGTTCCCCTGGCGGAAAACCATGTCCGGGACAGGCTCTCAGCAGGTCCTTGAATCTATCCCATGTCTCGCCGAAGCTTTCATCAGGCCTTTGAGCGAACCTGATGATTTTTTTCCGTCTTTGCCGAATAACATTCGGAGGGAAGAAGTTCCCTAGAAACTCGTTTCTCAGTTCATTCCACGTACTTATGCTTCCTTTGTCCAGCGCAGTGAACCATAGAGAGAATTACATGCAATACTTGCGGAAGACTTATGATTACAGTTAACAACATAGACTTATGATCATCAGCATCCTCCCATCTTTCATAAAATTCAAGCTTAAGTTTGCAGACCTTATGACGAATACGCAGCAATGCATCCATAAAAAGAATTTATGCTTGATTTTTCAGATAAAGGACGTGTTTGATGCAAAAACTCAATTCAGGGAAGTTTGGACCAGTTAGAGGATTGAGAGCAAGTAAATGATCGACAGTAGACATAAATATATCTGAAACAATAAAGAATCTAAAATAAGAACATACACGTAGAACTTCGAAAACAAATGCATTGAAAACCTTTTAATAAATTAAATACAAATATTTTCCACTAATTGCCCAAGAGTTCCCACCGCAAGCTACACTCGTAAACGTTTACGATGTCACCCTCAACCAGAACTGCGGGTTTTAAGCCCCAATCCATTTAATTTCACTACCATGTCAGAAACCTTTTGACACTAGAAATTAATAATTAGTGAAAACCTTAGACCAAGCCATCTCGCAAGAACAGGGATGCAATTCTTGCATTATATTCTAAGATGCTTCTAAGCAATTAACCACAAATTTAACTTCGGCCAAAAGAGAAAGTTTAGCATGGCACGTAACCATACCGCACAGCCCTTAAAGCTTTTGTTATCTATAATTTAAATCAATCCTAGAATACTTGTGAAAGATATCTACGCAAGCTACACTCGTAGACGTTTACACAAAACCCTCCCACTATTCACATGATTTAAATTGTTTGTCTAGAAATCCCAACAACCATACCCATGCACCTCTAGGAACTAGCAAGCTACACTCGTAGACGTTTACTAGAACGAGAGATACACTTACAGCCTAGGACCGCTTTGTGGAGGTCTATTGATTTTAATTTAAAAAATATGCTTAGTATTTTTCTTTTAAAAGGTTTCTTATATGCGCACATATAATTTCTTTGTTATTATATTTTCCAAATTTTTGCATGTAATCAAACAGCCCAAAAATTCCCAAAATATAATCCAACAAAAGAAATTAATCACATAAGCATGCTTGGAAAACTGTAAATAATAAAAGCGATAAATCATGTTTTTCCTATTATCTACACATGCTTAAATGCGCACATAATAAATCACATATCATACGAGGACAATTAAGGCAAACAAAAATTCCTCGTGGCCCCAAAAATAGGAAAAAAATAAAATCCTATCTATTACAGATTTAATTTGAATTTATTTGGATAAATTCAAATCTTCTAGGGCCTCCAAATCTTCAATCACCAAATCTTTAGGGATTTAGGCCTTTGTGATCTGATGATTTGCCCTAACCCTAATGCAAACCTAGGGTTTACACAGGATTGCACAAACTACCAAAACACGACCCACCGCGATGGGACAGCATCAGCCACCGACGACCACCGCCGCCGCCGCTGCACACGCCCAGCACGCGCACCGTGGCCCTCGTCCCTCGCGCGCAGGCCGTGCGCCTGCCGCCGTCGCCCGCCGCTGGCCCTGTGTCGGCTCCGTCTTCGTTCTTCATCCTCGACCCATCCAATTACATAATTTTGAAAAATAAAATTACAGAATCTATTCCATTACAATTTTTCAAAATCTACACTAATCACGGATTTTCTCGTGATTTTACAAAATTAATTCAGCCCTACACGGATAAACCACCGCGGGCTGAATTACACGGGTTGCCACGAGGAACAAAAACTAACATCCACAAAACAATAAATTCATACATGCATATCGAATTTAATTATCCACAAAAGAGCCATAAATCAGAACCTGGCTCTGATACCAATTGAAGGGTTTTCCCGTGAACCGAATCACCAAAACCAATTTGAACCGGATCGATTTATGGATATTGTGCACAATTAAATATACAATAAAACCTAGCATGCTCCTATGAATTTAATTCTCAGATTTTTGGATTGAGGGATTACCGTAACTCCGTAGTGTCTGATCCGATCTTTTGCGTTTGAATTTCCAACTTCAATTCAACCACGCAATTTCGATTTAATCTGCGGAAACAGAAATTAGAATACTAATTTCTAGAAAATTGAAATTAAAGAAAGAAAAGAAATTTGTTCTCCAGATTAGATCTTCAGATATGTTTCTCGGTGCATTCAGATCTGCTACTGGTGAGGATTCCACAGATCTGTGCTTTGAGCAGGACCAAAATTCGAAAATTCTCCTCATTCTTTTCTGTCAAAAACAGTGCCCCTCTCTCTCTCTAGGTTTAGGGTTTTTCAACTGTGTTACAACTTATGAGAGAGAGCTATCTATTTATAGACCTAGGGTTGTAAACCCTAGTGGGCTCCTGGGCTCAATTCAGCACACTTTCCATGGGCCAGACCTGGGACCTAATGCAAATAATAAAGTGGGACTATAAATTAATTAATTCTCATGTCCACAACCCAGGACACAATTAATTAATTAATATTAATTCTTTTTCACCATAGAATTAATACTGACCTACCCCTTTATTACCACGTTATGAGAACGAGCTGCATTAATTGAGAATCCCCATATTTAAGGTTACCGGACATTCATTAATTAATCGGAGCCTCTGACAAGCTCTAACTACAATTAATTAATATCTTATAATTCCTGAGTAGTACCACTCAATCCTTATCACTCGTGCCTGAACTTAATCACCCTGCAGGACTTTGGCACGATGAATGTTATTGAGCTCCTCAGGGAAGGTCCCCATCCTATTACTCGGATATGGTTACCTAAACCCAGTCTCAGGCGGTACTACACGAACTGCTATTACCTGATCGATGCTAAATCTGCATACAAATTATAGCAAAGGGCAAATACATTTATAGAACCCGAAGGTTGTCGAACCCACAGGAATAGTGCAACGAAGGAAAACCATGTACTGAATATAGTTTTCAGAACTTTTGTTTGAGCAAATCAATTTTGAGGGTTTTGGTTTTTTTTCAAAGCAAATAATCAAAGAGAGAAAATTCAAATATTAAAAAGCACTGATTCTAGGGAAATCTACCAATCTGATCAACATGCAAGAAACAAATATTCAAACCCAGAAAAGATATTTTGGTGGAAAATCTGTTAATGTGAAATTAATTCCTTAGTCAGGCAATTAAATCCTAAATTACTAACTATCTTGACCTGGTTGCACTTGTAGGGTTTTTACGTGAACCGAATCACCAAAACCAAACTGAACCGGATCGATCTATGGATATTGCCCATAATTAATTTCTCAAAACCCTAGCATGCTCCTATGAATTTAATACGAAGAATTGTGTATCGAGAGATTTACCGAAACTCCGTAGTGTCTGTACTGATCTTTTGCGTTTGAATTCCAAACTTCAATTCAACCACGCAATTCGAATTGTCTGCGGAAACAGAAATTAGCAATCTAATTTTAAAACAAATTCGAAATATAGAAATAGAGAAAGAAGAAGTTCTGTTCTCCAGATCAGGTCTTCAGATCTGTATCCCGGTGCTGTTCAGATCTACTACTGGTGAGGACTCCGTAGATCTGTGGCTTGAGCAGGACCAGAATTCAAAAATTCTCCTCCTTTCCCTTCTCAAAAACGGCGCCCCCTCTCTCTCTTAGGTTTAGGGTTTTTCAACTGTGTTATGAAGTCACTTGGGTTTCAGAGAGAGAGCTGTCTATTTATAGACCTAGGGTTGGAAACCCTAATGGGCCATTTTGGGCTCAATTCAGCACACTTGTTGGCCAGACCTGGGACCTAATGCAAATAATAAAGTGGGCCTATAAATTAATTAATTCTCATGTCCACAACCAAGGACACAATTAATTAATTAATATTAATTCTTTTTCACCACAGAATTAATACTGACCTACCCCTTTATTGCCACGTTATGAGAACGGGTTGCATTAATTGAGAATCCCCATATTTAAGGTTACCGGACATTCATTAATTAATCAGAGCCTCTGACAAGCTCTAACTACAATTAATTAATATCTTATTATTCCTGAGTAGTACCACTCAAACCTTATCACTCGTGCCTGAACTTAATCAGCCTGCAGGACTTTGGCACGATGAATGTTATTGAGCTCCTCAGGGAATGTCCCCATCCTATTACTCGGATATGGTTACCTAAGTTCAGTCTCAGGCGGTACTACACGAACTGTTGTTACCCAAGATGCGGATATACGAGCACGTTACTCAGGCTCTCCACCATGGCAAGTCAAAGCAACAGTCAACCCGTGCAAACCCCTGAACCTTCGTTAGGGTTTGGACTCAATCAATATAACGAGATCTTTATTCGCTATTGTCAGACAGACGAATATATCTCATTGCGGTCCATCAATACGCCACCTCTGCATACCAGCATGTCAAGTAACCAAGACAGACTACTTATTCCGACAATGACGCAGCCATCCGGACATACGTATCCTCATACGGTGTCTCGGCTGTGATCAAGGTTTATGTCTCACTAGGTCAAGTGATCATACTGTCTTCTGCGATCTACAACACGCCGTATGATCGTCCCTATCAGTGAGACAAGAGGATACCATTGTTCATACATGTACGATTGTTAACAGATAGGAGAAATAAACCGTTGTATACTCATTGTAATAAATGCTTTCAGTATACAAAACCCATCAGCACTCTCCTTTCCTCTTGTTCTTGTCAATGCAGAAGGTAATAGACTCATCATTCCCTTGCAAAGTAATCTCCCCCTTCTTGCAGTCGATCAGGACTCCGGCTGTATCGAGGAACTCTCTTCCCAAGATCATGGGTGTGTTGGCATCATCCTTCATCTCACGGACAATGAAATCTGCAGGAAAAATCAAGTGACCAACTCTAATAAGAACATCCTCAACAATACCTTTGGGCTTGGACACAGATCGGTCCGCCATTTGAAAGGTGATCGTGGTGGCTCTCATCTCCCCAATCTCGAGCTTCTTGTAGATGGACCAGGGCATCAGATTGATGCTCGTCCCGGTATCACAGAGTACATTCTGAAACTCTCTTCCACCAATCTCGATAGGTATCGAGAAACAGCCTGGGTCAGATCTATTGATTGGAATCTGCTTCTGCAATAGGAGACTGCATTCCTCATGTATCTTCACTGTTTCATTCTCCAGGAACTGTTTCTTTTCACTCATCAACCTTCTGAGGAACTTAATGTATCCCGGTATCTCCCTAAGAGCTTCAACAAGAGGAATGTTAATATTCACTTTTTTAAGATTTTCAACAAAACGAGTGAATTTAGAATCTTCCCTTTTCTCTGCGAATCTCTGCGGGAAAGGCATAGGAGGCACCGGATCAGCTCTTCTTTCCTCCTTCTCTTTTTCTTTCTCGCCCAGTTTGGGCCTCTGTTTCGACCGGGATGCGGCTGTCTCGGCCGGGCTGCCTGCTGATTTCTATGTCAACCGTGTTGGCTCTATCTCGGTCGACATGGATCCTCCTGCATCGACCGTGCTACTCCTCATTTCGGCCGGGCTGCAACCCTCTGCGTCGACCAGGATGGTATCCATCTCGATCGAAACAGAGAGATCCTGCGCGGGATTTCCCCCCTCTGTTTCTCCTTCTTCTCCTTCCACATGGCTTGGACCTTTATACTTTCTTCCGGATCGCAGCGAAATTGCATTTACCAACTTTTCCTTGGCTGGATTTTTCTCTGTGGTGCTCGGAAGTTGCCCCGGCTTGTGCTGAGTACCCAAGGTAGTGGCCATCTGACTCAGTTGGGTGTCCATCATCTCCAAATGCTTTGTCATTAATTGCATGTGATTGGCCATCCCTTTGACTTCGTTCTCCACCTTGCCAAATCGGTTGTTCGAGCTCTTGATGAATTTTTCCAATGTCTCTTCCAGCACGGACTTCTTTCTCTCCACGATTTCTCCTCCTGTACCTACATCAAAACCAGGTGGAGGGTGTTCTGTAGCAGAGGGGTTAGAATAAGAAAAACCAGGGTGAGATCGCCCATGGTTGTAATGATACCCTTGATTGCCTCGGTAGTTATTCTGATAACCACCGCCAATGTAGTTCACCTCCATTCCCGCAGTTCCAGATGAACTGCTTGCTCCCCGGTTGATGTAGTCAGCCTCCACCGGAACAATCCCCATACTCGGCTCAGTAGTAGCAGCTGCTACCTTAGCAGTTCCTAGCTTCTCAATCTCCTCTCGAAGCTTTTTCACCTCCGCAACCACATCAAACTCCGGCTTTGCCTCCACTGCTTTGACTGGCATCTGTCTCTCAGTTGGCCACTGGTGGCTGTTCAGGGCCATGTCTGCCAACAATCTCATACTCTCTGCACCACTCTTCTTCATCAGGATCCCGCTAGCAGATGCATCCACCATCTCCTTCATGTGAGGGTTCAGACCCTCATAGAAATGGCAAACCTGCATCTCGAGATCGATTCCATGTCCAGGGCAGAGTCGCAGGAGTTCCTTGTACCTCTTCCAGGCTTCATGCTGTGACTCGTCATAGAGCTGCTTGAATGTAGTGATAGCAGCTTTCCTCTTCAACAGCAGGCTCGGTGGGAAGTAGTTGGTGAGGAATTCTGCTCGAAACTCCTCCCATGTCCCAATTTGGCTTTTGTCAAGCCCAGCATACCAAGACCTTGCCTCGTCTCTGAGTGAGAACGCGAAGAGTCTCATCCTGATGACGTCCTGGGGGACTCCATTTTGCTTCACAGTATCGCACACCTCGATGAACAGGTTGAGGTGGGCGTATGGATCTTCGATGGCTCTCCCCCCAAACTGGTTCTGCTGCACCATCTGTATCAGTCCTGTGCGCAGCTCAAAGTTGTTGGCGTTGATGCCAACTCTAAATCCAGCTTCTTCTTGTTGTGGCAGAAATCGATCCAGGATAGACCTCTGTGGTACCACTATCTGCCTTTTCACCCAATTCTGCTAATCTGGCCGCTTGCTCTGCTTGTGTTGCTTGGGCTGCAAGAAGTTGTGCTCTCATTTGTTGCACCTCATTGACAAACTGCCTCTGCTCTTCTGGTGTCATGTTTTGCAGAGGGGCTTCCTCGTTGTTCGGCTCCATCTCAAAATCCAGTCTTTTTCCTTTCTTTTTGTTCTTCCTGCAGGCTGCTTCAATTTCAGGTATGAAGGGCTCAGGTATTTTCCCTTTATTCCGTGTGTTCATGCACCTGCACAGCAACCGAAGCAAAAATCAGTTCACGTCGACCAACACAGATCTTGTGTCAACCGACGTGGAAAATTCCTGCGTTGACCGGGACGAAGTGTGTCTCGGTCGAGACAGACAGGAATCAGAAAAACTCACGCACATGAAATAAACACGAACAGAATACAAAAACCAAGAGAAATAACACCAAATTGTAGAATATTAAAAATAAGAAAAATAATACCCAATCCAGAAGTCTTTGAACAAGACAGTTATGATTCACCTTCTGACTCTCCCCGGCAACGGCGCCAATTTGATTGATGCTAAATCTGCATACAAATTATAGCAAAGGGCAAATACATTTATAGAACCCGAAGGTTGTCGAACCCACAGGGATAGTGCAACGAAGGAAAAACATGTACTGAATATAGTTTTCAGAACTTTTGTTTGAGCAAATCAATTTTGAGGGTTTTGGTTTTTTTTTCAAAACAAATAATTAAAGAGAGAAAATTCAAATATTAAAAAGCACAGATTCTAGGGAAATCTACCAATCTGATCAACATGCAATAAACAAATATTCAAACCCAGAAAAGATATTTTGGCGGAAAATCTATTAATGTGGAATTAATTCCTTAGTCAGGCAATTAAATCCTAAATTACTAACTAGTGGTTATCTCCTCTCGGTCTCAAACACACAAAGTTAATTAATTTCAATAAAGATTAGATTTTTCCTACAATTGAAATCTTCTTGGTCGGACAGAAAATCAAAAGTATTAAATCATAACTTCCTATTACTAACCTTCACCTCTCGGTCCTTCGATTAATAACTGAAACCTACCTCAATCTTCATCTCTCGATCCTTCGATGAGAGTAGATTTAAAACAAAACATAGGATTTAAACCAATTAAAGGGTTTGAACAATTGAATCTAAACATACATCACAGATGGAGAAACCTTAGAACCTGTTTAGGATTCTAGCCTAACATATTAAAAATAGACATTGCAAGGAAAAATAATGATTGCATTAAAAAGTAAAGATTCATCAATAAAAGTAAAGAGGAATTCTCCAATAATCCAAGAGAAAACTAAATGAAAAACTCAAACTAAAGGGGAGGAATTAAAACTAAAAGAAGACTTCAGGGTAGTGCCTTGAAATCTCGAGCAAAAACAAGTATTTATAGAGGTAGGGGTATATAAATTGGGATCTAGGGCTAAAAATATGATTTAACCATAAAAATCTCAAAAATTCCTTTTCTGGGTCCATCTCGGTCGACGTAGAGCTCATTTAGGTCGATGCGGATCCCCTTGCATCGGTCGATGTGGCCTTCACGTCGGTCGAAACAGAGACGTTTTCCCTCTTGCGATCCTTCTGCGCAATCTCACGGTTTTAGCCATAACTTTCACTCCCGAACTCCGATTGACCCGATTCCAGTTGCATTGGAAATCTAACTCAAAGATCTTTCCAACTCTGTGCTCCATTAGCTCGGATTCCAACTGTGGAAGAAGTCGTGACTGTTTCCTTGAACATCTGCTGCTTTCGGTACGGGTTTCCATTGGATTTGGCTTAAAACCTGCAAATACACACCATGGCAAGCATAATACCCCTATAAACTTGACTCATGCTCGATTATTAACTAAAACTAAGATAAATGCAAGAAATCAATAAGAAAACAACGTGATAGGTGAGGCAAAATACGAGCTTATCATTACCCAAGATGTGGATATACGAGCATGTTACTTAGGCTCTCCACCATGGCAAGTCAAAGCAACAGTCAACCCGTGCAAACCCCTGAACCTTCGTTAGGGTTTGGACTCAATCAATATAACGAGATCTTGTATTCGCTGATGTCAGACAGACGAATACATCTAACTGCGGTCCATCAATACGCCACCTCTGCGTACCAGCATGTCAAGTAACCAAGACAGATTACTTATTTCGATAATGCAGCAGCCATCCGAACAGACGTATCCTCATACGCTGTCTCGGCTTTGATTAGGTTTATGTCTCACTAGGTCAAGTGATCATACTGTCTTCTGTGATCTACAACACGCCGTATGATCGTCCCTATCGGTGAGACAAGAGGATATCATTGTTCATACATGTAAGATTGTTAACAGATAGGAGAAATAAACTGTTGTATACTGATTGTAATAAATGCTTTCAGTATACAAAACCCATCAGTAGGTATTATTGTTACCTAAGATTACTGATCCAATATCCATCATTTTTATGTCAACAAACCAATGGAGATTTGGACTCATATGAAATAACCAACCAGTGTCCAATATCCATCCTTCTTTTCCTAGCTCCTCAACTATATTCTCATCAACTGACTCATATACTGATTTCACTGTGTTAGATCCAAGGTTTTGTTGGTTCTTTTGCTTCAAAACTCCACAATCTTTGATAAGGTATCCAGTTTTCTTGCAGTAGTGGCAAATCCTTGTATCTTAGCTCTGAGATGATGGCATGGAGTCAAATCGGCTTTGCCGAAACCTTCCTCTTCCATATGAGTTTTTAGTTCTTGTTCCCTTCACGAAACCAGAACTCGTTCTATCACTGAAGCTTGACTTATTCATTTGATTAGGCTTTCTGTAATTGCTTTTTCCCTAATTCTTCTTTACCAGAAGACCTACTCCACATGCATCAATAGTTAAGGAGTGCAAGTCTAACTGTTTTTCCATTTCTTTCTGCTTTTTAGTCGATTGCACTGCTTCCAAAGAGATAGTGTCAGCCCTCCCATAGATCATTGCATCCTTCAAATTTACATATGACTTTGGGAGGGCATTCAATAGGTGTATAGTCTTATCCTTATCCTCCAACTTTACACCTATGTTTTGCAGATCATCTATGGCTTTACTAAACTCGTCTAGTTGATTTAGTATACTCCTTTCATCAGAAAACATGTAGGTGTAAAGTTTGTTTCATGAACAATTTATTCGCTAAACTCTCCAATTTCTTCCACACAGCAGCACTCTCTTGACACCTCTCTCAAGACCTTGTCATCAAGGCTAAGGAATGCAGTACTCCTTGCCTTATTCAACACTTTCGTTTTCTATTCTGGTGTTTCATCCTTAAACGCATTTGTTTCATCCTACACCAAGTCATCCAACCCTTGTTAGATTAAGATAGCTATCATTTATACCTTCCACAAACCAAAATTGTTTTTCCCAGTAAATTTGTCTATCTCAAACCTTGCAGAGGCCATTTTTCACTTGGAAATAGAACAAGATCCTCAGTTCTAACCCAGACTTTCTCAAGAAACTCAAACTCTTAATCACCCAATTCAGATACACAGATTTCAGAAGTAAGGGAATGATAGTACCTTCTCGATATGCCCAGAAGCCTGACCAGATTGGGGCTTCTTCAGAAACCTCAAATTCTTCTATGTATTCAAGCTCGAATCGGTGAGTCCCATAAACGGCGCCACTTGTTAATTTGTATGAGCTTGATATCAAAAAACACAGTAGAAATACAAAGAAACAAAGACAACAATTTATGTGGTTCGGCTAAAAGCCTACATCCACGGAAGGTTACGCACTGAAATTTTATTAATCTTGAAGGTGTACAATCTTTCACAGAAAACTTAAGAGAATGGTTTTTCTTCTCTCTCTCACCAAACTTGCACTCTCTGAAACTCTCCCAACTGATTTCTCAAGTTTGGAGAAGACAACATAACGATCCCAACGTTATATTACCATACTCTAATCTAGTCATTGATCGCCCTTGACACGTGTCCAAATATCATCTGCTTCTCATTTATAAAAACGCAACAAGCAAAACACGCTTTTAAGCTTCTTCTTCAGCCGAGCATATTCATTCCACACTTAACCAAATAGCTCAACTCAACACCAATTAAATTCAACACTAACATATGCTATACAATTTACTTTTCAGATTTCTTGAGTCATTTAATTTTTCTTAGGTAAACACATATTACTAAAACTTCTACTGATATTAGAGCATAGTATTTTTTAATAATGACAATTTATGTATAGTAATTGAAACTTGGAATTCATAAGACAATGTTATAATAATAATAATAATATATTTTGAATTAAAATCAAAAATATTAATTCAATGGAGATTATTGAATTGTTATTTCAAAGTGAGTGGTTTTATTTTATTTTATTTTTTAGGTTGAAGTGAGTGGTGGTCAAAATTTATGATAAATTTGGTACAAAGATATTAATTTATTAGCAAGGTAAGAATCATGCATTACTTATTTTAGGAAATAATTGATTCGTTAATTTTTTTTTCCTTATGGTAATAAGGTTGAAAAAATAAATTATAGGTATATTCAAGATAAATAAGTTTATCCCTCCCATTTATGTAGTTTATCAACCATGAGCACATGGGTAGGTAAGCAAATATACTACCCACTATATGGAAAGATTAAAAAAATTGCAATTTTGATAAATGATATTAAATTTAATCGTCTCTTAGCATTTTGGATAAAAATAAAAAATCATAGCATTGTAAAACATTCACTTTTTTTTTCACAATTCCATGTAATATTCAATATTAAAAATAAAATCTAAATAAAGTAAAAATGTATTTGAACCTTAAGATTAATTAAATCTAACAACTAAAATGAAAATATAAATTATTAAAACAAATATTTATCAAAACATCAAATCAAATATAAAAACAAAAGTGGAATTTATATTCAGCATAACATATATATTAAGAAAAATCAAACATTATAATTTGAATCATTAACTACATCTAACATAAGTATAAATTCATTTTATTTCAAACAAAATTTATTTTTATTGTATAATTGTCGCAACTATAAGCTAACTTAGGCAATAGAAATAAATCTCCATTCAACACCTTTAAGAAAGTGTTTCATTCTTGAATATGCAGCATCTGTGCATTGTGATTCATAAGACTTTTATACATCACTTGTGTGTCCGGTTATGAATACAAGAGCACACTTGCTAGACTCACTACAATAATAGATTTGAAATTTTCCGGAATATATTGGTGTCTAAATTTGTAATTGTTCAAAATATTTAAATGTTAAAATTTAGAAAAAAAAAATAGTATATCACAAAATAAAATTGTGGCACCCCACAACAGGAGCAATCTAGAGCATCAATGGATTGATTGAAATTGGATTGCTCACACCATAAGACCACCACTAACGATGACCACACCCATATAATATAAGAAGAACAAAAACAGAAAAAAAAATTTAAATGGAATGAAGCAACCGACCACGGTTATAGATTATGTTTATTAGCGGCCACACCAACCATCCAAATTTTTTAATATTTAATTCATTTTTCTCTTTTTTACATCATCAATAATCACTCTAATCCAACCACAACAAATTTGCATAAATTATCCATGACCATCCAATTGCCAACCACAACATTATACAATTATTTTTTTATTTAACTTTATATTTATGATTTGAATAATTAAAATAATAAAAAAAATATATGAATTTTAAGATGATTAGATAAAATGGGATTAAGAAATAACAAAATTAAATAAAAATACAAATTAATGTATATATATATATATATATATATATATATATATATTAGTCTTTATTTATATAGAATAAAAAATAATGAATTATAATATATTTGTAATTTTTTATTTTATTATATAAAATGTATATCAATTTTATTATTGTAATTGTATAAAATTAATTAATCAATAAATTTGAGAGAAGTGCCTTTATTTGATTGACTATAAAATAAAGGCAACCAGGTAGTTGGGTCTGATCTCGTTCCAATTGTGGGCGGTTCCTGCATATTCTCCAAAATATTTTTTTATTTATTTTTGGTGATGTGGTGTGCAACCTTAGTCCTTAGTCCTTAGCCCTTGAGGTTGCTTGTTAAAAATGGTCTTCCAAACTCTTGGCTCAACCACTTTTTTTTTTAACTCATAATATTGTGATATACTACCTCCGTCTCAATTTATTGGACACCTTTGACCGAGTACGGGAATTTAAGATTGTAAGTGATAGTGGAATTAATATTTTAATGATGAGTGTGAAAAATTTGCTATTTTAGGAAAGTGGTCCAATAGACTGAGACGGAGGGAGTATATCATTTTATTCATTTCTTGGATATCATTAATAAAAGTGGTATATATTTTATATAATAAATAAATAATATATACTAACATTTATATTTTTTTATTCTCTAAAAATAAAAATAAATTTTGATATATATATATATATATATATATATATATTTTGAATTAATATATATACTCAATCTTAATCAATGGAATTTTATTTTATTTGATCCATGAAATTTACTTTTATTTAAAAGACTTATAATTTATGATATTTATTATTTTAATTATAACTACTAATTTGAGTCTTGAAAATAAATCAAATTAAAATTATATTTAATATTATGTTTGAATTGTTGCTAATAAAATATATAAAATCATTGAATTGAGATTGATAATGTGAATAAAAGAAACATTAATTAAATATTAAAGTAATTAAATGGTTATAGTCATTATTGTTAAAAATCATCTAACTATAGCACAAACACATGTTCATTAGTTATAAGCAATCAATTTTGTTTCTCCACATCACAACATAAACTTATCAACTTATCACATCTGTCTTAAAAAAAAAGGACTAAGAATACAATAAAATAACATATTAAAAGTTACTAACTTCTTACAATAATGAAACAAAAAATTAAAGGTTTGATGCTCAACCATTGCTAGAAAATAAGTTTATGTCACTCTATTCTCATCCTCATTTATCTCTAATTTTGAGATTCATGATTGGACAAATATTGAATAGCACATCTACAACATAAACTTATGAAATTATCTTAAAAATGGACAAAAATACAATAAAATAACATATTAAAAGTTACTAACTTTTTTAATAATAAAACTAAAGATCTACTTGTACTTGTGTCACCCTATTTTCATCTAAATTTGCCCCCAATTTTGATAATCTGAATTTTGGACATCCATTTGCTTCATAGTATTCAAAATATCGAATACATAATTGTCCATCTTGCAAAGCCCGTCTACAATCGATCTTCATTAAACTCACATAGTTTCTTAATTATAGCTCGTGAATCTTTCCAACTATCCGAACCCCTCGATTCGTATCCACAAATCGCAGACCTGAAAACAGCACTGTTCACATGGCAAAAGCATTCAATCGCGCAGTAATGGAGGAATAGAGATCTACAATAGCGTACCTTTGTATCGTTTCATCTGGACCACACCGTTGGACAAATTCGCGAGAAGCAAGAGTGTTGCAGGTGCTGGAATGATAACGGCGGCGACACCGTAAACACGTCTGCGATGAAGAAGCGGCGACGGCTAAGGTTATGATTTGGGAGGCAGAGGACTTATCAAGTAAGGTTTCCACGTTTTTGACTTATAAATATGGGGTGGTTCAATCCGGTTTAGTATTTCATATATTTAGGGTTTCGTAAAAACTAAAAACCCTTTACAATTACGGGCGCCTCCGCCGTTTTCCTTAAATATATAATAATTCTGGTATTGTCTAAATTGAGATTTGAAATCGTCCTTGTCAACTAAAATACTCAGTTTTAATTTAAATGACACAATAATTAATATTTAAAGTAACAAGGAAATTTATAGTGTATCCATGGGTAGAATATTTATTTAATTTATTTGTTTTTTAACAAGGGCAAATTAAATTAATTATTTATTATTTTAGGAAATGACACAGATTAGGACAAAACAAAATAGTTAGTGGGACGATGGATGAAGTAATAATTATTTTTGTATTTGACATATATATATATATATAAATAAGCATATCACTCAATGAGAATTATGTTTTATTTAATTAATTAATTATTTTATGATTATTTATTATTTATATTTAAATAAAAGTCATGTTAATTAATAAAATAATCTAAGTATTTATGATGTTCAATATCATGATTAAAAAAAAAGTTTAATTTGATTATGTTTTTCTAAGATATATGACAAAGTTCATATTATATAAAATGATAAGATATGTGACTACATGAATTCCAACATACTTTATATTCCTCTAAAATTAAGAAAAATATTCATTGTTTAATTCAAATTCTTAGTTATTCTTAAAATATTAAAACAAATAAATATTTTTTAAATTTGATATTTAATTAATGTCACTCAATTTTTTAAAATTTGTCCTTGATGTTATTTTAATATAGCTTTAATTATATGTTAAATACTTCATCCGTCCCACTTCAATTGTCCACCTTTCCTTTTTTGTCCGTCCTATTTAATTGTCCATTTACTTAAAATGGAAAATTAATACACACTCACTAATAAAATACTAATTTCCTCTATCTCTACTTGCATTGGTTATTGTGTCAAAAGCAAAGTGGACAATTCATAAGGGACGGAGGGAGTACTTTTTATTTTAAATATATAAAATTAGTAAAATAAAAACATAAAATTTTAGTATTACCTTTTAAAACATCCAGCCGCTCTAGTCGACTGTTAGGGGTGAGCAAAATCGAACTGAAAACCAAACCAAATCGTAAACCGACAGTTTCGATTTGGTTCAATCTGGACTTTTGAAATTGCCAAATTTCGATTCGGTTCTGTCTTAACCAAAACCCTAGCAATTCGGTTATGAATTTAAATTTAGATTTGTGCCAAAGTTGTGCATTTAAATTTCTAGATTTGATACATTTTAATTATTTTTCACATTTATGTATGTTGAAACATTAAAATATATGTTTTGATTTAATTATTTTATGAAAATGTACCGAGAATTTTCGGTGCGGTTTGGTTTCAATTCGATTTGTAGAATATTAGCAGTTTGGTCTGGATTTTTGAGATTTTCGATTTGACGGTTTGAGCAATTTGTTCAGTTTTCAGAACTATTGGCCGCCTAAGCACCAAACAGCCCAAAAACACGCTAACAGAACCAGTATTGTAGTTTCCCGTAAGATAAAAATGGAGTATGGTACAAGAAACTGAGAGCACAACTAAATGACAGTACCAGATTGTCTGGAATTGATGAGAGCTGCAATAAGAGGGTCAAGATTCCCATTCAAAACTGCATTTACATCTGGAAACCGAGTGCCAGACCTCAGATCATGCACGCCCTTCGTCGGCTGGAAGGAATATCTTCGAGTTTCTCGACTCCATTGATCTGTACTCGTGATGCTTCCCACACTAGAAACTCCTTGGTCCCTCAGAAGAACGAGGAGTTTAGCCTTCAAACGATTGAGAGCCTTGATCTTGTTGGCAAAGCGACTCCTCTCGCCTGTGTTTAGCTCAGTTTCAAGAATTTATCAGTGATAAGCAAGTGCATTGTGATCAGGTAGGTTGATGATACTCGTACCAGTAGATTGAACTTCTAGGCCTGTTGGTATGTGGTGGATGTGAACTGCTGACGATGTCCAACTCCTTCGGGGGTTGTCCTCGCGATAGGAAGGGAACGACACTAGCATATCCTCGTCATCAATACACAGGTCAGCAGATGATTCAATGAACAGGGGAATCACGTCCACGGAGGCCAAGCTAGTCTGAAACGTAGGCAGAATGAAGCTAACAAGACACATAATCAAACACAAATAGAATGCATGTAGTGATCAATCGTCGAATTGCTCCCTGCAAACAAGCACTCGTGTAGTTTCTTTCATAAGTGAACAAATATAAAGAGGATATGGCTTTTGATTTTTGTCATTGCAACAAGTTATGGAATGTTACGATTTGGCTAGCAGAGCTTTCAACGATGTATAACAGTCTTTAAATGTGATTACATCTTCCTGGAGACATCGTTGCATCAAGTAAGCACAGTAATGAAGCAAATTAGCTCCCAGAAGGTATAGAGAGAGGGAGGGTAATGCATACGCAAGTATATTGCATGCTTGCAAACATGTTGCGAGTGTTCAAGGACCTTCGTGTGGAAATTAACAAATTAAGAGTTCAAAACTCCTCTTAAACTTGAGAAAATCGATTTCCTACCTCAGGAAGAGCAGATGTATGATCCGAACCCCTGATCAGAGAGTGAACGCCTCTTTCCCCTGATAGATATCCATAAGCAAATCTAAATTCTAACTCAATAATAGCAGATCGCAGGCCACCGCTTTTTGAAGGACATCTTTCAACTATCCTACCAGCATGACCTTGCCTTTCGGCCCATTTCAGGTACATCTGCACGAGTTGTGACGCCCATCTCTGGAAGAAGTTTATAATCAAATTATCAATAGAGAGCATAAAAATGAAATACCACAGCAAAGCAAGATTATGACAGCTAATCAATAGAACAAAACCTACCCAAGACTCATTCATGTCATGTTGTTAACAATGTTTTAAGTCAGAGCCACATACATGAGACCTCACTGCAACAAGTATTGAGAAAAGAACAGCTACAAACCTCAGAGTACGTATCTCCACATCTCGACTCAATCGTGATGCATGCTCCCTCCACGTCATACGGCTCCTTAAGAAGCTTGGACATCTCGTACATATCCAAAAACTTGTTGACATCTAATGAAGCAGTATATGCTTGCTTGAAAAGTTCATAATTAATAGCATCCATCTCCGCAAGCTCTGTGATAAGTTTAGCTTCCTCAGCCTGCATCAAACATGATGAATTCCAAAACATGGCAACCATGATCCAGCATTAAATCTTTCTAAACATAGAGTAAAGAAAGAAATCGAAACAATTAGCTAAACTAAAACAAGATATTCATAAATTGGCATTGAGAGCAAGTACCTTATATGTGAGGTCCCTCAGTGTATCAACTACCTTGGCACTGTCGGCCAGTTTGGCGAGGATTTCATTAGATTTACCGAGGTCATCCCACAAGTCGTAGTCGCGAACAACTTGTTCCTGATCCACATGCTTTGCTTCTTCAAACTCCAATGCCGTTGGAGCTAACATCTCTGCACGAAGAACTGAGTCCTCTATTCTCTTTCTCAAAGAAAACATTCCTACACCAACACACCCAGTCTGTTTCAATGGATATAGACATGGAGCTGAAAAAAGCGTTCCTAGTCAAATCTTGATTGAATATAAAATAAGAATTCCCCCTCATTTGAAGCAAAATATACAACTATCAAACTCAAATGCTATATGTCCAACCGAATTTATATATTTTTCCATCTAAAAATATACACAGTCATACACATATTAAAGAAATTAGCAATTCTCTTAATGCAAGGGTTCAAACACTAGTTTAACAGTTCTTCATCCACTGATAATCTGAAACTACCCTAGAATTCGCAGAAATGTGAAATACTGAAGCAAGTAAGCAACACAAGCAGCGGATTAGAATTTATAGATTTTTGGGAGGAGAAAAGAGCCAACCGAGTTCTTTGTAGAACTTTTTCTTGTCATCGTCGAGGGGTTCTTGAGAAGCTCTTAAACTGAAATTTGCAGAAGCGCGAGATATTTGACAGTAGTTCCTCGAGCTCAGACGATTCTTGAAGTGGGTTTCCTTAAACAGAGCTGTCGGCAGACGCTGGGCCGCCATTTTTTATGTGCTCCGCCGGCAAACACGCTTCTGAGTTGAATTTGCTGGTGGCGCCAGGTTTGGGCACGTGCTCCTACGATCTTCTTGGCATTTCTTACCAAATATTTTTATTTTCTTTATAGGAAAAAAAAATAAAGGTTATCACTTGGGGTTATTTTTGATATTTTTATCCACGTAAGCTAGAAAAGATTTTACTGGTCTCGATTAAATTTTAGAAGAGATGATGTTATAAGAGTCTCTTATGAAACAAGTTTTACAAGAGTCATATAATAAAATAATTTTTATATTATTATTTATTAAAGAAAAAATATATCATTTATTAAATAATGATTAAATAGTAAATGCATTATTTACTCTTTAAAAATATATTATTTACGGAATAAAGATTAAATACATACTTACTCAAGAAAAAATATATTATTTATTGAATAAAAATATATAAGTTACTAAAATATCCGACTATAATATATGAAGAGTCTCTGTCTCATACAATTTTTTTCCGTTATAAAATACCTAAAAATAAATACATTTTTATGATGATGAAAACTAGTATGGGACGGATGTTAAAAATTTCGCGTCGTATGCACAATCACAAAAAATGTAGTTCTGCACGTTGTAACATTTAAGCAACCTTTAGCAGAAATATAAACATGAAATAAAAAAATGCATAATATATTTTTTTATAGGTGTATCTCTAAACCTCTGAGAGCCTTACACATAACTCCACAACCTATTACAAGTTTATCAAATTCATAATCGGTAAACACCCTAAACATCTTCCAACTCCTCATAAATCGACAATTGATCAACCGCATGAATGCCCTATTCGAATGAAAATAATTTTCTCCTTGTATACTTCTGCTTTCAACACACTCAAGAGTGATGGAGATGATTTTTGCCGCTTGGAATGTCAGGGGCTTGCAGAAGGCCCATAAACAATCTGCGGTAAAACATCTAATCTCTACTCGCTCTCTTGATCTTATTATTCTTTTAGAAATTAAATTTAGGGATGCCCCTTTTTCTAAATTTATTTCTAATTTTTCTAATTCCTTCCCCTATCGGAAATTGGTTACTAATTTTACATTTCGTCCAGTTAGTTGTATCTTGGTACTGTGGAATTCTTCTCGAGTTGATTTGCAGGTTGTATCTGTGGAGGATCAAATCATACACTGCCAGATTAAATGGAAACCCTCCGGGTCTCTATTTAACCTGAGTGCAGTGTATGGCTTCAATCCTCTTGCTGATAGACGACCGCTCTGGGATTCCCTAATTTCACATGTTTCCTTGGAGGAGCCTACCATTGTGGCGGGGGACTTCAACGCTATTCTCCACCCCGATGAGAGGATTGGATGTAGAACACCCGTGGAGAAGGAGTATACGGAGTTTTTCTGATACGTGTTCCTTTTTTAGTTTGCAGGATACTCTTTCTTTGGGTTGCCAATTTACCCGGTCTGATAGGGGTTTCTTCGAAGATTGACCATGTGCTAGTGAATGAAGACTGGTTTGAGGCCGGGTGGTATTGTTGATCGAAATTCCTCCCTAGAGGGATACATTTTGATCATTCACCTAGCATTACGTATCTTTTCGAGCAGGTACCTCGCTCCAAAACCTCCTTAAAATTCTCTCACTTGTGGATGCAGAACAATAATTTTGACAGGATTCTAAAAGAAAGCTGGAAGGTGGAGAGGGTTAAAGTGAATTTCTAGCTACACTTGGCCAACAAGTTGGAGTCTCTACAAGAGGTGCTAAAGAAGTTTAACTTCAAAGGAGTTCACCTTCCTTTAGGATAGGGTCAAAGCTGCCAAAGCACGACTGGAAGAGGTGCAAATAGTAAGGGATAGGAACCCACTTGATGGGAACGTCAGAAATAAATAGATTGAACTCCAGAAAGAAGCATCTCGTTTAGACAATGCAGAGATGGATTTCTTCCGCCAAAGAACATGCGGGATATATTTGGTGAGTGCAGATAAGTCTACTGTTTATTTTCACTCTTTAGTGAAAAGAAAGCACGAACGTAATGCTATCTCTTTCTTATGCGACTCTAATGGCGAGGTGTTCAGTGACATCAATGGAATTAGGAGTGACTATTCATTTCTATTCTAATTTTTTTGGTTATGTTGTTCCCTTACTGCTGTTGTTCCTTCTATTTTCTTGCAGGTAACAAGTTGAACAGCGAGGACTAGCAGAGGTCGGTTAGATGGGTGTTGGCATTGCAAGTCCGAGAGGCCATGTTCGGGATTGGATACAACAAGGTACCTGGTCCAAATGGTTACATTGTAGTCGTCTTCATGGAGAACTGGACCTTGTTGGTTCCCGAGGTTGTGGATGCGGTGCAAGAGTTCTTTGCAAAAGGGATTCTTCTCTGCAATCTCAACCACACTGTTGTCTCTCTCATTCCAAAAAAACCCCATGAGCCTATTGTTTCTAATTTTCGTCATATTTCCTGCACTACTACTGTTTATAAGACTATCACTAAGATTTTAGCGGATAGGATGTCTCTTTTTCTTCCCTCTATTATTAATCCTGCACAGGCCGCCTTCCTCTGACGAAGGAATATTACTGATAATTTTCTTTTGGCACACAAGATAGTCAAAGGCTTTGAGAAGACTCGGAGGAAGGGAATGGGCCGATGTATGTTGAAGATAGATCTCCAGAAGGAGTATGATTCCATTTCTTAGGACTTCCTCGACAAGGTTTTGCACGGTTTGAATTTTAACCCTCAGTTTATTCATTAGATTATGACTTGTGTGACTTGTCCTACGTATTCTCTTGCTATTAATGGTGGGTTTCACGGGTTTAATCAGGGGTGGAGGGCTTTGAGGCAGGGTGACCCTATGTCACCAATTCTGTTCCTTTTCTGAATAAAATATTTCTCTAGGCTCTTTCCTACCAGGATTAGAGACTCAAGATATGATTTCCTGCCTAAGTGTGATTCATTGGGTATTACTCACCTTATGTTTGTTGATGATCTGTTGGTTTTTGGTTATGACACTGTGGTAGGTATGCAGGTTATGGCTGGTATCCTCAGGGAATTTTCTACAACGTATGGGCTTGTGATTAACAATCACAAGTCTAACATCTATTTTGGAGGACTTAACCAGTGGGAGGAGGAGCAGATCCAGGAACTGTTCGAGTTCCTTGTGGGGTCTTGGCCGATCAAGTTCTTGGGATTGCCACTTGTTTCGCACAACCTGTTGAATCATCAGTATTCGCCCTTGATCGATCAGATCATGGGGTTTATCAACGGTGGTCTAACAACTGTTTATCCCTTGCAGGTAGGGCGGAGTTGATCAGATATGTGGTGCAGGGAGTTGAGAACTACTGGTTCCAGGTCCTTCCCATCCCTATGGTTGTGATTGAGCGTATCAACAAGTTGGTGCGGACTTTCCTTTGGGGGAATAAGTCTAATCCTATTGCTTGGAGTGTAGTATGCAGGCCTAAGGAGGAGGGAGGTTTGGGCATTCACTATGTGAGGGTGTGGAACAGAGCCCTTCTTTCCAAGGTGCTCTGAAACATACACCAGAAGACCGATTCACTGTGGATTCAATGGATTCATTCTGAGTACTTGAGGGGCGGTGATCTTTGGACCTTTACTATTAACCCTCGAGACTCTGTTTTCTTGAAGAATATTTTTACTATTTTGTGATTCTCTTTTGCATGTTGCTTCGGGAGATGTGGATAGTGCAGGTATACTTCTTGGTAGGATGTTTGCTCACAAGGGGGTAACCGGAAATATGAATTATGGAGGGAGAAGGGGACTCGACGGTTCTGGCACAAGAATATATGGAAGTCTCCTATTCCTCCTATATTTTTTGTTACCATTTGGTTTATTTTGCATGGCAGGCTTAAGACTAGGGATCGCATGTGCTTTTTGAGTGAATATGTTCTTTTAGTCTGTTCGATTTGTAATTCTGTTAATGAAATCGCTAAGCATCTCTTTTATTATTGTAGGGAAACATCACGGGTTTGGAGGGATGTGTGGGAATGGCTTTAACCGAAGCATGAGACCTCAATTGTGGAAGTTGCTCTCAAGTGGTGTCTGTGGGAGAGGAGCTGGTCTAAAGTCTTGAAGAAAGCCCGGTACCTTGCATTGGCCACCACAACGAACCACATCTCGCATGCAAGGAATAAGAAAATATTCAAGGAGCTCCCTTTGATGCTACTGCGGTTGTGAGGGGTACCAAGGAGGATATGTTTCACATTTTGTACTCGGTGTTCCCAATAGATGAGGTGGTTGCCCATCTTGATTGGAACACCCATTAATGTTGGATATTTGCTTCTGGCTGGTTGTTTGTTGATTTGTATCGATAGTGTGGTGTGGGTGGACTGACCTAGTTAGGACATTCACATCACTTAGTCTTGGGTATGATGAAGGGGGGATGTCGTGCTGACCAAGTTAGGATGGCGTCCCCTCCTTTGGACCCATGAATTCTATCAATTTTCATTTGTTGCGGTTGTATTTTGGATTTGGTTTTGGTTTTGTGAGTTTAATGCCTAGGTCCATTGTTAGACTGGTCATCTAGATGGTGTACTTTTGTACCATCCTCCTTTACTCAGGGTATGCCCTTTGTATTTGTATCTTTTGTATCTTCTTAGGTTCGCTGCTACGGTGGTCACCCTTTTGGTGAACCTCGGTTTTGTTTGTATCTCTCTGGGGTATGCCCCTGTGATACTGTAAGGCTACGATTTGTACTCGATTTACATTTATGCATATATAAGAATACTGATAGACGTTTTCAACTCCTTTGAACACATTCTTCTTTATGTAATCATCTTGAATGTGGCATCAGAAACTACACACCATTGCAGACTCGCGTTCATATTTAGAAAGATAAGAAACATAGATAAAACTAAATTCAAATTTATGCTGCTGGAAACTAAAACCTAAAATAACGTAATGAAGTTAAATGAATATGGACTAAAATATGTCGCTATTTTAAATAGAAGATTTATTTAAAATAAGATATATTTAAATAAGTAAAAAATAAATCAAATTAGTTTTATATAAATACTTGTATTAAAATCATGCAACTAAACAAATGCATAAATAATGGGTGATAAAAGATTAAAAAAATATTTACAATTTAATTTTTGGAAGAAATTTAACAATCTTCACCTTGTTGCGAATAATATAATTTTTGTGATTATCAAATACCATTAATCAACTATATAGCACTGACTCGAATTCAATTGATCGAAGAATGTATTTGTAAGTTCTAAGTGTTGTAATAGTTTAGGTCCGATCAGCCAAAGATTTGATGACGTGAAGAACTGACTAGAAAGATGATCTAATCTAAATGATGTCCATAACTAGTTAGTTCACAATTACGAGAAAGAAGATAAGACAACAGCCAGAAGCAGCAAGCTTCAACTGGCAAAGCTATAAAGAGAACATCGTCCATAACTCGCTCAGGTTGGACACCTCAGTAATCAATTGAGAGGCAATCCGACTGACAATTTGTGGAGAAACTGACAGTTGATCATTTAAAGAATATTCAAGATTAAGCATAAGATCAATTGATTGTTTCAACCAGTGCTTACAACAATCAAATTGTCACATCGCAAAGAATAATAAGGACAAAAGTTACTGGATTCTACAACTTTGTACACAAACATTCACCTGCAAAAGCAAAAAGTCACTTCATTTTTTTTTCAAATGGAAAATTTCAAATGGGAGCTTATAAATACTCCACTCGAATTATAAGAGAAGAGAAGACGGTTATCAAATACATGAAAGAGAAATCCTAGTTCCTCTTCTGATAAGATCTCAATATCTCAACTCCCGAGTCTTTTTCCAAGACTCTTTGTAACTGAAGTTGAGCTCACCCAGTTACACACGCACTTTTACTTAGTCGTTTGAGCTGATGAGACATGGGTCGAAGGATGAAGACGAACCTTCCAGCAACAAGACTCAGACTGAAGAGTCTGAAAAAAAATCTTCCATCACGGGAGGAGAGGACTCAAAAGAGGCATGGTCGGCAAACCCCAAAGCCGAAAAATTGCGGCAAGGGGAGGAGGGGTAGGTGACTTGCTGGGAGCGGAGAGCGAGAAGAACTTTATCTTTTCAAATTTGGCATGCATGGCTAGGATGTACAATCGCTTGCTTGGTGAGTGTGACTTCTGCGATGAAATGATAGTGAGACTCCAGTCAAGGTTGAAAGAATTCGGTGAAGGGACTTATATCATAAACATTAATTGTTATGCTTATGATAAAAAAACTTAGCATGCTCCTATTTAAAGCATAAGAAAGATTGCAAAATACTTGGATGAATATAAACTATGTACAGTTGCGCAGGGATTTGATTTTAAATCCTTCTCGCGCAATAAGATTTAATCCTGAAAAGATCAGAATTAAATCTTTTGATTTTATCTAAATAAAATCGAAAACTTGAAGAGAAAAGAGAGAAAGAAGATCCTCCAGATCTGATCTTCTCATCTGTATCCCTTGCTTCAATCCAGATATCTGGTGAAGATTCCCTACGGATTCCATGCCTATCGAGAAGTAGAATTTCCTTCCATTATCTCAGATCCAGTCGAAATCCACAGCTCCCAAATCTCTGGTTTGCTGCTTATCAACTTATGATCTTGTGGTGTATTAAGATCTGGGAACTATGGGGTATTTATAGGAAATTCCGATCCCTATTGGGCTTGAGCCTTTCCATGGGCCAAACCAAGGACCAGTATGCAAATAGCAAAGAATGTCTATTAATTAATTAATTCTCATATTCAACCGAGATTATAATTAATTAATTAATATTGATTCATGCCACCAAACAAACAACATTGTCCTACCTCTTTGCTACCACGTTATGAGAGACGGGTTGTACGAGCACGGTATATCCCCATATTTAAGGTTACAGACATTCATTAATTAAGTTAAGCTCTGACAATCCTACGAATTAATTAATATTTTTATTCCTAAGTAATATCACTCAACACATTTTCACTTATGCTTGCACGTAATCAACTGCAGGACTTCCGCATAGTGAACCTTTTTTAGCTTCTTAGGGAATGTCATCATCCTATACTAGATATGGTTACTTAACCAAATAACTAGAAGTCATACACAAGCCGCTACCACCCAAGATACATATATATAAGTATATGTAAGACTCTCCACTATAGTTACTCAAAGTGATACACAAACTTGTGTATACCTCTTGAGCCTTCATTAGACTTTAGAATTCATCAAGCCATCGAGATCAAGATTCTTTTAATGTTATATAAAAGAATCAATGTTAGTTAGGTCATATCAATATGTACCAAACGCACCACCACATCTAGTGACCAAGATAAGCCACTAATTACTGACTGTGATGCAGCTCAAACCGACAGTCTATTCTAGCACTGTCTCATCTGTGATAACCTTTAGATCTTGCTAAGTCGAGCAATCCATACGATCTTCCGTGATCTACTACACACCGTATGATATCCCTATCAACGAGATAAGAGAATAGAGTCGTTTGCGATATATGCTTGTTAATTCAAACAAGAGATGATTATACAATAATAATGATTCCCAGTATGTTAAACCGTAAACCATGTATTTAATATTCCAATCATAATGCTTTCAGTATATAAATCCATCATTCGAGGCTAGAGTTGAATGAAGAGATCTTGCTGATGCACCATGCTGCCATTGAAAAGAGGGCCAGCGTTGCACGTGCAGGTGCCAAACGAGTCGGACCTCTAGAAGATCCCGCAATAGAAAGCTCGTCGGGATGACTCTTCAGTTGTTTTTAACATTGCTTGTTGTATTGCATTTTCTCCTTATTGTAATGAAAAAGACTTTGTTCCAAATATTGTTGCCATGCAAATTTCACTTTCAGACTACTGAAACATCGAGGGAGGGATCCTCTAGACCGACAGTATAAGCATGAATGTAACAACTGGCAGCATCTGCTACATGAGTGATGAGACTGCTTCTGGAAGAATGAGAGTGACTGCTACCAAGAAAAGTGATGTTGAAAACGACCTTCCGACCAATTAGAAGTTTCCCATATACCACACTAGGGGTGTTCCCGGTTTGGCCGAAACCGGCCAAACCAGATTTTATTTGGTCGGTTATAATTTTAATTTTTAAACTGGCAGTTTGAAAAATCCAAAATCGGTCAAAGTCGGTTTGATTACAGTTTTGCAACCCAAATCGACCATTTCAGTTGAACCGGTCAGATAGGTGTGTGTGTGTGTCTGTGTGTATATATATATATGTGTGTGTGTGTTTGTTTAGATATTTCATAAGTCATTTGTATAGTTCAGTTGGTATGTGTAACATTGCCAAGTTAAACCACTTGAGTTCGACCCTTTTTCCTTACATTTATGATAAATATATTTTTTTAATCTAAAATATAAATCATACAACATTTTAAATAAAATTTTATTATTTTTTATTTGTGCTAACAAAGTTTAACTTGTTTTCTTTTTAATTTCGAATTTTGTCAACCAACTAAATATTTGCACGAATCATATTGAAGAATAACATGTGTGATAAAAGGTAATTCTATTTTCTTAGATAATGTTTCTTCTTTTATATTTATGTTATTGTTGAGATGTGGACTATGGACTTTTTTAATTTTATATTTTGTGTTTTAGAACTTCATATTATTGGTATTGTTTGGTTCAAATTATTAAAATGAAGTGTAGTTTTTATTTTGAAATATATACTAAAGTGCATTGTTGAAATTTAGAATATGTTTCATTATAAGCCGTAAAACTGGCCGGACTGAACTATTTTTTATACGGTTAGGTTTAGCTAAATTATTCAACCAATTGTGTTTGAAAAAATTTCAAACCCCACCTATTGGTTTAACCGAGATTTTCCTCTGAAAACGGCCGAACCGGACCGCAAACACCCCTATACCGCACCAATTGTTGGGGTTGGGTCAGACCTCAATAATAAATTTGTTTGTTTTGTGGAAACTAATGATCCAGAAGGAGGTTGTTCACGGAGACATCATGTCAAGAGAGGGATGCACAAAATAGAAATAACACAATATTTAATGAGATTCAACACGAGGCGCGCATACGTTCTTAGAAGACAGGTGTAAATCTTCATTAGACGGGGGAGAAGATTAAATATACAGAGTATGAGTATTGTGAGGTTGTCTCATCGTGTTCTCTATTTGAAGCTTGTCATCTATACAAATTCTTATCTTTCATTTTTTTACTTTTTTTAACTTTCATCCATTCTAACTATCAATCCCCGTAACTTTCATCCACCCCAACTATCACTCCCCTCTTTCCTTTATCAAGGGAATGGGTCTTTATATATTCACATCCTTGTCCGTGCTCTATCTCCGTCACCATGCTACTATAAGATCCAGAAATGAAGACACTTGAGCGGAGAGAGAAGATCATCATGTCTTTATAGTGGAAGATACGAAAGATAGGGGTGGCAATTCGTGCGGATCGGATCCTTATCGTGTCAACCCGTTATCGATCCAATCCGTTAAGGTCAAATCCATATCTGATCCATTAAGAAAAAACAAAATTCGTATCCGTACCCGATCCGTTAAGCTAAAATCTGTATCTGATCTGTATCCGTTAAGGATCCGATAAGTATCCAATCCGAATTATTTGTAATGGATCCGATCTGATAAAGATCCGATAAGAATACAAATTGAATTAATTCAATAAGAATCCATTTCAATAAACACAATTATAATCAAATAAAACTTTGATAAGATAATAGAAAATATTTATATTTGATTGTTCAAATCTTGCGTTGGATAAATAAATAAAACTGCAACTTCATTTAAAACTAAAATCCTCAATCAAATATCCCAAGATACATAAATAAATCTTAAATTCAAATACTAGTGGTCAAACTTGCTCATTTCTAAATATTGATCAATCATTCATCTTAGTCGTCAATATTCTACTTACGATTTTGACGGAAAGAAATATTAATTAAAACTTTAAAATTTATAACAAATAAAATAAATATCTTGCATCTAATATGTTAAAATTGCAAGAGTTGAAACAATGAATGAGTATTCAGATGAATCTACAATACTTTCATCAACATTTAAATTTAGGATCTCACCAGCTAGTTAATCAGTTGATACAACTTAATTGAAAACTTGAAGTTGAGAAAAAAAGAAAAGAAAAAAGTTATTAAATTTTGATACTAGAAGAAACTAAATATTACGAAATATAATGAATAGATAAATAAATATATTTTTTGGTGGTGAATTAAAAAAATGGGACACGGACAATGAAGAACTAAGAGATTTGAATTCTTGAAAGAACTCTAAATCTAAACTAATATATCAAAATCAATTAATTAATTATTATATTTAAAAAATAAATATTTTTTATTAATTTATTAACGGATATCCGTATCCAATTCGAATCCGATCCGAAATTTTTGTGTCCTTATCGTGTCGATTCGATAAGGATCAATATCCGATAAGCCTCAATCCGTATCCATTATTATCGTGCGGATTCGTGTCGGATTATCGGATCGGATCAAAAATTGCCACCCCTAACAAAAGATCACAATGATTATGCCTGACCTGATGGAGATAGTGGAGCCCTACAAATAGGAGGATCAACAGTGGCTCTCTTCCGAGGGGCAAAGCGTTGATGTCCAAGTTTCGAGGTCGGCTAGATACTCATCCAATAAAGGAATGGGGTGTACTTTGAGGTGAACAACTCTTAATTCCTTAACTACAAAGCAAATGGACTTTGAAGCATCTTTTTGGGCTTGACTGTAGATGTTGGTGCCATGAACATTAAGCTATTGCGATAAATTTGTGTTTGGGCTTTGCTTTTAGATCAAACCGAATTTGGACCCCAACATATATAATAAATTATTTTTAATACATATTGGGGTATAACTAAAATAAGCCCGTTAAAGAGGCCCAAAGTGAGGTCCACTCGCGTTCCTACAAGATGGCATTCATGACAAACCGAGGGATATATTGCTAAAAGGTCATGCCATTCAGGCTGAAGAATACGGATCAACCTATCAACGGTTGGTCAACAAAATGTTCGAGCCGCTCATAGGAAAGACCATGGAGGTCTATATTGACGACATGCTCGTTAAGTCAACCCAAGACAATGATCACATTTAATATTTGAGGGTGGTATTCGAGGTGCTACAGAAGTACTACATGAAACTCAACCCCACAAAGTGCACGTTCGAGGTCGCCTTTGGCAAGTTCCGGGGGCACATCGTCACCAGCAGAGGGATCGAAGCTGATCTAACACAAACTAAAGCGGTATGAGATATCGCCCACCCCAGGAGTCCGAAAGAAATACAAAAGCTAACAGGGAGGCTAGCCGCACTGAGCAGGTTCATATCAAGATACTCCGACAAGACGCACGACTTCTTCCAAGTACTGTGGAAAGGGAAAAAACTTGAGTGGACAGAAGAAAGCGCGAGAGCTTTGGAACAACTGAAGGACTACTTGGCAAGTCCAACCCTATTATCCAAGCCCGAGCAGGGAGAAATAGTTTTGATGTACTTATCTATTTAAGAGCAAGTGGTAGGAGCAGTACTGGTCAGGGAGTACTTGAGGAAGCAGCACCCAGTGCACTATGCGAGCAAGCCGCTTGTTGAAGCAAAAACAAGATACACCGCACTGGAGAAGCTCGCACTGGCACTAGTCACAACAACTAGAAAGCTCAGGCCGTACTTCGAAGCATACACAATCAAAGTAGTCATATCCTATCCACTTTGAACGGTATTTTCCAAACCAAACCTCTCGGGAAAGTTACTCAAATGGGCTATTGAAATTGGCAGTTACGGACTGGAGTTCAAGCCACACACCACAATAAAGTCACAAACACTCGCAGGCTTCGTAGCTGAATTCTCTGGCAACCTTCAAATAGAAGCTGAAAGCGAGATAGCAAGCTTGGAAGTATGAGAGTCAACAAATGAGCCATGGATCTTGCAGGTCGATGGAGTGAGCAACATTGATGGATTCAGAACCGGAATTAGACTAAGGAGCCCTTGTGGATAAATATTCGAGCGATCCATCCAACACAACTTCGAAACAACCAACAATGAAGTAGAGTACGAAGCACTCATCAGAGGACCGCGGCTCGCAAAAAAGCTAGGCGCACAATGCCTACAGGTCCAATGAGACTCACAACTAATGGTGATCCAGTTGGAGAATCAATACCAAGTAAAAGAGCCAAGATTGCTGAAGTACCACCAGCTAGCCTTATCAACTAGCAGAGAGTTTGAAGAGTTTGACATCAAGCACATCGCAAGAGAAGAAAACACACAAGTATACGCGCTCGCCAATCTTGCGTTGACTAAATAAAAAAGGTCGGACTGACCAATACCAATCACATGGGCCAAAGAGCCCGCTACGATGGAAAGAACCATGCAGGTGCAAGAAATAGGCCAAGAGAGCGAGGTGTCCTGGACCGAACCAATAGTACGATTCATCATAGATGGACAAGGGCCAGAAAATCAACAAGATGCAGTGCGGTTGGCCAAGATGGCGGCAAAGTACATCATTCGTGGTGACAGATTATATCGAAGGTCACTGGAAGGACCCCTATTAAAATGCCTTGAACCCAGCAAAGCCCAGGTCGCTCTGATGGAGGTACATGAAGGAGACTGCGGAAGCTACCTAGGGGCTCGACCCCTAGCCCACAAAATAATCTAAGAAGGATTGTATTGGCCGACAGTGAGAAAGGATGCAAAAGAGTACGTGAGGAGCTGCGAGACATGTCAGATATTTGAAATCACATCGCAAAGCCATGCAGAACCACTCCATGCAACGATTGCGGTGTGGCCCTTCATGGCTTGGGGATGGATATAGTGGAAAAACTCCCGAAAGGCACAGGATAGGAGGAGTATGTGCTCGTAGCAACTATCTATTTCACTAAGTGGGTCAAAGCTGAATCATTTGTTGTTTACCCAATATTAATTTAGGCCCATTTTATGTAGGCCTTTTATGTTATGTTTAGTTAGTCCAAAATGTTAATTGATATATTGTAGTGTTTTGGAAAAACTGAGAAATTAAGCATGAAAATATTCTAAAAAGTCTCTCTCTCCCTCAGTTCTTCTTCTTTCTTTCGCATATAGCAATTCGATCAAGATCAGCGAACCATGCAGCTCGATGAAAGGATCGACCTCCTCCCAGAAGAGCAGCTCGAAGAGAGCTACTTCCTTCAAGCCACCCATCGATAAGAAGGATGAAGGGATAAGCTCGCAAAAATCCCTGAGGTCGTTGAAGGTAGAGACGTTGCAACAAATCCGATAAAGTCGGAGGCTGCTGCTCAACAACCCCAACGAAAATCCTCGTAACCCTAACGCCTATAGATTGTTATAAATAGCTCTTTGTCAGCCGAATTGAGGCACCTTATTTTTCCTTAGTCAATATCCGTGTTTCAAACCTAATTATAATAGCACTATGCACTCATTCTTTGAGAGCTGGTTAGAGTTCGTCAGCACTGTTTGTGACTTTGGGATAAGTCTTTCATTTTAATACATTTCTTTTACTGTTGTCTGCCTCTATTACTCCATTCCGTCTATGCTTGTATATGATATGTGTGTAAAATGACCTATTTTTCGATGTGTGCGCGTGCATGTTTTTGGCCATTTTACCCTCATATCATGTACTTTCGTTGTTCTTTTGTCTTATTTTCGTGTTTGAAATGTTGTAGAATGTGTTTTGAGCATAATATGGCATATTTGGTGGAGTTTTGGAGGAAAATCATCCGATTTTGGAGTCCGAGGAGGTTTGGTTCATCCGAGTGGAGCGAAAGGAGAGTTTCGGAAGTTTGGAGGACCCGCCCGGCCGAGCGAAGCAGGCTCGGCCGGCCGAGCAGTGCTCGCTCGACCGAGCCTGGCTGGCAGAGAGCAGGCTCGGTCGAGTGGGTCTGGCTCGGTCGAGCCAGATCGTGTCTCCCAGACTGCTGTAGTTCCCAGGATGGCTCGGGCGATCCGAGGCCCTGTTTGCTCACCTATAAAAGGGGGAAAATCAGTTAATTGAAGAACTTTTGCCCAAAATTAGAATAACCGTCACGATACTTCTCCCTAGATTCATCTCAAAACATCTCCCCAACCAAAATCAAGGGGAATCAAGCCACATTCCACACATTTGGTGAAGATTGAAGAAGGAAGAGAGGTAGATTGGATTCAAAGAAGACAACCGAAGAAGATCAATCGTTGACCTTGAAGTTTTGTAATGAATTCTTTCAATTTCCAATTTGTATTGTACTCAAGGTATGGAGAACTAATTTCATTAGCGAGTGTTGTATTACGGATATTGTGATGGATTAAATCAATTATGCTTGTTTACTTTCCTATGAGGGGTTGATTTGCACTTGAGCTTGTTCTTGCCTATTAGGTGTAGGTAATAGCCAGCCTTTAGGTAGTTGACGTGAACGTTGCAGCCAACACGTGGACGGAATCGTCGTGATAAGTGCATAATATTATAGTTCTAGTTCCAATCCATGTGCGGTGCTAGGATTGTAGGGCGATAATCAACGGTCGGTTGGGAGTGACTTAGGAGTTAATAACGTAGCTGTTTGCAACTCTTATTGTCATCTACCGCTAGTTATCCGTAGCAAGTGACTAGCGACATTAGAGTCGGTTGCTCAACCTCATAGGAATTAAAGTTAGTTTGCAACATAACTCGGTTTAATTCGAAACAATTGAAGTTTACAATCACTCACTATCTTCTAAGTTGTTGGATTTGCTATCTTGATCTACTTATACAATTGATTTAATTGTTAGCTTGGAGAAGTTGCAATTAGTTTACTAGTTGATTGTTTGCCTTTAAAGTTTTGTTTACAATTCATCGCCTAGATAGATAAAAAACCAACGACTATTGTGTTACCTAGCTATTAATACCCTTCAATGGAGTAGATGATATCCACTTGAGCGAATGAGAAAGAGACCGGATTGATAATTTTAACGTGTTATTTGTGCGTGCTTCACACGGCTACCACGTTTTTGGCGCCGTTTCCGGGATCTTTTAGTAGGTCTTGTGGAATTATTGAAAGTTGAAGTATGGTATGCTAGGTGTTTGAGGAAATGCTTGTGTGAATATTTTTACTAACATTGTTTTGTTTGTTATTTGTTTTTGTTGGATTGTTTACTTGTAATTGGTTTTGTGGATTTTTCCTAGATAGTTTATGATCACTCGATTAAAGGCTAGAGAGCTTGAGGCAAGGAAACTTCAAGAAAGAAGAGCACATATTCAAATTGATTTTGAGATGGCTAACCATGGAGAAGACACGGTTAGGATAGAAGAGTTGGAAAGGCAACTCGAGTTGATGAAAGCTATGATCAATGAGAGGAATGGTCCGAGGAGGCCATTACAAAATCTTTTTCGACCTCAAGGTGAACCGTTAACGGGAGGTTTTCGGTTAGGAGTAAATGTCACGCAATTTGAGATAAAGCCACAGTTGGTCCAAATGATACAAAACAACCAATTTGGGGGGCACATAACCAAGGATCCAAATGTTCATATTTCTCGATTTTTGGAGATTACTGATACTATAAAGATCAACCAAGTGCCTCAAGATCAAATACGGTTGCGGTTATTCTCATTCTCTTTGAGAGATGGTGCTAGGAATTGGTTCGAAGGCTTGGACAAATCAAATATTGTCACTTGGGAAGAGTTGAGAGAGAAGTTTCTATTCAAGTTTTTCCCACCAAGTTTGACTTTGAAGAGAAGGGCTGATATCACATCGTTTGGGCAAAGATACGATGAACCTCTATACGAGGCATGGGATCAGTTCCGAGAGCTTCTACAAAAATGCCCAAGACATGGATTTTCTCGGAGTCAACAGATTTGCCAGTTCTACGGGGGATTAAGCTATGAAACGAAAATGATGTTAGATGCTTCATTGGGAGGAGCATTTCTTGATCTTAAAGAGGAAGAAGCTTGGAGGACAATTGAGAAAATGACTGAGAATAGTTTCCATTGGCTTAAGGAATGCAAGGACTATCGATCGGTTAAGTCGATAAATGAGGCCAAGGAAAGTGAAGAATTCAAAGAGCAAATTGCGCTCATGCAAAAGAAGCTTGATGCATTGTCTACATCGGGAAATAGAAATGAGGATATGATGGTAGTGTAGGGTTTTCACGTGAACCGAATCACCAAAAACCAAACTGAACAGGATCGATTTATGGATATTGCACATAATCTTAATTCACAAAACCCTAGCATGCTCCTATGAATTTAATATTCAGATTTGTAGATTGAGAGATTACCGTAAATCCGTCGAGTCTGAACCGATCTTGTGCGTTTTAATTTCCAACTTGAATTCAACCACGCAATCTGATTTTATCTGCGGAATCAGAAATTAGAAATCTAATTTCTAAAATAAAATAGAAATAAAGAAAAGGGAAAAAGAAATATGTTGTTCTCCAGATTAGATCTTCAGATCTGTATCCCAATGTTGTTCAGATCTACTACTTGTGAGGACTCCGTAGATCTGTGGCTTGAGCAGGACCAGAATCGAAATTCTCCTCCTCTCTCCCTTGAAATCGGCGCCCCTCTCTCACTCTCTAGATCTAGGATTTTTCAAATTGTGTTATGAAGTGACTAGGGTTTCAGAGAGTGAGAGGTCTATTTATAGACCTAGGGTTATAAACCCTATTGGGCTCCTGGGCTCAATTCAGCATATATATTTGGGCCAGACCTGGGACCTAATGCAAATAATAAAGTGGACCTATAAATAAATTAATTCCCATGTCCACAACCCAGGACACAATTAATTAATTAATATTAATTCTTTTTCACCACAGAAATAATACTGACCTACCCCTTTATTACCACGTTATGAGAACGGGCTACATTAATTGAGAATCCCCATATTTAAGGTTATCGGACATCCATTAATTAATCGGAGCCTCTGACAAACTCTAACTACAAGTAATTAATATCTTATTATTCTAGAGTAGTACAACTCAAACCTTATCACTCGTGCCTGAAATTAATCAGCCTGCAGGACTTTGGCACGATGAAAGTTATTGAGCTCCTCAGGGAATGTCCCCATCCTATTACTCGGATATGGTTACCTAAACCCAGTCTCAGGCGGTACTACACGAACTGCTGTTACCCAAGATGCGGATATACGAGCACGTTACTTAGGCTCTCCACCATGGCAAGTCAAAGCAACAGTCAACCCGTGCAAACCCCTGAACCTTCGTTAGGGTTTGGACTCAATCAATATAACGAGATCTTGTATTCGCTGATGTCAGACAGACGAATATATCTCACTGCGGTCCATCAATACGCCACCTCTGCGTACCAGCATGTCAAGTAACCAAGACAGACTACTTATTCCGACAATGTCGCAGCCATCCGGACAGACGTATCCTCATACGCTGTCTCGGCTGTGATCAGGTTTATGTCTCACTAGGTCAAGTGATCATACTGTCTTCTGCAATCTACAACACGCCGTATGATCGTCCCTATCGGTGAGATAAGAGGAGACCATTGTTCATACATGTACGATTGTATAGATAGGAGAAATAAACCGTTGTATACTCATTATAATAAATGCTTTCAGTATACAAAACCCATCAATCTCCCACTTATACTCAAAGCATAACTAAGCTATTACAAAGTATACAGTCCGTCTATCTAGTCTGCTGTCTCTTTAACCACTATCAGTGGTCGGCATCCACCTCAGACCCAGCTCACGAATATGTCTTTCGTAAACTTTATGCAGCAAGCTCTTTGTAAACGGATCAACAAGATTGTCAGCAGTGTCAATCTTCATAATCAGCACATCGCCCCTCGATACGATTTCTCGTATGATATGGTACTTTCTCTCTATGTGTTTGCTTGCCCTGTGAGACCGCGGTTCCTTTGAGTTAGCCACTGCACCAGAGTTATCACAATAAATTATGATGCTCCTCGGCAAACTCGGGATCTCACCAAACTCTAAAAGGTAGTTCCGGAGCCATACCCCTCTTTCGAGGCGTCAGAGGCGGCGACATGTTCCGCCTACATGGTGGAGTCAGCAATGCATTTCTGCTTTGAGCTCCTCCAAGATACAGCTCCACCTCCCAGGGTAAACACATATCCAGAGGTTGATTTCTTCTCATCCTGGTCCCCTGGAAATCCGAGTCTGTATAACCCACTGGGCACAAATCCTCACTTTGATAAACTAGGCAGAAATTCCTAGTTCTTTTCAAATACTTGAGGATGTGTTTTACAGCAGTCCAGTACGCCTGTCCTGGGTTAGACTGATATCTTGCTACCACGCCAATGGCATAACAGATATCTGGCCTGGTATACAGCATCGCATACATGAGACTACCCACCTCCGAAGCGTATGGTACAAGACTCATCTCGTCTTTCTCCCGCTGTGTCTGAGGACAGTGCCCACTAGAAAGACGAACGCCATGTCTGAAAGGTAGCAAGCCTTTCTTGGCGAGTTGCATGCTGAACCGGGCTATCACAGTATCCACATAGGATGCCTGGGATAAGCTCAACATTCTTCTCTTACAATCTCGTAAGACCTTAATACCAAGAATGTAGCCAGCTTCTCCCAGATCCTTCATTTGGAACTGTTCGGATGACAAAACCTTGATTTCGGACATCACTCCCTCGTTGTTTCCAAATAGGAGTATGTCATCAACGTAAAGTGCAAGGAAGACCACGCTCCCACTGACATAAAGTCGGTAAACACAACTTTTGTTTTCCAACTGTGCAAATCCATAGGATTTAATCACATCGTTGAAACGTAAGTTCCACGACCTTGAAGCTTGCTTAAGTCTATACAAGGACTTCCTAAGTTTCCAGACAAGATGTTCTTCACCTTTGCTTATGTAACCCTCGGGTTGCTGCATATAGATGTCCCTACCTTCTTCAAGGTAACCGTTTAGAAATGCAGTTTTGGCATCCATCTGCCAGATCTCGAGGTCCATATGCGCAGCTATGGCAAGGAGTATCCGGATGGATTTGAGCATGGCTACGGGTGAAAAGGTTTCGTCATAGTCAATGCCCTCTTTCTGACTATAACCCTTCGCCACCAGCCTGGCTTTAAAAGCTGTGATCTTTCCATCCGCCCCTTTTTTTCTCTTGTATACCCATTTGCACCCTATGGCCCTAAAACCATCCCGCAAATCAGTTTTCTGGTATACATCCATAGCAGTTATGGTTCAATTTCATAATCCATGGCGACACGGCATTTGGAAACATCCTTGTCCTGCACTGCTTCTTCGTAAGTCAGTGGGTCATAATCCTCATGTCCGTCTTCCGGGCTCATGTCCGAAGACTCACCCACGAACATGTATCTTTCCGGCTGGAAAATAACTCTCCCACTACGACGAGGCATCGGTGTCGTGTCAGTAGTAGGTGCAGTAACTTGTGGTCCTGCACCTTGCACTGAAGAACGTGTCTGTGGTGTTGTCCCTCTCACAGGTGCACCCACATCTACACGTTCCCCTTCCCTTGGAATTGCATTCTCGTTCCCAATTTCTTGAAGAACGATATCACTCCTTGACTTGTGATTACTCACATACTCATCCTCCAAGAATCTAGCGTTGGTGCTAACAACGACTCTTTGACTCTCAGGACAGTAAAAGTAACCACCTATCGTTTGCCTGGGATACCCTATGAACATCATTACTTTTGACCTGCTTTCTAACTTATCAGGTTCCGTAGACAGTACGTGTGCCGGACAGCCCCATACTCTAAACTTGCACAAACTGGGTTTGCGACCAAGGAAGAGCTCAGAAGGTGTCTTAGGAACTGATTTAGAAGGCACCACATTAAGCACGTAAGCTGTTGTTTCCAATGCGTAGCCCCAAAACAAAATTGGTAAGTTTGCATAACTCATCATTGATCTTACCATCTCTAGAAGAGTCCTATTTCTTCTTTCAACTACACTATTTTGCTGGGGAGTACCCGGTGCAGTCCACTGGGATGTAATCCCATTTTCTGACAAATATTGCAGGAACTCGTTACCGAGGTATTCGCCACCGCGGTCAAATCGCAGCGACTTGATAGTTTTCCCGACCTTCTTTTCTACTTCAGCCTTGAACTCTTTGAATTTCTCAAAGCATTCAGACTTGTAGCGAAGCAGGTAAACATATACGTACCTTGAGTAATCGTTAATGAAAGTGACGAAGTACTCGTACCCTCCACGAGCCTGCGTGGACATCGGTCCACATAAGTCAGAATGGATCAATTCCAACACTTCCTCTGCTCGAGACTTACTAGCCTTAAAAGGCCTAGTTGACATCTTGCCCTCGATGCAGGATTCGCAGACTTGATAAGGTACAGCCCGGACTAGGTCCAATGTACCGTCATCTGCAAGTCTTTGAATCCGCTTCAAGCTAATGTGACCCAATCTCAAGTGCCAGAGATATGTAGGATCCTCATTAGAAGAAGTAAGTTTTCTCTTTCTAGGATTATCAATTACGGATGAATTACATGCAATACTTGAGGACATATTTGATCGAAGTAACATAGAGATCGTTAATCAACATCCCATAACGGATAACATTGTTATTACCAATCATAAATAACAAATATCCATAAAAGTTGATAAAAAATTTATTCTGCCGATAAACCACGGCCCACAAATAAATTCTCAAATGTACTTAATTCATCAAAACATAAAGAAAAGAAAACTCCATGAAGCTCCGTCATAAAACGTTGCCTTCATCCAGTTTGGTATCTTCTTGCCATCACTCACCAGCCTTGTCGGCACGATCCCCTGCAAAGTACAACAACATGATCAACAAGTCAGCGCTAACAACTCTGGAAGAGCAACAACAGACTCTAATCATGCTTTGCAGTTATACATGCAAAATGGCATACCTTGTCTAGTTTTGTTGGCTTGACAATCTTTCCTCCAATGTCCTTTCTTACCACACTTGAAGCACCTGTCCTATCAGTCACCACTTTAGGCTTTTTCCCAGCCCCACCATCCTTCACAGGTGTCTTCTTGGCCCACTTCTTAATCCCTTTCTTCCGCTTCATACTTTTCGGTACAGCTGAGAGATTACCAGAAGTGGCCAAGGTAACCTTCTGAGGGTTCATGACCGATTCCGCTGCCATCAAGTCATTGAGCAACTCGTTAAGAGTATACTCTTTCTTGTTCATGACAACATTCAGCCTAAAACTCTCAAAGGACTTGGGTAGAGAGTTCAGTATGATATCGACCTTAGCCTCAGCGTCAATACCTCCACCATGCACAGTCAGTTCATCCATGAGGTTAGTCATGGTAACTACGTGCTCTCTCACTGAGGTTCCATCAATCATTTTCTCACTCACGATTTCTCTCATGAGATTGAACCTGACGGCTCTATCAGTTTCCCCATAGGTTGCCTCCAGACTCGTCATGATGTCATAGGCATCCCTATGGTGCTGATGTTGCTGCTGCAAGACTTTCGACATAGTGGTCATCATGTAGCACTTGACTACATTGTTCGATTTCTCCCACTTGTTATAAAAGTCTATATCCATTTGATTGGATTCAGCAGTTGGCACTTCGGGACGAAGTACTTGCAGAACGAACATATGTTCTTTTGCAATCAGAAGGTACTCGAGATTGCGCTTCCATTCTAGGAAGTTTGGACCAGTTAGAGTGTTTTGTGCGAGAATATTGATGACATTAGACATAGACATATCTGAAATAATAAAGAATCTTAAATAAGAACATACATGTAGAACTTCGAAAACAAATGCATTGAAAACCTTTTAATAAATCAAATACAAATGTTTTCCACTAATTGCCCAAGAGTTCCCACCGCAAGCTACACTCGTAGACGTTTACGATGTCACCCTCAACCAGAACTGCGGGTTTTAAGCTCCAATCCATTTAATTTCACTACCATGTCAGGAAGCTTTTGACACTAGAAATTAATAATTAGTGAAAACCTTAGACCAAGCTATCTCTCAAGAACAGGGATGCAATTCTTGCATTATATTCTAAGATGCTTCTAAGCAATTAACCACAAATTTAACTCCGGGCAAAAGAGACAGTTTAGCATGGCACGTAACCATACCGCACAACCCTTAAAGCTTTTGTTATCTATAATTTAAATCAATCCTAGAATACTTGTGAAAGAGATCTACGCAAGCTACACTCGTAGACGTTTAAGCAAGACCCTCCCACTATTCACATGATTTAAATTGTTTGTCTAGAAATCCCAACAACCGTACCCATGCACCTCTAGGAACTAGCAAGCTACACTCGTAGACGTTTACTAGAACGAGAGATACACTTACAGCCTAGGACCGCTTTGTGGAGGTCTATTGATTTTAATTAAAAAATCTGCTTAGTATTTTTCTTTTAAAAGGTTTCTTTATGCGCACACATAATTTCTTTGTCATTATATTTTCCAAATTTTTGCATGTAATAATACAAGTAGGGGCGGCAATCTCTGACTCGACCCAACAACCCGACCTGAACCTAACACGAAATTGGCGGGTTGGGTCAACCCATTTAACTGTTGGGTCAATTTTGGGTTGAACCCACGAACCCAATTAAATTTTGGGTCGGGTTCGGGTCACCTGTGGGTCAACCTGCGTAACCCGAATAACCCGCAAAATTATTAATTTGAAATTAATAAAGTTTTATATCTTACCATTTTAGCAATTTTAATTAATAAATTTGATTTTTATTCATCAATATTATATTCAATGTGTTATCCTATAAATTAAATTCTATATTATACGTCAAAATTATAATAATAATAATAATAAAGAAATATGCCTAACACAAGTTCAATGAGGTTTGATTATAAAATTGTCCTATTAAAGATAGTATAATTATATTATATCAAAAAAGTAAATATAATAAATTAGTAGGATGTAATATTTAAAGAAAATTACAAATATAAATTTGTTATAGCTTTTATTATAAAGAATATATTTATGTTATAATATAGTAAATATTATAAAAATAAAAATTGATATAATATTTTTTATGGGAACAGTTTTTTCACTATTCTCTGTTAATATATAGATAGATTATCTAATTATTTAAAATATAATTATAAGATTATAAACATATTATATATTTATATATATGCATATATTAGTATATTTATAATATTTTTATAATATTTTATTTTATTATAATATAAAATATTTTCTACACTACGTCAAACTATATATACATTTAATAAAAATAACAAAAAGTACATTAAACATAAAATCTATGAGATTTAATTTTAATATTATCCTATAATAATGTTATATTTGTATTATTCTAATAAAATAGTAAATATAATAAATTAATGAGATATACCAATTTAAAGAAAAAGTGACAAATATATTTTTTAATATTTTTTATTGTATATATGTTACAATAGAATAAATAAAATAAAAAATTATGTGAATTTTCGGCGTGAAAATTTTATTTTACTACTTTGCTTTAATATATATATATATATATATATATAGATTAATTTATTTTATTTTTAAATTTGGTTAGAATATTTAAATAAGATTTGAACTAAAAAGATTTATATATTTTATTTTTAAAATTTGGTTAGAATATTTGAATAATATTAAACGGGTCATTTGGGTCATTCTCGGGTCGACCTGAAAATAAACAGGTCGGGTTCGGGTTTAATTTTCTGATCCGAAAAATACATGGGTCGGGTTCGGCTTGTCATATAACGTGTTAATATTAGGTCTCAACCCGACCTGTCAACCCGAACCCAACCCAATTTCCACCCCTAAATACAAGTCCAAAAATTCCCAAAATATAATCCAATAAGAAATTAATCACATAAGCATGCTTGAAAGCTGTAAATAATAAAAGCGATAAAACATGTTTTTTCTATTATCTACACATGCTTAATTGCGCACATAAATAAATCACATATCATACGAGGACAATTAAGGCAAACAAAAATTCCTCGTGGCCCCACAAAATAGAAAAATAAATTATGTCTATTACAATTTGAAATTTGAATTTAATTTGGATAATTCCAAATCTTTTCAAATCTTCCAAATCTTCAAGGGCCTCCAAATCTGGATACACCAAATCTTCTGGGATTTAGGCCTTTATGATCTGATGATTTGCCCTAACCCTAATACAAACCCTAGGGTTTGCACAGGATTGTACAAACCTCCAAAACACGAGCCACCGTGACGGGACAGCAGCAGCCGACGACAGCCACAGCCGCCGCCGACCGCCGCGCGCATGCGCGCGCGCCCCGCGCGCTGCTGTCGTGCCGCCATCCTGCGCGCAGGCCGCGCGCGCGCTGCTCGCGCCCCGGCCGTGCGTGCCTGTCGCGCCGCCTGCGCCCGCCGTCGTCTCTGTCGGCCCTGCGTCGGCTCCATCTTTGTTCTTCGACTTCGACCCGTCCAATTACATAATTTGAAAAATACAGAACAATCTATTCTATTACAATTTTCAAATCTACACTAATCATGGATTTTCTCGTGATTTTACAAAATTAATTTAGCCCTACACGGATAAACCACCACGGGCTGAATTACACGGGTTGCCACGAGGAACAAAAACCATCCACAATAAACAATAAATCCATACATGCATATTGAATTTAATTATGAACAATAGAGCCATAAATCAGAAACCTCGCTCTGATACCAATTGTAGGGTTTTCACGTGAACCGAATCACCAAAAACCAAACTGAACCGAATCGATTTATGGATATTGCACATAATCTAAATTCACAAAACCCTAGCATGCTCATATGAATTTAATATTCAGATTTTTGGATTGAGAGATTACCGTAAATCCGTCGAGTCTGAACCGATCTTTTGCGTTTGAATTTCCAACTTGAATTCAACCACGCAATCCGATTTTATCTGCGGAATCAGAAATTAGAAATCTAATTTCTAAAATAAAATCGAAATAAAGAAAAGGGAAAAAGAAATCTGTTGTTCTCCAAATTAGATCTTCAGATCTGTATCCCAATGCTGTTCAGATCTACTACTGGTGAGGACTCCGTATATCTGTGGCTTGAGCAGGACCAGAATCAAAATTCTCCTCCTCTCTCCCTTAAAATCGGCGCCCCTCTCTCACTCTCTAGATCTAGGGTTTTTCAAATTGTGTTATGAAGTGACTAGGGTTTCAGAGAGTGAGAGGTCTATTTATAGACCTAGGGTTATAAACCCTATTGGGCTCTTGGGCTCAATTCAGCATATATATTTGGGCCAGACCTAGGACCTAATGCAAATAATAAAGTGGACCTATAAATTAATTAATTCCCATGTCCACAACCCAGGACACAATTAATTAATTAATATTAATTCTTTTTCACCACAGAATTAATACTGACCTGCCCCTTTATTACCACGTTATGAGAACGGGCTGCATTAATTGAGAATCCCCATATTTAAGGTTATCGGACATCCATTAATTGATCGGAGCCTCTGACAAGCTCTAACTACAATTAATTAATATCTTATTATTCATGAGTAGTACCACTCAAACCTTATCACTCGTGCCTGAAATTAATCAGCCAGCAGGACTTTGGCACAATGAATGTTATTGAGCTCCTCAGGGAATGTCCCCATCCTATTACTCGGATATGGTTACCTAAACCCAGTCTCAGGCGGTACTACACGAACTGCTGTTACCCAAGATGCGGATATACAAGCACGTTACTTAGGCTCTCCACCATGGCAAGTCAAAGCAATAGTTAACCCGTGCAAACCCCTAAACCTTCGTTAGGGTTTGGACTCAATCAATATAACGAGATCTTGTATTCGCTGATGTCAGACAGACGAATATATCTCACTGCGGTCCATCAATACGCCACCTCTACGTACCAGCATGTCAAGTAACCAAGACAGACTACTTATTCCGACAATGCCGCAGCCATCCGGACAAATGTATCCTCATACGCTGTCTCGGCTGTGATCAGGTTTATGTCTCACTAGGTCAAGTGATCATATTGTCTTCTGCGATCTACAACACGCCGTATGATCGTCCCTATCGGTGAGACAAGAGGATACCATTGTTCATACATGTACGATTGTTAACAGATAGGAGAAATAAACCATTGTATACTCATTATAATAAATGCTTTTAGTATACAAAACCCATCAGGTAGTTCGGCATGAAGAGTCGCATCCGGAGAGTTTGAATTTTGTGAATCAAAGAATGGGGTTCAATGCTCGTCCCCAATACAATCCACAGGGGAACATGTACTATCATCCGTCCAACCGTTTTCACCCGAATTTTTCCTATGCTAATCCAAACAACGCTCTCAATCCTCCATTACAAATTGAAGGGGGTAGTAGTGGTCAAGGATATGCTGGGAGAAATAGTAGGTATGCGAACCAAGAACCAAGGAGAAATTTTAATGAAGAAATGGATAAGAGATTTGAGAAGTACGATGGCATGTTTTCCGAAATTCAACTTCAAATTTCCGCTATCGCTAAACAATTAAGCGGGAAGCATCAAGCTGGGAATTTTCCGAGTGATACGGAAGTGGTGCAAAAGAAAGGTTGTAACATGGTAGAAGGTGAAAGTAGGATGGAGGAAAACTTGGAAGTGATGACCCCTAAGATTGAAATGGGGGAAGTTGAAGAAGAATTGAAACTAGACATTAAAGAAGGAAAAGAAGTTGAGGTAGAAATTGAGAACAAAGAATCAGAAAAGGAGGAGCAAACTAAGAACGTGAGTTTATTTGATTACGTGAAGAAAGGTGACATTGAAATGCCTTTACCGGAGGAGATAGAAAGGGTACCTATGTTGGATAAGTTAGTTGGAGGAGAAGAGATCTTGGAAAGTGGTACTTGTGAGCTTGGAGAAAGGAATATTGCTAGGAAGAAAGAAGATCCCGGAGGTTTTGTAGTTGGATGTAAGATTGGAGATAAATGTATTGAGAAGGGATTGTGCAATTCCGGAGCGAGTGTCAACCTTATGTCATGGGACTTGTACAAGGAGTTGGAGGTTGGAAACCTTAAATCTACAAGTCAAGTGCTTCAATTGGCTAATCATGCTTTGTTTTGCCCAAAAGGGGTGGTTGAAGAGTCCATGTTGAAGTGTTGATGTTTACCTTTCCGGGAGATTTTCTTGTAGTTGACATGAAAAATAAGGGGGGTATACAACTGATCTTCGGGAGGCCATTTTTGCACACAGCCGATGTTTTATTTGACATGAAACATGGTGAACTTACATTTCGTTGTTGTGGCAAGGAAGTTGTATTTTCTTTACCTCCGAAGAATGTGGATGCAAGTGAAGTTGAGAAATCTGGAAAAAAGAAAAGGTTGAAGGATGTGCTTGATCCGGGTTTAAAACATATAAGTGAGGAGAATGAAGTTTACAAAGATCCGGGGGATGTAGAAGAACTTGATCAAAATCGTTTGAAGAAAGCTCGAGTGGATACGGATCCACCACGAAGTGCAAGGAGGAAACATCTTTTCCCAGAGGAGCATGTGATTATGGATCGAGGTATGAGTTCCGGTTCAACACCTTTTGACCACGATTGTGATGCAGCTAAAAGTTCAATCAAATTAAACCTCTAACTACATAAGAATAATATTTGTCAAATCCAGGTCCTTCCCCGCTTCGCCCGCTAGAATACCGAGATACTATAGCAAAGTCCTATAGCTAGGCATGATACAATCGTTGAGTAGTTTCTAACAATCTAGGCATTCAATTTAAACATATGCTAACAATATATGACAAACATTGAATTAAACAAACAATCATCAATTGATCAATACTTTCCCCAATTGGTAAACCAAGATAATCAAATTCTCAAATTAGGAAGATAGGATGTTGATATGAGTGTAGATGCAATCAAATTAGGTTAATCATTGATGTAAACACCTTTTAATCCCTAGGAGATTAAGCAATCGACCCTACACTCGTTAACCCCTTGTCACGGCGAGCTAACGGTTGATGATCTAAGACTTGCAAACCATCACGTTATTAAGCCCTAGACCACTCCCAATAGTTCGTCAATTATTGCCCTACGACCTAGCACCGCACATGGATTGGAACTAAAATCGTATGAATCTACACTATTCACGACGATTCCGCCCGCGTATTGGCTGCAGCGTTCACATCAACTATCTCTTACGCTGGCTCTTACCTACACTTAGGAGGTAAGGAACAAGTTCTAGTGCAATTCAAGCTCTCAAAGGAAAGTAAACAAATAATTCTCAAACCACATGATCATGCATCCTTACTCAAATCAACATCCAAAATGAATTAGAACATCATACCTTTCAATTGTACACATACAAAGTTGAATTCAATTACATCCATTACAATTTGAAAAGTAGAGATTGGAATCTTCCCCAATTGGATTTGTATGCCTTGATCTACCACCTTGAATCTTCACTTCTCTTCCAAGGATTGGTGAATTAAGCTCTTAGATACTCTAGACTTTGGATGAATCGTGATAGGAGAAAATGGAATCTAGGAGAAATTCTAACTAGATTTATGAAAAATGACAAAAAACTCTTCAAATAACTGCCTTCTCCCCTTTTATAGGCAAGCAAACAGGGCCTCGGATCGCCCGGTCGAAGTATGGCTCGCCCGATCGAAGTTAGAAACTGCCACAAATCAGGACAAAGCCGCCCAAGCTCGGCCGGTAGAAGTTGGCTCGACTGAGCCTGCTCTCTCTCGGCCTGGCTCGGCCGAGCCTGCACCCGCTCGGCCGGTCGAGCTCCCTGAACACCTCCTGAGCCTTCGCTCGGCCGGTCCTGCCTCTGCTCGGCCGGTCGAGCCCTCTGAAAGCCCCGCTCGGCCGGTCCTGCACCCGCTCGGCCGGTCGAGCTCTCCAAACTCCAAACACGTCCGATTTACCTCCAAAACTCCACCAAAAATGCTTGTTTATGCCCAAAACCTATCCTACAACATCCAAAACACAAAAAATACGAAAACACAACCAAAATACAACAAAAACATATGATATGGGAGTAAAATAGCCGCAAACAAGCATGCGCACACATCGAAATATGGGTCATTTTACGCACGTATCATAATCCCCCAAACTTAAACCTTTGATTGTCCTCAATCAAAACAAAGCAAAGTTATTAATCTACCTCATGCAACACCTCATAGCTCATCAAAGTTATCTTAGCATGTTCAAGTAAAACGAGATTATCACCTAACTTTGTAACACGGTTAATGCTAAGGACATGAACCACTCATCAAAAATGGATACAAGAAACGAAAACACTCCCTCACGTGTTTAGGGATGATGAGATTTCACACAATCACAAGATATCGAGCTTGATTTCCATAGGCTTGCATCCATTCTCACCACTATACTACAACGAGTTAGTTTCTAGAATCAAAAAGGTCTTTTCACGGGTTGTAACGTGGCTAACTAGAAGGTGGGTGGTTTTGGGCCAAAGTGACTAAACTTCTCAATTTCCCAAAACCCCTAAACTTGTTCATTTCGAACCACTACAAACCCCCAAGGCTTTTCATTTCTCACACATTTTTTCTCTTTTTTTTTCTTTTTTTTCTTTTCCTTTTTCTTCTCTTTTCTTTCTTTTATTTTTCTTTTTTTTTTCATCCTTTTTCAAATGCACCATCATTCATTCATTTTGTGGGTGCCTCTCTTTTCAAACACTTGCACCAAAACTTCGTAGATGCTCATTTTTCTAGGATCAACAACAATCCTTTATTTCATATCTTTCATGCCTCAACATTTCCCATCAATACACATTCAATCAATTCCCAACCCAACTCTCATCACCGTATTCACCCTCATACACTCTTTCCCCCAAATATGGTCCTAATTATATCAAAGAAGATTCACCAAATAAGCTCAATCACGGGGGTCAAAGATATGAAAGGCAAAATCATAATAACAACCACCTTATACTCCCGGTGTGAAAGGTAGAACTAAGAATCGATGGCCTAAGATCATTTTCTAGTTACACACTCATGCCAATAGATAGAGAACGGATGCAAGTTCTAGATCTCGTACTCTCAATCTTGCCACTCACAATCGAAATAGATATGACAATATCATGGCTTAAACATCACAGCTTTTTGTCAAGTGCTATGCATTAACCACATACAAAACTCGGCAATTCAAAAGTTAAACTTAAAACATGCTTTGAAAACTAGATTCCGCCATATCATAAGTTGAGGTAGACATCAAACTTCACTAAGTAAATCATGATTAAATCTCAAGCCTCATTTAGGTTTATCACACACACACAAGCACACAACATCCTAACCACAATCTACATGCCATAAAACAATGTAATGAATCTAATTTGTAGAAGGAACGATAGAAAGTGTTACCCATCGGCACACACGATCAAACCGCTCTCCAAGACCTTATTTGTACCTACTAGATCAACACAAACACCACCAAACACTTGAGCATAAAACAAACCAATAAAGCTCTCATATCCACCAAACTTTCCACAAACCAACAATTAAAGATATAAGATAATATCCACTAGCACAACCATTCAAACCATACCAATAATCCAAACCACAAACCATGCATAATAGGAAATATTCAATCATGTCAACTCATTAATAATTCTCTCCACAATCACAATACAACAATCCATCAAACAATCTTCAACCATGTTCACTTCCAAATCCTCTTTCCACCATCATTCCACTATCCAAAATCTATACAAATAATTCATTTTTCCACTAGCTCCACCAAACATACCATCAAAACTAATGTTCAACAAACTCAAACCCATGAAAATATCTATACATATCATCAAGATGAGCATAATCCAAAATATTCATCCAAGGTAGAATATCAATATAGATACAACCAAATCGAATCAAATCCAATAAAGGGTCAATATCCAACAACTAAACTAAACTAAAGCAAGATAAAGGATAGGAGATGGAGAAGAATAAACCGAGGCACCAGCTACCGGCACATCCCCCCAAACTTAATCAAGTGAGACTAAGTTTGCAAAAACGGTGAACGGTGCATCGTCACTCCTCTCGATCTTGTTGCTCCTCCTACAAACACAAAACCAAACAAACTAGACATTTATTCAAAATCAAAGCAACTAAAAGCAATTAAACAAAAGAGAGAAAATTGGTTGGGTTGCCTCCCAACAAGCGCGTCCTTAACGTCGGTAGCTAGATGACCTTACCACATCACCCATTATCAAAAATCGTGTGGGTTTTTAATACACCTTCCTCCCTTAATTTGCATTTACTTGGGAGCAATTTATCCAAGGCAATTTTTCTTTCACCCCTAACATCTCTCCAAGGAGGATTGATTATCTTATTGAACTCGAATTGCATGAATGAGTGCTTCTTCTTTGAAGTGATCCTTAAGACATTCTCCAAACTAATCCCGACTTCAAGAAATTCATTGATCCATTCATCCAATGCACTCACCATTCTCTCCTCAACCTTGCTTACTTACCAAGTTGACATTCCCCGCTTCAACCTATCCTCATTCTCCTTGTTTATTGTCGGCTTTTCCTCTTCTATGAAATGTTCCAATGCCGGTATTGTTGGAATCTCTTCAAGTGAAAGCTCCTCTATTCTATCTCCTTCTATGTTCTTCACCGTCTCCTCGGTGCCTTCCTTCTTGAGCTCTTCTTGATGAACACCCATTATCTCTTCACTAATGATGTCTCCGGTTTCCTCGTTTTCTTTGCCATCTCCTAATGTTTCCTCGGGTTTCATATCTATATTCGCACTCTCATCCTTCTCCATACTTTCAAAAATTTGTGCCGGCTCTTTGATATCTTCATTCACCTCATCAACTTGAAGTATTACTTCTCTTTCCCTTGCCGGTTCATCTTCTTTCTTCACCTCTATTTCTTGTCTTTCCTCATGCTCTTTCCTTGATCTTTTCAACACTTTAAGTTCGTCTTGCATGAGCTCTAATTGTCTCCTCCACAAATCATCATCATGAGATTCCTTTACAATATCTACCATTTGAGAAGCTCTTTCCTCCTCCGGCCATTGATTACTACATTGAAACATTTCCTCATACACGTTTTGGATAGGCATTCGCGGTCTTTGTCTTTGCATCATGAGGTCTCTAATCTCCTCTAATTGCCTTTGCACATTAATAAGTCTCTCCATGTTAGACACCTACAAGAGTTCAACAAAGGCAAGTCTCCAACAAAAACAAAAATCCAAAAGAAAACAAAATTAGAACAATTATCAAACAAATGTTAGTACAATATTCACACAAACAAAAACACAAACACCTAGCCTACAAGCTTCACTTTTCCCCCAATATCTAGCAACCTACTAAATGAAGTCCCCGGCAACGGCGCCAAAACTTGATGCGGCTAAAAGTTCAATCAAATTAAACCTCTAACTACACAAGAATAATATTTGTCAAATCCAGGTCCTTCCCCGCTTCGCCCGCTAGAATACCGAGATACTATAGCAAAGTCCTATAGCTAGGCATGATACAATCGTTGAGTAGTTTCTAACAATCTAGGCATTCAATTTAAACCTATGCTAACAATATATGACAAACATTGAATTAAACAAACAATCATCAATTGATCAATACTTTCCCCAATCGGTAAACCAAGATAATCAAATTCTCAAATTAGGAAGATAGGATGTTGAGATGAGTGTAGATGCAATCAAATTAGGTTAATCATTGATGTAAACACCTTTTAATCCCTAGGAGATTGAGCAATCGACCCTACACTCGTTAACCCCTTGTCACGGCGAGCTAACGGTTGATGATCTAAGACTTGCAAACCATCACATTATTAAGCCCTAGACCACTCCCAATAGTTGGTCAATTATTGCCCTACGACCTAGCACCGCACATGGATTGGAACTAAAATCGTATGAATCTACACTATTCACGACGATTCCGCCCGCGTATTGGCTGCAGCGTTCACATCAACTACCTCCTACGCTGGCTCTTACCTACACCTAGGAGGTAAGGAACAAGTTCTAGTGCAATTCAAGCTCTCAAAGGAAAGTAAACAAACAATTCTCAAACCACATGATCATGCATCCTTACTCAAATCAACATCCAAAATGAATTAGAACATCATACCTTTCAATTGTACAAATACAAAGTTGAATTCAATTACATCCATTACAATTTGAAAAGTAGAGATTGGAATCTTCCCCAATTGGATTTGTATGCCTTGATCTACCACCTTGAATCTTCACTTCTCTTCCAAGGATTGGTGAATTAAGCTCTTAGATACTCTAGACTTTGGATGAATCGTGATAGGAAAAAATGGAATCTAGGAGAAATTCTAACTAGATTTATGAAAAATGACAAAAAAAACTCTTCAAATAACTGCCTTCTCCCCTTTTATAGGCAAGCAAACAGGGCCTCGGATCGCCCGGTCGAAGTATGGCTCGCCTGCTCGAAGTTAGAAACTGCCACAAATCAGGACAAAGCCGCCCAGGCTCGGCCGGTCGAAGTTGGCTCGACCGAGCCTGCTCTCTCTCGGCCGAGCCTGCACCCGCTCGGCCGGTCGAGCTCCCTGAACACCTCCTGAGCCTTCGCTCAGCCGGTCCTACCTCTGCTCGGCCGGTCGAGCCCTCTGAAAGCCCTGCTCGGCCGGTCCTGCACCCGCTCAGCCGGTCGAGCTCTCCAAACTCCACACACATGCGATTTACCTCCAAAACTCCACCAAAAATGCTTGTTTATGATCAAAACCTATCCTACAACATCCAAAACACAAAAAACACGAAAACACAACCAAAATACGACAAAAACATATGATATGGGAGTAAAATAGCCGCAAACAAGCATGCGCACACATCGAAATATGGGTCATTTTACGCACGTATCAGATTGACATAAGGTATGATCGTCGAGCTTTCGACGTTAAAAAAGCGCTTATTGGGAGGCAACCCAATGTTTAAATTTTGTTACTTTGCATTTTTGAATAATGGTTTGTTAGTAATTTTTGTTGAATCATGTGGTTTGTTGTTATGAAGGGTTCCTAATTGTTTGTGGTGCTACATCTTCATTTGACAATGTGTGTATGAAGAATAGAAAGGATGGAAGGCAACATGATCGGGAAGATGTCGAAAAGAGGGCTGAAATTAGCTGAAACAGGGGAAGCTCGGCCGAGCAACGTAGGCTCGGCCGAGCTGGGTCGAAGGCCTTGGACAGTGGCATCGCTTGGTCGAGCGAGGTAGGCTCTACCGAGCCCAAACGTGCCAGCAGCCCCGCGCGGACAGACACCTTGCTCGGCCGAGCCGCGCGCAAATTTAAAAGATCGGTCGAGCAATTGCTCGACCCATTTGCATCTCGGTCGAAATTTCTCTTCTAAAATTTTCTCCCATACTTTAGTGCTTTGAAGTGTTCTTATCTCACCCATGAATTGATACTATGGCTAATCAGCATGGAAGTGGTTTCCCTTCTCCCATTATTTGCAGGCCTGATGGATTTGATGATGATGAGTACTCTCGGTTCATTGTACTCACACAACGGCAGGTGGTGGGAACAACATACATTTGTCCAGTCACTATGGAGGCTTTGGATTTTAAGAAAGATGTGTGGAACTTGCTAAAAGGTGTTGGATGGTGGAAGTTACTTCAGGGGAGATGGCCGGCCTACATGAAGCTGACGAAGGAATTCTTGGCCACAGTTCGGGTAACTTGGGATGCACGAGGTCTACCCGTGATGGTGACTTTCAAACTTGATGGTAAATTCTTTCCCTTAGTAGGCGTGCAGTAGACATGATTTTTGGGTGTCCGGGGAATGCGAAGTCTATATTTGAGGAGATGAGTCCACCGGAGTTGTGGGAATCTATTTCTGGCATTGCACTGTTGCATGACTTTAATATTGCAAATTGTAGGTCACACATGATTAAGAATCCAATTATCCGTTATTTACATCATATGTTAGAAGGGTGGTCTTGTGACTTTTATGGGACTGGATGTGTTAGCATTGCTGATTTCCAATTTCTGTTTGCATTGTTGCATGGAAGGCCCTTTTCTATTGGGGGTTGGCTAATGGAAAATTGGAATAACACTATTAGTGCTGATAATTCTGTTATTTGTGGAGGAGGTTTGTTAGTCCCTATTTTTGATGCATGCGGAATCAATGTATCGGGAGTATTCGCCCCTGGGTTGAGTCTGAACACAACCACGCTGGTAACGAAAGCATTTTTGGTTCCTTCCAAGTCCGGTGATTGCTATTTCTATAAGTTTAGAGATTTTGGAATCGAATTGCCTAATCGTGCATTGACAGAGATTGATGATTTGGGGGATAGGTCCAATTGGTTGATGAGTACTGAGGCTCATCTTGACATGACGAGATTGATTATGTCCCGATGTGAGGAGGTTATTCCCATGCCTTGCCACCATTGTTGCCGTGATCAGCCACCGGATCCAGAAGAGTAAGACCGCACCGGTTACCTTTTTACAAACTTAGTCTCACTTGACTAAGTTTGGGGGGAGTGGTCGGTATCCGGTGCTCTTTTCTGGTTTACTCTTCTATCTCTATCTCTATCTTTATCCATAGTTTAGATTAGTTTGTTGAATTTGAATAACATTGATCATTCGATATGGTTGTAATATGATATTGATCTACTTTTGTTTGATTGTGGATTTCGGGATGTTGAATTGGCTTTGATTTGTGTTGAATGGTTGTGATGAATCATTTCGCGAGCTAGCATGAGTTGAATTCTTTCTATTTGGTTTTGGTATGTGGATAGGCATAATGGTTTGGTATGAATGGTTGTGCTAGTGGATAAATGTTATAATATTTTTTTCTTGAGATGTTGGTTTGTGGAAAGATTGGTGGATATGAGAGCTTATTTGGCTTTATTATGCTTAAATTGTTTGGTGGTGTTGTATTGATGTGTAGTAGGTGCAAATAAGGAATGGAGAGCGGTTTGATCATGTCTATCGATGGGTAACACTTTCTATCGTTTCTCCTACCATTTAGTTTCAATTTAATTGTTCATGGCATGTAGATTGTTAATTAGGTTGTTGAGTGCTTGTCGTGTGTGTATGATGAACCCAAACAAGAAATTGAGATTTGAATCATGATTTACTTTGTAAGGCTTTAAATTTGCTTTGACCAATGATAGGGCATAATCTAGTTGTTAAGGCATGCTCGAATTGAACTTTTGAATTGCCGAGTTTTGTGTGAGGTTAATGCCTAGGACTTGACAAAAGCCGAGAGTTTTTTAGCTTTGATATTGGCATATTTTGATCGATTGTGAGTGGCAAGTTTGAGAGCACAAAATCTAGAACTTGAATATATTCTCTATCTATTTGGCATGAGTATGGTAACTAAAAAATGATCTTAGGCCATCGATTCTTAGCCCTTCCTTTCACTTCGGAAGTATAAGGTGGTTGATATCATAATTTTGCCTTTCATACCCTTGATTCCCGTGATTGAGCTTAATGGTGATATTTCTTTTGAAATTATTAGGACAAATTTTGGGGGAATGAGTGTATGAGGGTCAATACGGAGATGAGAGTTGGGTTGGGAATTGTTTGAGTTGTGATTGTTGAGGCAATAAAGTATTGGTTGAAGGATTGATATGAATCCTAGAAAAATGGGTACCAACAAAAATTTGGGTACTTAAAAAGGAAGGAAAGAAAAGAGAAAAAGAAAAAGAAAAAGAAAAGCATCATGAATGAAAAAAATGATGGTGCTAGAAAAAATGAGAAAAAGAAAGAAAATAAAATATATATATACATGAGAGTTGTGATTGAAAAGCCTCAAGGTTAGAAGTGGATTGAAGAGAATAAGTTTGGGGGTTTTGGGATATGGAAGAAGTTCGTCACTTTAGCCCAAACCCACTTACCTTCTAGTAAGCCACGTTATAACCAAAAACAAAGACCTTTTTGATTTTAGGAGCCAACTCATTGTAGTATAGTGGTGAGAATTGTTTCAAGCCTATGGAAATTGTGCTCGATATCTTGTGAATGAGTGAATCCATCAAACCCTAAACACGTAAGGGAGTGCTTTCATTTCTTTATCCAATGTTGATGAGTGGTTTGAGTCGTTAGCATTAACCGTGTCACAAAGTTAGGTGATAATCTTGTTCGATAAGAGCATGCCAAGATGACTATGACGAGCTATGAGGTTGTTTGATGAGGTTTATTGATTGCCTTACTTTGTTTTGATTGAGGACAATCAAAGGTTCAAGTTTGGGGGATTATGATATGTGTGTAAAATGACCTATTTTTCGATGTGTGCGCGTGCATGTTTTTGGCCATTTTACCCTCATATCATATACTTTCGTTGTTCTTTTGTCTTGTTTTCGTGTTTGAAATGTTGTAGGATGTGTTTTGAGCATAATATGGCATATTTGGTGGAGTTTTGGAGGAAAATCGTCCGAGTTTGGAGTCCGAGGAGGTTTGGTTCGTCCGAGCGGAGCAAAAGGAGAGTTTCGGATGTTTAGAGGACCCACCCGGCCGAGCAAAGTAGGCTTGGCCGAGCTGAGCCGGGCAGAGGGCTCGCTCGGCCGAGCAGTGCAGGCTCGACCGAGCCTGGCTGGCAGAGAGCAGGCTCGGTCGAGCGGGTCTGGCTCGGTCGAGCCAGATCGTGTCTCCCAGACTATTGCAATTCCCAGAATGGCTCAGGCGAGCCATTGTTGGCTCGGGCGATCCGAGGCCCTGTTTGCTCGCCTATAAAAGGGGGAAAATCAGTTAATTGAAGAACTTTTGCCCAAAATTAGAATAACCGTCACGATACTTCTCCCTAGATTCATCTCAAAACATCTCCCCAACCAAAATCAAGGGGAATCAAGCCACATTCCACACATTTGGTGAAGATTGAAGGAAGAGAGGTAGATTGGATTCAAAGAAGACAACCGAAGAAGATCAATCGTTGACCTTGATGTTTTGTAATGAATTCTTTCAATTTCCAATTTGTATTGTACTTAACTCAAGGTATGGAGAACTAATTTCATTAGTGAGTGTTGTATTACGGATATTGTGATGGATAGAATCAATTATGCTTGTTTACTTTCCTATGAGGGGTTGATTTGCACTTGAGCTTGTTCTTGCCTATTAGGTGTAGGTAATAGCCAGCCTTTAGGTATTTGACGTGAACGTTGCAGCCAACATGCGGACGAAATCGTCGTGATAAGTGCATAATCTTATAGTTCTAGTTCCAATCCATGTGCGGTGCTAGGATTGTAGGGCGATAATCGACGGTCGGTTGGGAGTGACTTAGGAGTTAATAACGTAGTTGTTTGCAACTCTTATTGTCATCTACCGCTAGTTATCCGTAGCACGTGACTAGCGACATTAGAGTCGGTTGCTCAACCTCATAGGAATTAATGTTAGTTTGCAACATAACTCGGTTTAATTCGAAACAATTGAAGTTTACAATCACTCACTATCTTCTAAATTGTTGGATTTGCTATCTTGATCTACCTATACAATTGATTTAATTGTTAGCTTGGAGAAGTTGCAATTAGTTTACTAGTTGATTGTTTGCCTTTAAAGTTTTGTTTACAATTCATCGCCTAGATAGATAAAAAATCAACGACTATTGTGTTACCTAGCTATTAATACCCTTCAATGGAGTAGATGATTTCCACTTGAGCGAATGAGAAAGAGACCAAATTGATAATTTTAACGTATTATTTGTGTGTGCTTCACACGACTACCAGTATACTGTTCACTGCTATTCTCTCCGATATCCAAATTCAAAATTTCCGGAGCCCCCGTATCCGTACGAAACGAAGCTCAACAAAACAAATGTACTTTTCATCAAAAATAATTTTAGTATCAAATACATTTCACTATATTACAAAATGTAGTTACCATATACGTTTATATCTATAAATTACAATTAAATTATTAATTTTGTAACCAATTAATTAAATGCTATTTTTTACAATAATTAAATAATTCTTGGATTAGCTTAACTTATCATCCAAAAATAATAAAAAATTATAATACTTAAAATTAAATTAATTATTTAACTAGATGAGAAAAAAATATATGTAATCTACTAATATAATCTATCTATAATACTAAAAGAAAACCGTCCGTCCACTATTCTTAACGCGGTAAAATACCCGCCCAATTTATTATTTCATGCAGAGACAATTCAATATATTATCATCAAGTTTCATCTACTATTTTTTAAACAATACTCTACTCACTATATTTTATTATTTTTCTAGATACACAATTTCCTACGTCTGACACATCTTGAGAATATAAATTTGTGTTCCCAAAATAAGTTTGAAATTTGAAATTCAAAATTTACAAATCTTAAAAATATTGTAAACCCCGGTTATAAATATCAGATGGTTTTGCAGTGCAGGGTTATATTTACTAAAAATCATGATATTTTTTCATTCATAACATTTACAAGACCGCAAATCTGCTATTTTTATGCCATTTTTATGCAAATCCACAAGACTAATATTTATATTTTCTCCGCCTGATGCAGCACTGATCTACCATTTCAAAAATCAGACATTTACGAGTTATGTAATCAAGGAACATCAAAGAGCATGAAGCCATGAACACAAGAGAAGAACAATATTTTCATGAGGTGATATTTCTTATTCCTTTTTATTTTTTTGTCAATCTTCAAATAAGTCAAGTAGATAAAATGTTTGAAATGTGCATCATTTCTTAGTTATGCCATTCTCGATTGCTTATTTTCCCCCGTGATTATGCTCAAAAATCGAAAAAAAAATGATTTAATTAATGTGTTGCTCTTTCATAAAATTTTAAATAATATTGCATTTTATTCGAATTTGGAGATCTAATATTCTAAAATGTATGAATATATATTTCACAAAACTTACTATGATGGTTGTCTCCAGAATCCAGTGTATTGAAGAAGACGCTTGTCGTTGTTGTCGGTGTTCAAATGAGAAAGCTTGGCAGTGCGAACTACCCGTTCAATGGTTGAGCTTCACATTATAATTAGCAGCTTTTATTTTTGAATTCCTTGCTGTGAAATGTGAATGTCATAGAGCAATCTTCTACGCATAAAATTAAAATCAGAGAAAAAATATTGTTGAGATATGGAAAAAGAAAAAGAATTACTTGATAAGGGCTACTCAAAATAATTATGAGATAGGCTATATGAGGGTGTTGAGCTCGAGGCAACCAAATTTCAAGAAATTGTCATTAAAGTATATTATGTGCTTAAAATAATTTATTATTATCTTTATTTTTCATATAATCTTTTAGTTTTTAAGCTATTAAAATCAAAACATGATTTCTAATTTGTCAATATGTCTGCAGATTTTGTTATTATTGTATTTTACACATGTATACTACTAAAACAAAACAATAACTTAATGGAAATAATAGAACATTTTCACAAATCATCTGACTTATTTTAATAAATTGTTCGAAAAAGAATTGGACAATAATGCATTATAAATTATAGCATTCACATGCTCAAAATTTTCTTAAGAAAGTTAAAAAACAGTACTGATATTTTGTTACTTTGCTTTTAGGTGTGACGGTAAGGTGTAGAGAAATAAAGTTGTCATAGCTCCGCCAAAACTCTACCTTTGGCAAGCTTCTTAAATTAACCACCAGGATTTACTGCTCACCAACCCCGCAAAATAATACCATCGCGCTTTGACGATAACGCTGAGTCGCCATGGCCCATAGGGCTGCTAAATTGAGAGCTATGACTGGGAAATGAAATTTGAAAAGATGGAGAATTTGAGAAGAAACGGAGCAGAAGCGAATAAATTTGAAAACGATGATGGAAAATTGAGAGTACGTGATGGAAAATGATATGATATTTGGTGTGGGTAAGTTTGGAAAAGTGAAAATTGGTGGGAGTGAGACAATTTCTAAATTTATATTTAGCAAAATTGTTTCCTTTTCAATAACGAAAAAAAAAATGTAAAGGCTGTTACTATTAATATTTATTTTCTAATATATAAATATAGGATAATGTGATTTTAAACCTTTGAAATGAACGAATTATGATTTATTTGATTATTTGGCTTAATCAAATAATTTTTCTATAAAATTAATATTCAATTTTAAAAGTATTTGTTATTACATAAAGGTTTCCTATAATATTCTAATAGAATATATTGCACGTTTTCTTATAATACTAAGTTTATTTTAATTTTTTGCGCACTTTTATTCTTTAATTACAATGTGAAATCAGTAAATATATAAGAAATATCAGCTACGACAATCTACATATATGAGAATTTTTTTTGGGCGGAATGAATAATTAATTGTATTTTGTCAAAAAAATAAATTATTTTCATTGGTTTCAAATAAAGAACATTCATTAAAATTAAATATAGTAAGTTAGTTTTATATCAACAGGTTTCAATTACTTTTTTATATGTATGGAAACTATAGAAATTATTTATTTAACTTAGATTTTTTATAGTAATTAATTCAAATATATTCTATTATAATTAATTTTTATTTCATAATAATTATCATTAATAGTTATAAATGTGATAAAGAAAAATAAATAGAAGTCTATTAGTGATTATAGTTATATATAGGATCATATTAAATAATAACTCATCTTTAGGTATGTATGAATAGTGAATTTTTTCTTTATAATATGTGATACTTTATTTCAGTGTGCATGACACTTCATTATAATGTATTATTATAATAAAGTATTGTATATAATTATATATCTTATACGATGTAGTGATAACACAAAAGGTAACGTAGTCCATAGTTCATTCTTAGAGATAAAATCTTCTTTGATTGCTATCACAATATATATCTAATAATATTAATTTTGTTTATAACTTTTACAATCATATAATAATTTTAAACTATTTGATATAAATTAATGGTGTCTGGATAGAGTAAAAAATAATATATGACATAAATAATTGATTTATGATTTTTTACATTCATCAAATACAATAATTCCCAATATTTTGATTTATAAGATTATTTTAGTTAAGGTTTTAAATACACTGAAAAATTCAGGAGTGTTGAATCATGATTTTTATTTATATTTTAAAACTTCGATTATATTATTCAAATAGTTTATCTATTATGGTATGCTATAATTATAAATTTTAATAATTCCGTGCAACGCACGGGTGAAGAACTAGTAATAACACTAAAAGAGAGTAGTCCACCGTAGCAAAAATAAAAAACAAATCCAGCCAAATGTTAAAAGCGCGGCCAATTTTCATGCATGCATTGCAGCTTTTCAACCATTTCACAGAGGAGCTTAAAAAATTCAAATCTCCCATTCCCCAAGATATGTTTCACCACTTCCCAAGAAATATTTCAGCACACTTCGTATTCAGAGACATGAATAAGCTTTCGTGTTTCAATAAAACTTACATCTTCAATATGAAATTAAAATTTAAAAACTTTCAAATTCAAATCTAAAAAACCACCGCTTTCAGTTTCAGTCGAAACACCCGTCCGTGCACCAAAAATATAAAGTGGCTGACACGCTTTTGCTACTGCTACATTTGCAAGATGACAGAGAAAGTCCAAGAGTCCTCAATAACAAGAGAAAATTTAAAAATGAGCTTGAGAAAAAGTAGATGTTGTCAAGTGTCAACATCAAAATAAAATAAATGTATATGATGTAGTCTTTAAAGAATTACAAATCAAATTAGATTAGCAGCAATGGATTATTTTTTGTGTTCATATTAAACATTATGGTCGATTTTCTTAGCATCAATAATACAAAATCACTATCGATTTGATTGACTTATGTGGGAATACATACAACTAGCCACTTTGAATAAGTGGGTATGTTTTATAGCCACAAGGATAAAAATATAAGTTTTCTAGCCACTTTGTACTTTTGTCTTTTTCTTTTTTCCATTTTCGGCTACAAGACAAAATTAACTTTATTAAAGTTGTTTCAATTTTCGGAAATATTCATAATTTCATTTATTTATTCATTTATTTAATTTTGAGCAATTAATTTGAACTACCAAAGTGGTTGTAAATTTATTACAACCTTTTACAAACAAATATTTTCGGTTGTACGAGGAAGGAACATTCTAAAAATTATTTGAAGATTGTTGAGAGGGTTTAGAGAGAGAAAAATCGAAGGTATGTTGATTTCAACCATTTTTTCTTATTTTCGATTCGTTTTCTGCGTTATAATGATGTTATGTGTTCAAAATCGACATGCATATCTTAGTATCGACTTGTATATCTTAGTTTTTTAGAAAATATAGCGATTTTA
>JAPKLW010000400.1:31887-52479 GCA_026898455.1 Plectranthus barbatus | reverse complement strand
GATATGAAAATCGAGATTAATGTCGAGATCCCGCCTAAATAAAATTTTGATATTTAAAAAATTGATGACGAGATCTCGATTAGGGATGTCGAGATCTCGATATTGATATCGAGATCTCGATATCGATATTGAGATCTCGACATCCCTAGTCGAGATCTCGTCATCTCCCTCCTAGGGCGCGCAGTCTGTACATTTTTTTACAGTTCTACAGCAAAAATTCATTCCTAAAGTGTTTCTAGTCATGTTAAAGCATATAAATCGACGAAATATGAATTTAATCAACTTCATACATACACATAATAAAAATGTATTCGACGAAAAATTGCGAAAAATCAAAGAAAAATTCAAGGTAAAAATCGCGCTAAAAAACGAGCCAAAAATCACAAAATAATGGGATTTAACTTACTTGGTTCGGGTTTTCTTCTTCTCCAGACATCACGTAGACGTAATGTGGATTTTTTTTCGGGTTGAGCGTGCGAAATCCGGCGATTTGAAGCTTTGAATCGGAAAAAATGGCGTGCGTCGGTGGTGGGTGTTCGACGGGATGAGAGAGAGAAAGGGGGGAGTGGGGTAGGTGGTGGGGTAGTTGGTGGGGTAATGGATAATAAATCCAAAAACAATTAATGCTACAAGATTTTAAAATTCAATTTCTCTCTCCAATCATTGGCAAAGTGGCTAAAAAATATGTATTTTTATACATGTGGCTAGATAACTTAACAAGTTATCAAAAGTGGCTAGATAAATTTTGGCCTCTTGACTTATTGTGGTATTTTTTTTGTCATTATGATATATTAGAATAGATATGCATGAAGATATGCATGCAAAAGATATCTCCACATCTCACTGGGATATCTTATTAGTTTGTTGTTTTGTATATCTTCAAAGATTTATTTATATCTTGTAATTCTCTATATATACATGATCAATAATACATAGATTATTGAGGCAAATATTGTTGGTCTATCATGGTATCAGCCTAACTCCGATCCTCTCCATTCTTCTCTCCTTCATTCTTTTTTCTCTCGCCCTAATGGCCGACACCGCCATCACCGCCGTGGATTCCCTCCCTCTCTCTACCCTAGTCCATATGATCACAATAAAACTATCCTCTACTAATTATCTCTTGTGGCGTGGACAGCTTGTGCCGCTTCTCTCGTGCCAAAACCTACTTGGCTACGTCGACGGCTCCACGCCCTCCCCTCCAACCACGCTCACCACCGCAGCCGGCGTCTCCTCTCCAAATCCCGCCTTTCTCTCTTGGCGTCAGCAAGATCAACGTCTCCTTAGCCTCCTCCTCTCTACTCTTACTGAAGAAGCCATGGCAGAAACTCTTGGCTGCGCATCTTCTCGGTCTGTTTGGCTCGCTCTCGAGTCGGCTTTCAGCCACAAATCAAAAACTCGAGAGATCCAACTAAAAGATGACCTCCAACTCATGAAGAAAGGGTCTCGTTCTGTCAAGGACTATGGCCGTCACTTCAAGGCGATCTGCGATCAACTTGCAGCGATTGGTCGTCCGGTTGATGACACGGACAAAGCGCACTGGTTCCTTTGCGGTCTGGGACCCTCCTTCGTCAACTTCTCCGCCGCTCAGATGGCGCTGCCAACTATTCCCTCATTTGGTGATTTGTTGGCTAAAGCCGAGAGCTTCTATCTCTTCCAAGACTCTCTCGACTCTTCGGCCCCTACTTCCGTTGCCTTCTACAGCCAACAAACTCCTCTTTCTTCCAACCGAGGGATTCTTTGTCCGGCTCCCTCAGATTCTCGCTCGCCAACTTCGCAAAATAAGAAACGTGGTGGTCGATGCAAGAATCAATACCGTCCTTCGCGCTGCCAAATCTGTAGGATTGATGGCCATTATGTCACGGATTGTCCGTAGCGCTATGCTCCGAAGCAGCCCGTCTCTCATCTTGCCGAAGCCCTAGCTACCGGCTGCTCTCTCTCCTCTCTGGATCATTCGAATTGGTATCTAGATACGGGTGCTTCTGCTCATATGACCCCCTCCCCATCTACTCTCGACAACGAGTCTTCCTACTTTGGACAAAATCAGGTGGTTGTAGGTAATGGTCAGAAACTACAGATCTCCCACAATGGTAATGTGTCTCTTTCCCCTTCTATCTCCCTCTATGAAGTTCTTGTCGTTCGTGCTCTCACTAAAAATCTCCTATCTGTTGGTAAACTAACTGTCGACTTACCTGTTCGTGTCGTTTTTTCTGATGGCTCTTTTCTTAATCAGAACCGCAACACACATAAAATTTTGGCCAAGGGTCATCGTAGAGACGATCTTTATGTTTTGGATGGCGTTTTCCCAGCTTTCTTCGCCTCCACATCCAACAAACTCATGACGACCTCCATGGATTTGTGGCACGCTCGTTTGGGTCATGTTCATGTTGAGTCTTTATTATCTCTTAGTAAATTAGGTCTTATTTCTCTTTCCAATAGGTCTTTATCGCATAAGCTTTGTAATTCTTGTCAAGCTGCAAAAAGCACTTGACTTCCTTTTCTGTTAAATGAAAAACGGTCTTCAAAAACTCTCGATCTCATACATTGTGATCTTTGGGGTCCTGCACCCACTTTATCAAATGCCGATTTTCGTTACTATGTCATATTCTTTGATGATTTCTCTCGTTTTACTTGGTTCTACCCTTTTTCTCGTAAGTCTGATTTTTTTGCAACTTTAAAAGTATTTACTGCTTTTGTTGAAAATCAGCTTTCCTGCTCTATCAAAACCTTTCAATCCGATGGTGGTACTGAGTTTACGAATCATGTTGTGCGTGACTTCTTTCAGGTTAAAGGTATTCACCATTGTCTTTCCTGTCCCTACACCCCTGCCCAAAACGGCTGAGCTGAGAGGAAGCATCAGCATATTACTGAAACTGGTCTAACCCTCATCTTTCACGCCAACCTGCCCCTGTCCTTTTGGGTAGATGCTTTCAGCTCCGCCGTATATACTCTAAATCGCCTCCCATCAACTATCCTAGGCGGTGTATCTCCCTTTCAGGTTCTATACGATTCCCCCCCCCTCCTACTCTCATTTTCGCCCCTTTGGTTGTAGGTAGGGGTGGGATGGTACGGTATACCGAAAAATTTTTGCTGTACCGTATACCGTACTAAACTTTACGGTATGAAAAAATTCATATCGTTACCGTACCGTAATTATCGGTATACCGAAGTTTCGGTATAACATAAATTGAATACCGTTATCGCACCATAATAACGATATACCGTACCGTACCAAAATTTTACCGTATACCGTGATATACCGTAACAGTATACCGTACCGTACCGAATATTATTAATTAAAATAATATATAAATATTAATAAAATTATTATCTAATTAAAAAAATGAGTTCCAATGCAACTTCTCACCAGCTATGTGGTCGCCAACCTTGTCCCGGTTACCACCAAATTAATGGTTTAGGTAATAACACTAATTAGCTATACAAAGATGTATTTTATAGGTGACTCAATTCATTTGTATATGATAACTAACCGATGTGGGATCCCAAAATGGCTGCTCATTTATAGATGCTTTCATTTGTGTGTGTTTTATTCTTTATCAATATGGGATACTTTATTATATAGGACAATAACTTTAAAAAGTTACTCATTTTGCTGTTATTTTTTATTCTAAACATTTTATTATTATTTTCTTCTAACCAAATTGAACGAGGGAGAATAAAGAATTAAAATTAGAAAAATATTAGTTATGAACATTTATTGAAATAAATATATACGATAAATACTATTATATATGAATAATATTATATTATTTAAAATAAAAATAATATTTATATATTCGGTACGGTATGTAGACGGTATACCCTATATTTTAGAATCTCATACCGTTACCGTACTGTATATTTTCGGTACGGTATCATATCGTACCGTTAATGACGGTATATCAAGATTTCAGTATTTTCGATATTTTTTCGATAAGATATGTACGGTATATCGGTATTTCGGTATTTTTTTCCCACCCCTAGTTGTAGGGTTTATCCCTGTCTCCGCGATTACGCCTTAAACAAATTCTCTCCTCGTAGTTTACCTTGCATCTTTGTAGGTATTCTTCCACTCATAAGGGTTTCAAGTGTTTTGATCCAGTTTCTTCGCGCACATACATAACCCGACATGCGCGTTTTGACGAAGTCTTGTTTCCCTCCAGCTCCCCATCTCCGGCCGATTCTCCTTCTCCTACCCTTGATGTCTTGACGTTCATCAAGCCTCGTCCCTGCACAACACCCCCTGCCCCTCAACAAATCCTGCACGAGCCTTCGCCATGCATCGTCACTCCCGCGCCATGCACCCTATGTCCGTACCCACAACCCCCTCCTCATCCAGCGCTTCAGCCTACCCCTCCTCCAGCCGAAGAAAACCCTAACCCTCCTCAAGCCGTCCCTGTTCAGCCTACTCATCCAATGATTACTCGGGCCAAGACTAGTATTTTTAGACCACGATATATTGCTAATTTTGCTAACACTGCTCTTCATGTTGCTCTTTTGTCTAGCTCAAAACCTCGTGGTTTTAAATCTGCAGCTAAACATGCTCACTGGATGGCGGCAATGGATGAGGAGATGACTACTCTTCGCAACAATAACACATGGATACTGCTGCCTCGACCTTCCGATGTCAATATCATTGGATCCAAATGGGTTTTTGAACTAAATTCCTCCCCAACAGCTCCATTGATCGCTATAAGGCTAGGCTGGTGGCTCAAGGATTCACTCAACTACCGGGTCTTGATTTCTCCCACACATTCAGTTCAGTCGTCAAAGCTACTACTGTTCGGGTTGTTCTCACTCTTGCAGTTCATTATAATTGGCCTCTGCATCAACTTGATGTCAAAAACGCTTTTCTGAATGGTCATCTATCATCCCCCGTATATATGGAGCAACTGCCTGGTTTCATCGATGCCAGTTTCCAAATCACGTCTGCAAGCTTTCGAAGGATCTTTACAGATTAAAGCAGGCGCCTCGTGCTTGGTTTCAACGTCTCAGTGATTATCTGATACGCATTGGATTTCTCTGCAGCAAATTCGACACATCTTTGTTCATTCTCTCCAAGGCTGGCATAGCTCTATATCTCTTGGTATATGTGATGGGTTTTGTATACTGAAAGCATTTATTACAATTAGTATACAATGGTTTATTTCTCCTATCTGTTAACAATCTTACATGTATGAACAATGGTATCCTCTTGTCTCACCGATAGGGACGATCATACGGCGTGTTGTAGATCGCAGAAGACAGTATGATCACTTGACCTAGTGAGACATAAACCTGATCACAGCCGAGACAGCGTATGAGGATACGTCTTTCCGGATGGCTGCGGCATTGTCGGAATAAGTAGACTGCCTTGGTTACTTGACATGCTGGTACGCAGAGGTGGCGTATTGATGGACCGCAGTGAGATGTACTCGTCTGTCTGACATTAGCGAATACAAGATCTCGTTATATTGATTGAGTCCAAACCCTAATGAAGGTTCAGGGGTTTGCACGGGTTGACTGTTGCTTTGACTTGCCATGGTGGAGAGCCTAAGTAACATTCTCGTATATCCGCATCTTGGGTAACAGCAGTTCGTGTAGTACCGCCTGAGACTGAACTTAGGTAACCATATCCGAGTAATAGGATGGGGACATTCCCTGAGGAGTAGGGGTGTGCAATCGATCGGTTCGATCCAAAACCGACCAAAAATCTGAGAACTGATTCAACCAAACCGTTAAGGAGAACTGACCGATAAGAATTTTGCACCGAACCGATAATATCATCGGTTCGGTTATCGGTTTGGTGCAAACCAATAAGGCTCCCAGCTTTTTTTTTAAAAAAAATGCAATTCCGAGCAGGGGGCGCCGAGAGGGGGCCAAGCAGGGGGAGTAGCCGAGAGGGGGGGCCGAGCAGGGGAGTAGCCGACCGATTGCGAGCGAGAGTGGAAGCAGCGAGAGACGAGACGAGCGATAAAACCAGCAAGCAACCGAGCGCGACTGCGCGAGCGCTGGGGGACGAGCGGCGAGCCGGCGCTGCGAACCTGCGGCGGCCAGCGGTCTGGGTAAGGGGGTTGGACCGCTGGCGTTGTTCGAGTCGGCAGCATCGGGGGTGGAATTGGGACTAGGGTTCGACGAGAATGAAAGGATTTAGGATTAGAATATAATTTTAGGTTTTTAGAATAATTAAAATATTATATATATATATATATATATATATATATATATATATTTATTTAATTAATATATTATCGGTCGGTCGGTCGGTTTATCGGGTAAAATTTTAGAGAACCGATAACCGACCGATAGCTTATCGGTTTTATTGATCCCAAACCAAAAACCGACCGACCGATAACCGAACCGACCGAATTTGATCGGTTCGGTCGGTTTTCTTCGGTTTTTTCGGTTCGGTTCGGTTTCTGCACACCCCTACTGAGGAGCTCAATAACATTCATCGTGCCAAAGTCCTGCAGGCTGATTAAGTTCAGGCACGAGTGATAAGGTTTGAGTGGTACTACTCAGGAATAATAAGATATTAATTAATTGTAGTTAGAGCTTGTCAGAGGCTCCGATTAATTAATGGATGTCCGGTAACCTTAAATATGGGGATTCTCAATTAATGCAGCTCGTTCTCAATTCTCATAACGTGGTAATAAAGGGGTAGGTCAGTATTAATTCTGTGGTGAAAAAGAATTAATATTAATTAATTAATTGTGTCCTGGGTTGTGGACATGAGAATTAATTAATTTATAGGCCCACTTTATTATTTGCATTAGGTCCCAGGACTGGCCCAATTAAATATGTTGAATTGAGCCCAAAATGGCCCATTAGGATTACCAACCCTAGGTCTATAAATAGACAGCTCTCTCTCATAAGTCATAAGACAGTTGAAACACACTAAACCCTAGAGAGAGAGGAGGCGCCGATTTTTGGGAAGAGGGAGGAGAATTCCGATTCTGGTCCTGCTCAGAAGGCAAATCTACGGAGTCCTCACCAGTAGTAGATCTTATCAGCATTGGGACACAGCCCTGAAGATCTAATCTGGAGAACAGATTTTCCCTTTTCTTCTCTCTTTGTTTTCGAATTTATTCTTGGAAATTAGGTTTCTAATTTCTACTTCCGCAGATAAATTCGGATCGCGTGGTTGAATTGAGATTTGGAATTCAAATGCGAAAGATTGGTTCAGACTCGACGGAGTTACGGTAAACCCTAAATCCACAAATCTTTGTATTAAATGCACAGGAGCATGCTAGGGTTTTGAGAATTTTAATTATGTGCAATAAACATAAATCGATCCGGTTCAGTTTGGTTTTGGTTATTCGGTTCACGGAAAAACCCTACAATTGGTATCAGAGCCAGGTTTTTGATTTATGGCTGTTGGGAAAATTATCTAAGTTTTCCTTCCCCAGTTGATAGCTTAGATCTTTGATTTGGTGTCTAAGTGTTTTGGTGGATCAAATCCTAAGTCCTACCAGCGTCAGTTTGTCTCTAGAATAGCTCTAGTCTCAAATGTAAAGTCCTGTTTAGGTCTTTTGAGTTGTAAGTCGTAGCTGATCAAGACTCATGCTGACACTGTTCATCAGCATGAGAATCTCTTACCTGGTGAAGGATTTCACCAGCAGACGACTGACAGACCCATGCTGACACTGTTCATCAGCATGGAGTCAAGAGCTAATGACTGGCTACTGTTCACCAGTTGGAAGGATTTCACCAGCAGGAGGCTGACAAATCCTACCAGCAGAATACGTGTTCTGGCTGACACTATTCACCAGCGGTGAAGCCACCAGTCATGGGAGATTCCAAGAGTTAACATCCAGACAAATAGGTAGACTAAGATTGTGCAAGCGCTAAGTCACCAGCAGAGACTGCCAGCACAAGATCACCAGTACGATCTACCAGTCGGATGTTACCAGCAGAATTCAAGATTCGCTCTCCCAGAGTCTTAGAGACAAAAAGAAGATTCGTCTGAGGAATATACTGACAAAGTAAGACTTTAAGGAAGGATATCCTTAAAGTCTATCAGTTACAAGACACCAGTTGCGATTCCTCGTACTGACGAAATAATGCCGTTCTGACACAAAGAGGTCTGTGTCAGAAAAAGCAGACACAGGTATGGCGTTTTCCTGAAATTCCTACCTGCTGCCGTCTGAAGTACATCCGAGGACAGAGACCCATTCCGGATGTGTCCAAACGGCTAGAAATTTGAATGGGATCCTGCGTCTATAAATAGGTCGGAGCTACCAACATTTAAGAAGCTTCCTGGCTCCCTGGCTTCCACGCTTACACGCTTGCATCCTGAACATTCAATACTCTCCAACTACCGAAAGAACGAACATTCATTGCAAGCAAGCAAGCATCTTTCGAGGCTTTCTTTAAAGCTTTTTCGTGTGTTGATATCTTTCAAACACGAGACTTCAAGCTTCCTGCTTGTAAGTTTAGACCTCACTTGGTGTTCTTTCTCTTTCTGAGGAAGAACATAGCAGCTCTAGAGCCAGCCAGCTCTTGAGTTATTACGGGCAGTTTGCCGTAGAGGATTTACGTTCTTGGGAGAACTCAACACCCAACCAGTCAGAGGAGGAGGTTGAAGTGACGTGCTCGCACTCCATCCATCTGACGAGAGTTGAAGAAGGACAAGGACCGGGAGCGGTTGATCCAGTGGACTGGTAGACGGGGCATTTACCAGCTGGAGATAGATCGTAGGAACTTTGTACCGGATTACTCTTATAGTGAATTTCCAGTGAGTCGACTGGAGAGTGGACGTAGATCAGTTGATCGAACCACTATAAAAATCCTTTGCCTTTATCTGCTTTCAGTATTTAAATTTGTATTTGAAACCCAGCACTCAAGTGCTGGTGTATATCTGAAAACTGATAACTGTGCAAACTAGGCTTAAAATATTCTAAGTCTTGAGCTACCAGCTGACCAGCCAGTTGCCAGTCAGCTGAGTACTCATAGTGCCAGTTGACTTACCAGCTGACAAGGTCCCAGTCAGCTGAGTAACCAGCAGAGTGCAAGAAACGAACTAACACATTTTCCGCTGCCAAGTTATACCCTGATAAACCGGGACCAACAATGGCTCTGTTGTTCATAATTAAATTCGATATGCATGTATGAATTTATTATTTTGTGGATGTTTGGTTTTTGTTCCTCGTGGCAACCTGTTGATTCAGCCCGCGGTGGTTTATCCGTGTGGGGCTGAATTATTTTTGTAAAATCCCGAGAAAATTCGTGATTAGTGTAGATTTGAAAAATTGTAATTAGAATAGTTTTTCTGTAATTTTTCAAATTTAATTTGGACGGGTCGAGGATGAAGAACGAAGACGGAACCGACGAAGGGCGGTGCATGGCGGCGGCAGGAGGCCGCACGCGCGTGCACGGTGGACGTCGGCGGCGGCGTGGCAGGCGCGCGGCCGGGGCGAGCGGCACGCGCGAGGCAGCGCGGGCGCGGTGGGGGTGCGCGCGTGCGGCGCTGGCCGGCCTGGCGGCGGCGGCGGCTTTGGCTGTCGTCGGCTGCTGCTGTCCCATCGCGGTGGCTCGTGTTTTGGTGGTTTGCACAATCCTGTGTAAACCCTAGGGTTTGCATTAGGGTTAGGGTAAATCATCAGATCACAAAGGCCTAAAATCCAAAGATTTGGTGTATCCAGATTTGAAGGCCCCTTGAAGATTTAGAAGATTTGAAAAGATTTGGATTTATCCAAATTAATTCAAAATTCAAATTTGTAATAGATAGATATTTTTTTTCTATTTTGTGGGGCCACGAGGAATTTTTGTTTGCCTTAATTGTCCTCGTATGATATGTGATTTATTTATGTGCGCAATTTAAGCATGTGTAGATAATAGAAAAAGCATATTTTACTGCTTTTATTATTTACAATTTTTCAAGCATGCTTATGTGATTAATTTCTTTTGTTGGATTATATTTTGGGAATTTTTGGGCTTGTTTAAATACATGCGAAAATTTGGAAAATATAATAACAAGGAAATTATGTGTGCGCATAAAGAAACCTTTTAAAAGAAAAATACTAAGCATATTTTTTTATAATCAATAGACCTCCACAAAGCGATCCTAGGCTGTAAGTGTATCTCTCGTTCTAGTAAACGTCTACGAGTGTAGCTTGCTAGTTCCCGGAGGTGCATGGGTACGGTTGTTGGGATTTCTAGACAAACAATTTAAATCATGTGAATAGTGCGAGGGCTTTGCGTAAACGTCTACGAGTGTAGCTTGCGTAGACCTCTTTCACAAGTATTCTAGGATTGATTTAAATTATAGATAACAAAAGCTTTAAGGGTTGTGCGGTATGGTTACGTGCCATGCTAAACTGACTCTTTTGGCCGGAGTTAAATTTGTGGTTAATTGCTTAGAAGCATCTTAGAATATAATGCAAGAATTGCATCCCTGTTCTTGAGAGATGGCTTGGTCTAAGGTTTTCACTAATTATTAATTTCTAGTGTCAAAAGCATCCTGACATGGTAGTGAAATTAAATGGATTGGGGCTTAAAACCCGCAGTTCTGGTTGAGGGTGACATCGTAAACGTCTACGAGTGTAGCTTGCAGTGGGAACTCTTGGGCAATTAGTGGAAACATTTGTATTTTATTTATTAAAAGGTTTTCAATGCATTTGTTTTCGAAGTTCAACATGTATGTTCTTATTTAAGTTCTTTATTGTTTCAGATATGTCTATGTCTACTGTCGATCATTTACTTGCTCTCAATCCTCTAACTGGTCCAAACTTCCATGAATGGAGTTTCTGCATCAAACACATCCTTTATCTGAAAAATCAAGCACATGTTCTTTTCATGGATCCACTGTTGCGTTCTCAAAGAGGAGTGTGCGAGCTTGAGCTTGAATTCTATGACAGATGGGAGGATGCTGATGAGTTTGCCTTCTGGCTCATCACGGGTTCCCTGTCTAGAGAATTAAGGGATAAGTATGAACACCTCGAAAGGGCTGGAGAGCTTTGGAAGGAACTCTCGATAGCCTTTGGCAAAGTGGAGCAAACTATTAACTTTAAGCTTGTGCACAATCTTGTGTGCAAGAAGATGGTTGAGGATAGTTCAGTGACTACGCACATGATGTCTGTGATTGATCTCATGAGACAGTTTACTGTGTGGGGTGGTAATATCAGTGCGCAAGGCGAGATTGATATTATCTTGAATTCTCTTCCGGAATCCTATTATGACTTTAAGGTAGTTGCTGCTGCAAAGGGAGAGTATGCTCTGTATGAGCTGCTTGAGGATCTTGTAGTGGAGCAGTCTACCATGCGAGCACGGAAACCTGTTCTGTCTGGCTCTAGTACTGATTCGACAACCTCTAAGGTTGGAGACGATGGTGCTAAGAGCAAGTTCAGGAAAACAGGTAGTGATAGCAAGTCTAGGAAGGGGAAGAGAGCCAAGGTCACTCCAAAGAAGAACGAGTGTGCTGGATGCGGAAAGGTGGATTGTCCGAATGCTAAGGGACAAGGTACGTCATTTGCATTTGTAACGGAAACATGTTTAGCATCGGTTTCTACTCATTCATGGGTAGTGGATACTGGAGCTACTGATCATGTTTGTTACATTTTGCAGGGGTTCACACCGAGGAGGGTGCTGAAGAATGACGAGGTTACCATCTCGATGGGGAACGCAACACAAGTGAGTGCAACTGCCATTGGAGATTTCACCTTGTACTTTGATGATTCTGTTTTAACATTGAGAGATGTTTTGTTTGTGCCGGATTTTTGGCGAAACCTTATTTCAGTTTCCAAACTTTATGTTGACGGATATTCAGTTATTTTTTATAGTGGTGTTTCTATCATTGGTAATAACGGTGTTATCAGTCGTGGAATGCTGAATAATTCTCTCTATGTTGTTAACTGTAATCATAAGTCTTCCGCAAATATTGCATGTAATTCAACCATAATTGATAATCCTAGAAAGAGAAAACTTACTTCTTCTGATTAGGATCTTACATATCTCTGGCACTTGAGACTGGGTCACATCAGCTTGAAGCGGATTCAGAGACTTGCAGATGACGGTACATTGGACTTAGTCCGGGCTGTACCTTATCAAGTCTGCGACTCCTGCATTGAGGGGAAGATGTCAACTAGGCCTTTCAAGGCTAGTCAGTCTCGAGCATAGGAAGTGTTGGAATTGATCCATTCTGACTTATGTGGACCGATGTCCACGCAGGCTCGTGGAGGGTACGAGTACTTCGTCACTTTCATTGACGATTACTCAAGGTACGGATATGTTTACCTGCTTCGCTATAAGTCTGAATGCTTTGAGAAATTCAAAGAGTTCAAGGCTGAGGTGGAAAAGAAGGTCGGGAAAACTATCAAGTCGCTGCGATCTGACCGCGGTGGCGAATACCTCGGCAACGAGTTCCTGCAATATTTGTCAGAAAATTGGATTACATCCCAGTGGACTGCACCGGGTACTCCCCAGCAAAACGGTGTAGCTGAAAGAAGAAATAGGACTCTTCTAGAGATGGTAAGATCAATGATGAGTTAAGCAAACTTACCAATTTCATTTTGGGGCTACGCATTGGAAACAGCAGCTTACGTGCTTAATGTGGTGCCTTCTAAATCAGTTCCTAAGACACCTTCTGAGCTCTTCCTTGGTCGCAAACCTAGTTTGTGCAAGTTTAGAGCATGGGATTGTCCGGCACACGTACTGTCGAAGGAATCTGATAAGTTAGAAAGCAGGTCAAAAGTAATGCTGTTCATAGGGTATCCCAGGCAAACGAAAGGTGGTTACTTTTACTGTCCTGAGAGTCAAAGGGTCGTTGTTAGCACTAACGCTAGATTCTTGGAGGACGAGTATGTGAGTAATCACAAGTCAAGGAGTGATATCGTTCTTCAAGAAATTGAGAACGAGAATGCAATTCCAAGGGAAGGGGAACGTGTATATGTGGGTGCTCCTGTGAGAGGCACAGCACCACAGACACGTTCTTCAGTGCAAGGTGTAGGACCGCAAGTCGCTGCACCTACTATTGACACGGCACCGATGCCTCGTCGCAGTGGGAGAGTTATTTTCCAGCCGGAAAGGTACATGTTCGTGGGTGAGTCTTCGAACTTGAGCCCGGAAGACGGACATGAGGACTCTGACCCACTGACTTACGAAGAAGCAGTGCAGGACAAGGACGTTGCCAAATGGCATGTCACCATGGATTCTGAAATTGAATCCATAACTGCTATGGATGTATACCAGAAAACTGATTTGCAGGATGGCTTTAGGGCCATAGGGTGCAAATGGGTATACAAAAGAAAGAAAGGGGCGGATGGAAAGGTCACGGCTTTTAAAGTCAGGCTGGTGGCAAAGGATTATAGTCAGAAAGAGGGCATTGACTATGACGAAACCTTTTCACCCGTAGCCATGCTCAAATCCATCCGAATACTCCTTGCCATAGCTGCACATATGGACCTCGAGATCTGGCAGATGGATGTCAAAACCGCTTTTCTAAACGGTTACCTTGAAGAAGGTAGGGACATCTATATGTAGCAACCCGAGGGTTACATAAGCAAGGGCGAAGAACATCTTGTCTGGAAGCTTAGGAAGTCCTTGTATGGACTTTAGCAAGCTTCAAGGTCGTGGAACTTACGTTTCAACGATGTGATTAAATCCTATGGATTTGCACAGTTGGAAAACGAAAGTTGTGTTTACCGACTTTGTGTCAGTGGGAGCGTGGTCTTCCTTGCACTTTACGTTGATGACATACTCCTATTTGGAAACAATGAGGGAGTGATGTCGGAAATCAAGGTTTGGTTGTCCGAACAGTTCCAAATGAAGGATCTGGGAGAAGATGGCTACATTCTTGGGATTAAGGTCTTACGAGATCGTAAGAGAAGAATGTTGAGCTTATCCCAGGCATCCTATGTGGATACTGTGATAGCCCGGTTCAGCATGCAACTCGCCAAGAAAGGCTTGCTACCTTTCAGACATGGCGTTCGTCTTTCTAATGGGTAGTGTCCTCAGACACAGCAGGCGAAAGACGAGATGAGTCTTGTACCATACGCTTTGGCGGTGGGTAGTCTCATGTATGCGATGCTGTGTACGAGGCCAGATATCTGTTATGCCGTTGGCATGGTAGCAAGATATCAGTCTAAACCTGGACAGGTGCACTGGACTGCTGTAAAGCACATCCTCAAGTATTTGAAAAGAACTAGGAATTTCTGCCTAGTTTATCAAAGTGAGGATTTGTGTCCTGTGGGTTATACAGACTCGGATTTCCAAGGGGACCAGGATGAGAAGAAATCGACCTCAGGATATGTGTTTACTCTGGGAGGTGGAGCTGTATCTTGGAGGAGCTCAAAGCAGAAATGCATTGCTGACTCCACCATGGAGGCGGAATATGTCGCCGCCTCCGACGCCTCGAAAGAGGGGGTGGGGCTCCGGAACTACCTTTTAGAGTTGGGCATGATCCCGAGTTTGCCGAGGAGCATCACAATTTATTGTGATAACTCTGGTGCAGTGGCAAACTCAAAGGTACTGCGGTCTCACAGGGCAAGCAAACACATAGAGAGAAAGTACCATATCATACGAGAAATCGTATCGAGGGGCGATGTGCTGATTAAGAAGATTGACAGTGCTGACAATCTTGCTGATCCGTTTACAAAGAGCTTGCCACAGAAAGTTTATGAAAGACATATTCGTGAGCTGGGTCTGAGGTGGATGCCGACCACTGATAGTGGTTGAAGTGACAGCAGACTAGATAGACGGACTGTATACTCTGTAATAGCTTAGTCATGCTTTGAGTATAAGTGGGAGATTGATGGGTTTTGTATACTGAAAGCATTTATTACAATGAGTATACAACGGTTTATTTCTCCTATCTGTTAACAATCTTACATGTATGTAACAATGGTATCCTCTTGTCTCACCGATAGGGACGATCATACGGCGTGTTGTAGATCGCAGAAGACAGTATGATCACTTGACCTAGTGAGACATAAACCTGATCACAGCCGAGACAGCGTATTTGGATACGTCTGTCCGGATGGCTGCGGCATTGTCGGAATAAGTAGTCTGTCTTAGTTACTTGACATGCTGGTACGCAGAGGTGGCGTATTGATGGACTGCAGTGAGATGTACTCGTCTGTCTGACATCAGTGAATACAAGATCTCGTTATATTGATTGAGTCCAAACCCTAACGAAGGTTCAGGGGTTTGCACGGGTTGACTATTGCTTTGACTTGCCATGGTGGAGAGCCTAAGTAACGTGCTCGTATATCCGCATCTTGGGTAACAGCAGTTCGTGTAGTATCGCCTGAGACTGGACTTAGGTAACCATATCCGAGTAATAGGATGGGGACATTCCCTGAGGAGCTCAATAACATTCATCGTGCCAAAGTCCTGCAGGCTGATTAAGTTCAGGCACGAGTGATAAGGTTTGAGTGGTACTACTCAGGAATAATAAGATATTAATTAATTGTAGTTAGAGCTTGTCAGAGGCTCCGATTAATTAATGGATGTCCGGTAACCTTAAATATGGGGATTCTCAATTAATGCAGCTCGTTCTCAATTCTCATAACGTGGTAATAAAGGGGTAGGTCAGTATTAATTCTGTGGTGAAAAAGAATTAATATTAATTAATTAATTGTGTCCTGGGTTGTGGTCATTGGAATTAATTAATTTATAGGCCCACTTTATTATTTGCATTAGGTCCCAGGACTGGCCCAATAAAATATGCTGAATTGAGCCCAAAATGGCCCATTAGGGTTTCCAACCCCAGGTCTATAAATAGACAGCTCTCTCTCATAAGTCATAAGACAGTTGAAACACACTAAACCCTAGAGAGAGAGGAGGCGCCGATTTTTGGGAAGAGGGAGGAGAATTCCGATTCTGGTCCTGCTCAGAATACAGATCTACAGAGTCCTCACCAGTAGTAGATCTGATCAGCATTGGGACACAACCCTGAAGATCTAATCTGGAGAACAGAATTTTCCTTTTCTTCTCTCTTTGTTTTCGAATTTATTCTTGGAAATTAGGTTTCTAATTTCTACTTCCGTAGATAAATTCGGATCGCGTGGTTGAATTGAGATTTGGAATTCAAACGCGAAAGATCGGTTCAGACTCGACGGAGTTATGGTAAACCCTAAATCCACAAATCATTGTATTAAATTCATAGGAGCATGCTAGGGTTTTGAGAATTTTAATTATGTGCAATAACCATAAATCGATCCGGTTCAGTTTGGTTTTGGTGATTCGGTTCACGGAAAAACCCTACATATATGTGGATGACATTATTGTCACCGGGAATGATCCCTCTTCTATTTCACGCCTCGTCTCCGACATGAACCGTAAATTTTCTATCAAGGATTTGGGAAAGCTCAATTATTTTCTTGGCTTGGAAGTTAACTACACACAAGATGGATTGTTTCTCTCGCAAGCTAAGTATGCACGGGATATACTTGCTCAATCGGATCTCTTGGAATCGAAGCCAGTCGCCACCCCACTCGCCGCTGGTACCACTCTTCAGTCCGCCGGTAAGCCGTTTGCTGATGTCACTCTTTAGCGATCATTCGTTGGTGCTCTGCAATATTTGACAATTACTCGTTCGGACATCTACTTTGCGGTAAATTTAGCAAGTCAGTACCTTCATTCTCCAACCGACGAACACTTCCAGACAGTCAAGCGCATACTTCGCTATGTTAAGGGCACTATTAATCACAGTTTAGAATTCTCTCGCAGCAGCGAATGTAGCCTTGTCGCCTACTTCGACGCTGACTGGGCGCGTTGTCCAGACACCCGGCGCTCTACATATGGTTATGCTATTTTCCTTGCTGGAAATCTGGTCTCTTGGAGTGCAAAGAAACAACCTACTGTCTCACGATCAAGTTGTGAATCGGAATATCGGGCAATGGCAAATACATCGGCTGAGGTCATTTGGCTAACAAACTTACTTCTCGAGCTCCGTCTAAAGCTTCCGCAACCGCCATCCTTGTTCTGTGACAACAATAGTGCTATCTTTCTCACACAAAATCCTGTGGCACACAAGCGAGCAAAGCACATTGATATTGACTATCATTTTGTTCGTGAGCTTGTGCATGAAGATAAGATTCGAACCGAGTTCGTCTCTTTGTCGCAGCAAATTGCCGGCGTCTTCACCAAGGGTTTGCCTTGTCCTCTCTTCGAATTCTTCCGTAGCAAGCTTCGAGTTGTTGGTTTCCCACATTCTCGCTTGAGGGGGATATTAGAATAGATATGCATGCAAAAGATATCTCCACATCTCACTAGGATATCTTATTAGTTTGTTGTTTTGTATATCTTCAAAGATTTATTCATATCTTGTAATTCTCTATATATACATGATCAATAATACATAGATTGTTGAGGCAAATAATCATGATAATTTATATTATCTTCTTCATTGTGGAAATTATGAAAAAGTTCATTGAAAAATAATTGTATTGAAGTTCCCACCAAATCCCATTGAAGTAATTTTATGCATGCGCATCACATCCCAATGAATTTATTTGGTAGCTAATATTTGTGTTTGAATAATTTAAAACATACAATTCAAGTGTTATGGTTAATATTGGTCCACATCATTCAACTTTTATGAAGAAGATTTGTGGTTTAAATTGAAAACTAAATTTCAAAGACATTTTGCTTTATAGAAACTTGTGAAAAATCCGAAATTCAAATTTTAAATTATTGAGTCATTTCCTGACATACATTTATATATAAAAATTGCATGAACATCTACAAGTTTATTCTCATTTTCTTCGATGTTACTTGCACTCTATTATTCTTTCACTTCATATTGCTTGCGATTTACTGCATCATGTTTGCATTTTTACTTCTTTTTCATGATAAATGTCATATTTTACCTATCTTACTTAATAAGTGTATAAATTTTCTTTGATATGCAAGAACTCATGGTGATAAATTCATTATTTCCCACAATTAAGGGATAACATTCTTCGTGCTTTGCAAGTAGGAAACTTCAAGTCAACATGTAAGTTTTAGAAGTTAGAAATCAAATATAACACAGAAGCTAGAAATCAAATTAAGTGAATAAAGTAGTAAGCAAATTAACACCCTTTTAGCTTTTTTAAGACTACATTTCCATTCATAAACTTAAAAAATTACTCAATCAATTTTTTTGAATAGACTCTCACTTGCCCCATTTTATCTTAATTCTTAAGGCATTCATGATTAGTGGTTTCAAGTTCACATATCTCTTTCTCTAACCTATACACTTTAGAATCCAATGGTTAAAAATAGAAAATAATTTTTAGAAAAAAAATACGTACTTCAATTATTGTTTTAATTTCAATATCTATATTGTTCAAATAAATCTCCTTATCTAAAAACAATTCGTATGAATTTTTTTTAAAGGTGCATTCAAACTTCCAAAATAAACATTGTGAAACTAATCTAATTTGACAATTTAATCAGACTAATTTATAGAAGAGAGATGATAAAATCGAAAACTAACTTTTAAAATTAATTTGTAAAAGGGAGATTAAAATAGATAGCATGAATTTATCAGTATTGACTATATGCTTAGAAATCACTACAATCAACAAATTTAAGAAAGAAATTTGAGTTTATTAATTTTGTAAAACATAAACCATATAAATAATTTCATAATATAATAAACATGCCTATATTTGAGAATACTATATCAGAGAGTAGGGATGTTAAATGTAGAACCTTCAAATCATCCACGGAATGCGTCTTTTTTTTGGGTGTGGCAGTGCGAATGGCTGAAGCGGAAGCAACAGGAGTCCACAACCCTAGAACAAGTCCAACCCGATTGACCGAAGGGCGCTAGCGTTTTGATTGCAGTGCAAATCTTCGGTACGTAGAGATGGAAATGGCAACAAAGGATCTACTTAAACAAAATCGAACTATGGTTGTTACTTGGGTGTGGCACATATCTTGGGGAAGAGTTCCTTGGGGCCATTAAGACCATCTCTAAGACCTCCACATTTGGGGGAGTGTCATAAATTAAATATTAATAAACACATTAAATAAAAATGTTTAATCCATGAGAAATTAAGGAGTGTCATGACACTACTCCTATCGGCCGATCCATGAAGGCTTGAAAAGTCATCCAATCACATGCTGCCACTTGGCAACATGTGATTGGATACTCGTATTTTTTGGATAAATACACAAAATAATTATAAAAAAAAAATTATACCAAAATTCATAATTTTTTTTTCTCTATAAAATGAACACAATATTGATACATTTTCATTCACAACCAAAACTTTTATTTTCTCTAGTATTTCTTCATTTTGATATCTTGTTATGGATCCAAATGATCCCAATTACTTCTTCTCTTCCCAAAATTATCCAAGCCAACAAGATTATCCATTCTCCCAAAACTATTCAAACTACCAAAATTCGCAACAATTTCCAAATGTTGATTATCAAAATTTTTCATATTCTCCTAATTTCAAGTGTATGTAATAAAAATATTAAAATTTTAAGTGTATGTAATAAAAATATTATAATTATATAGTAATATATAAATATATAATTAAAAAATTAATAAAAAATATTATAAATAATATATATTGAAAGTATAAATATGAAAATAAAATAAATTTTAGGTTGTGTGGATGTCATTGCTGTGAGTGAAATTGAGTTGGGTTGTGGGTTGTGTAGGTGGATGAGAGAGAAATTATTATTTTATTGTTAGGTTGGGTTGTGGAGTGTCATTGGTAGGAGTAGTCTAACAGCAACCACCTCAACCATCCAACCACTTCATTATTTAATTAATTTTTCTCTCCTCCACATCATTAATTTCCGCATACGAAACCTTGTGCGAAAAACTTCTGGAGGATATACTGGATCATCTGAAAAGTATTGCTCGAACAATCCTTCGTGGCCCTTCTCACGTTGTCGTTCAATGAAACGTCGTGAATGAGAATGAGTAGGTTGTAGGGATAAAGTAGGAATACGAAAAGCCACCTCATCTATCATGGAGTCTATTTGCCGATTTTCCAAAAAACGACGTTCAAGCCATTCATCAACTTCATTATCGAAGTCAAAATCTGAATCATCATGAAAATTAGCACTTGACGACATTTTTTGGAGAATGCAAAAGGTTTGGGTCAAATGATAATTTGGATAAGGAGAAGGTTTTGATTGTGGGCCATCAAACCACTTGGTTGGAATTGTATTTGCAGGGAATCGCGGTCGGTTCCTTCCTCCAATTTCATACCATTTTTTCTATTTTTTTTCCTTCTTTTTCAGACGTGGCAGCGACCACTCCGACCAAATGGTCTCCGTTAGATATGGTCTAAGACCACATTTATCAATAACCTTTTACCTCCAACCCAACCGCCACCTCAGCAATTAAAATATTAAAAAAATAAAAAGTGCTTTACATTTCTCTCTCTTCTGGTCGACCAAAGACCATTCCAACCACAAAGGTCCCATGGCCCACTTTTGTACTTTTTTCTAATTCTTTATTTATCGGCCAATAGAATTGTAATACATGCTTTCATTTTATTGGTCAATTTATTTTATATAAATACATTGCTAAATTAGATATATCTTTTTAAATAATAAAATAAAAAATATAAAAAATATATCAAAATTCATAATTTTTAATTATCTACAAATAGAGACTAATTTTGATATATATATATATATATATATATATATATATAT
>JAPKLW010000400.1:15796-31787 GCA_026898455.1 Plectranthus barbatus | reverse complement strand
ATATATATATATATATATATATATATATATATATATATATCTTTTTAATTATATATATACACTATATTATATTTGCATTACTCTCGATAATTTAATTTTTATAGCAATCAATTGCTCATTATCTAATCGTTTTATAATTTGAATTTTTTCTTAATTTAGTTACATGTAAATATTTTTTAATTTTTAATTAAGATATATATTCTATTCTCTACCAAAATTGTGATATTTTTTTTTTGAAAATAAATTGTGATATTATATACATAGGAAATATATTATTCTCTAATATATATATTATTCTCTACCAAAATTTATGCAATGTAAGTTTATTTCTTAGTAGTTATGTAATCTATGTCAATTTTATTTTAATAATCGCTTTATAAGTTATATATGTTTTAAATTAATTGTTTTATTTTTATTAATAAAATTAAATAAATTTCAATAAAACAATTATATGTATATATATAGTGTGGTTGGGTGGTCATGGATAAACTTGACAAAATATTGTGGTCGGGTTGGAGTGATGTGGAAGTGAGAGAAACTAATAAAATATAATAAAGGTTGGGTGGTTGGGCCGGTTGCTGATAAACATAATCTAAGGATTAGGGCAGACATAGATGTAGTGCAACCCATGAAAAAAATGGTAGGAAATCAATATTTATATCTTTAAGATAATTAGGGCACAAAAATTCTAGATTATAATGGATAGGGGTTTATTATTGCTAACCAATCCATATTATATGCGTTGATGTCAATGTTGCCAATTAATTTAAGAACCACCAAATAATAAATCACAATAAAACATCTAGAAAGTATTGGCTATCACTTTAAGTTATTAACTATACATTTTCTTTGTGAAATAATCTCTAATTTACAAGATTTTAAATCAAATTATTCATTATTTGAATTTGGAATGACATTATTTTTCTAGAAAAAGAAGAGTTAAAATATTAAATGCTATTTGAATTGAAATTACTTTTATATTTTTGTTCATTCAAAAATGATTTAATATCAATTAGTGAATGAAAATGTAATTATTCAAAATTATCAATCAAATTAGAATTTCGTAAAAATTACATAATTGATTGCCAATAAAAAGAGTTTTTATTAACACGAAACAAATTTTAGCTAGAAAATTTGATTTGAGTATAAATAATTAAGTGATGTCAATTTATTTGTTTTTATTTTACACTTAATAATTAAACTACTAACAAACACAATTTTTATATATAGTTTTTAATGTTATGACATTAAATTAAAGTCAGGATTAATTATTAAAATGAGTTGATGAATTTTTAAAATTTTGATTTCCAATTATAACAATCACAAGTGATAGTGATAAAAAGTCTTGGGCAAATTCTTAGATGAGACGGTCTTATCATTTTTATTGTGAGACGAATTTATGAAATGATGTGTTTCTTTATTGCAAATGATGTTGTACCATTTTTATTGTAAAACGAATTTAATGAAATGATGTGTTTTTTTTTTATTGAAAATGATGTATTTCTTTATTGCAAATAATGTAGTTTTTAAAAATGAAATGATGTATTTAACTTATTGAAATGATGTATTAAGATTCGTCTCACAATAAAAAAATGTTGAGACCGTCTCTCAGGAGACCAACTCAAAGTCTTAAAATTTAATTAATAAATTTAACAGTATGAAACATAACCAGAAATGCTTACATATCCATCATGTCATGTATTAATGTGCCACAGTTGATATGACATAAATTAGAGATGCTAAATATAATTAAAATATACCTACAACCAAAGTAATATTGACACATCATCCGGTGAACACATTAACACATGCTCACGGTTGGTGGGTAGGTGAGCATTTTTGGGAACATATATTTACTTAAAAATAGTTATATAAAAGTCTTTTGAATTTTATAATATTAGGTACTATTTAAATTATTGAACATTTATGTGTACACATATTTTTGATACATAACAGTATCAACAATGATAATGTATTTTTTAGAATACAATGATAATGTATTTGATATACATATAAAAAAATATTTCTCATATATTAATAATTTGATATAATATTTTCATGCAACATAGTGTTGAAATTCTAGTAACCGATTAATAAATAAATAGAAGGAAATATTTAGTATCCCCTTACCTTTCCCGCCAATCCTGTAAATTTTCCCATTTTGGGCGTTCAAATATAAAACCCACCTCTCGTTTTTTGACATTCCAAATTTCCAATGGCGTCGCGAAGAAGAAACGCTTCACCACCACCATCAGCTCCAATTTGTGTTGGTAAATAAATCAACTGAAGTCGTCAGCTGATTTCCCCATCTATTCTTGTACCATGATTATTGAAATTGGTTGTTTTATAAATTAGGAAATTGTGAAGTGATTGTGCAAGCGAAGAAGTTCACTTCCGAATCCAATCGTGACAGTGTCCAGATTTCTCTATCAAAAACAGCTAAAATCAGGATTTCAGGTGCTCATTTTCACTCGACGAGGTTTAAGTCGCGGGTCTGTATTATTTGAGAGTGTTTAATTTATTTATAAACTTTTTTGTTTGTGGTAGTGGTGGAAAAACCGAATGAGGATGATGATGGACCTGAGAAATCTGGTAATTATTTCAGCTTCAGTTATAAGTTTCATTTTTTTAATGCATGGTTTAGTTGAACAGTTTTTTGATAAATTAACATGGGCTGCTTGGTAGTTAATTGCAGTTTTGTGCTTGCCAACCCGAAAGATTCAACTAGCCAAACCAAGGCTCTCCTACAGGTATTGATCGATTATATTTATAGTTTTATACACGTTTTATCTCATTTAAAAGTTTATATAAGTTTAACATCTGTTAACATACGTTTCAGTTAAATCAATCACCACGGGTATATTATTATTATTTTTTGTCCTCAATTTGGTGAATTGTCACAGGGGATTTGCAAAAGCTTCATTCTTTTTTGTTAATATGCATTAATGTGACCCTAAGTTTCAAGATATTTTTGTTATATATTGCATTAAGTTTCAAGATATTCTTGTTATATATTGAAGCACTCATCCCATTGGGAAATATGAATGAGGTGTATTAGTTAATATATTTTATCTATTTCAGCTTGTTGTAGTTCCCATAATTTGTGTGGTCCACATCAATGTGCAGGAGGTTTTAACTCTGTACATGAAAGAGCTACCTGCAATGAATTTTGCGGCCAATACTGGAAAGGAATCAATGTTCCTTCAAAAATGCGTTACAAATGGGTAAAAATGCTTACATGTACTTTATTTGTAGCCTGGCTAACCGAGCATTCAGACACAAAATTCTGCCCCAGTTCTGCTTTGCTCCCACTCACAAACTTACCATCGATCTGAACCTCGTGGCTCGTGGTAAAAGTTTGAGCTATCCTTGTTTGATGATATTTATTCTGATTGTTTTATTTATAGGAAATACTGCACCTTGCTTCTGAAGTCCAAGGATGAAACACGACCTGGAGAGGTATGCCAATAATGGCTGCTAACCTAGTGATCACATTTTTCCATTGCCTAGCCTGTGGTTTCTAGAGATGTTGAGGATATATTTTGATGCGGAAACTTTTGTAACTTCTTTGCTTGCTTTTGTTTCCCTCCCTCTGCCAAAAGGTCATTGCAGCAATTACATATCAAATTATTCCAGCTGATACACTGTATGCTGAAGTTCCTCTTGCTGCCGTTAACTCGATCTTTCAGCGCAAGGTTTTCTCCTGTTGCCTGTGTACTTCAGTTTCAGCAATTTTCTTGGGTCACTAATAAAATTATCCTTAGGAACATTTGTGAGCAAATGTTTTGAACATTATCTGGGGTTTGCATCATTTGAGTGGACACTGAGCACACTAAATTTTTCATCCATAAGATAGTGCACACTTATGATGTATCAAGTTTGTTCACCAACATTATTTCTATTCTTGCTTGCTCTAATTACAGTTTAGAACTTACATGTACTCTTAATAAAATTTAGGGGATCGGCCGCTTGTTGTACTTGGAATTGAGGGAAAGACTGCAGAGTGTAGGTGTCCTGAACATATTATGCTGGGGAGACAAAGAGTCTGAAGGATTTTGGGTCAGACAGGTAACTGAGTCAGAGTATAGCCACCCATTCTTTATTTGTTGTATTTGTGAAGACAAGTTTTCTGATGAATACAAGTTCATCAATTAACAAATGGTTTCTTTTGCAAGAAAGCATGCTCAGAAGTGAATGCTTTCTACATTGTATAAAATTATTGCTATATTTTTCTCTAAGTATGTTATGTTACAATAAGTGTTGACACAAGACAAATATATCATAACAGCTAATTATGCTGAGGTTGCTAAAATCTTAGTTGCAATTGTAAACTCATGCATTGCCTCTAAGAGGTCCGTATAAGTGAAATGTTTGAAATGAACACAGGGTTTTGCAATGATTGGTGAAGTAGCAAAAAATGGTAGAGCTCGGAAACTCCCAATCAAGGCTGATATTCGAAAAGCATTATGCTTTCCTGGTGGTTCAACCCTGATGTTATCTCATCTTCTCAATAAAAGTTTTTCTGAATCAGCAGAACTTCCAAACCTATGTTTACCAACAAAGCCTATTCAACTGTATCTTGGAAACCAAGGGCCGATGCATGCAGCGGAGGGCCACAGACCTAACAAAAATAACCAGATTGTTGAGAGTGGGCAATTTGAGTCTAATTTATTAGGGCATGGTAAGCATATTATTTCAAGCTTTGATATTTGAGCATATGAATCCATGCATTTTTTTTCCACATATTCCTATTACTTTTTTAGATTCAGAATGGTGGAAAACCAATGAAGGATTAGATGGAAGGAAGTTTTTTCACTGTGTATAGTCTTTGGGCGAAGTCCACTAATCCTTACAAGCTTGGATTGGGCTTCTCTGGAATCACCTTTAAGGGCCTGAGTCAAGCTTTTCTTAATGCCTACGTAACATGGGTACTGGCTAACTTGCCTTAAATTCCTAAAGAAATGTCAGGCTAACAAGAGCTTGTCGAAAAGACATTATTGCATATCAAAATTGATATTGGTATTTCGTTGGAGATTTCTAGACCTTAGACTTACAAGCCTTTTTCTAAAGGATATATGTTTCTTGCTCTTAAGATCAAATTCATATCATCAAATTTTATTTTGTATAAATGTGCTAAGTTGATGTTTAAATATAATTCTGGCAGGTTGTCAGGATGTAGGCCTGCCAGTTGCAATGACATGCAGTGTGCCTAATGCTTTAGAAAAACTGGAAGGTCGAAGTGAAGATGATGAGGATAGTTTCTCTTGTTCAGTGCATGGAACTAAGAAAAGGATGTGGGAAACCTCATGCACCTCTTTGATGTCAAAAAAGGTGAAGGGAACTCATTCGGAGGATCATCAATTACATTCTCAGTCTCATAATTGGACAAGTGATGGCAGAGTTCCCAATTACCTCTCCTCAAAAATTGGAAATGAATTTTTGCCTGATGCCTCGCTAGAAAATTTAGCGAGTTATAACATGCATGCAAAAGCAGAATTCAGAATCAGTAATATCACAGATAAAGACTGTGTAAGCCCCAAAGTCCCAGTTACAGCTAAATGCTATTGTATTATGCTGATGAATATTGCAGACGCTGATAAGATATCACGACTTACCAAGGTATGACCTGTGCATGCAAAGCTGTTCAAGCATTTCTGTCAGCACTTTCCCTTGATGAATAATATCCTTCCAATGTAATGACAATTCAACATAGATAATTGAAGATCTGGGTGGAGTTGTGGCCTCTGATGGAAGTGCAAGCACACATGTCGTCACTGGAAAAGTTAGAAAGACATTGAATTTCTGCACTGCTCTCTGTTCAGGGTCAGCTCTCCTTTCTGATAATGCTTTTTAAATTTCGAAGTAAATGGTCTAATTTTGGTCATGTAGGACTTTTTTGACTGTATCTGAAAGATGATAATTCTTTTAGCATCCTTCTAATAGCTTAACCAGTTAGAAATGCATATTACATGCAGAGCTTGGGTCGTCTCACCTGGCTGGTTGAAAGAAAGCTTCAAGAAGGGCAGATTTGTTGGTAGGTTACATTTTTTGTTTCCACTATCTATCTACTTGCTCATCCTGTTTACCTGCTGAATATCAATCCGTTCCACACTCCACAGAAGAAATGCCATTCATTTTGAATGATGAAGATTACAAAACAAAGTACAGAACTGAGTTGAAGAGTGCAGTTGTTAGAGCAAGAGCCAGCCCGGGCGCCCTGCTCAAAGGTCTTGATATATGGCTAGCAGCTAACGTCCAACCTCCGATCAACACTCTGTCAGCCATCGTGAAATCAGCTGGAGGAAATGTGAGTCCATCAAAGCAGCACTGTGCAGTGTTTTCCATTGCTAATGCATGTCAAATTTAAGCTTGCTTCTTTTGGATGAAAATTTAGGTGATCCGGGCGAAGAATGAGATGCACGACGTATCGATAACCATCTTGGTGGCATGCGAAGAAGACATGGAGGAAGCTCTATCAGCTCTAAAAATGGGGATTCAGACATTTAGCAGTGACTGGCTTATGAACTGTATCATGAAGCAAGAACTTGATGTTGATGCCCCTCAGTTTGCAGAATCCCTTTAGACTTGAACATTACATAGAAATATGTGTATTGGGTAGTTTTGGAAGCCTGAATAGATCTTCTCTTTCAAATTCTCATTTTTTTGAGATATAATTATGTGGATGTATTCATCCCTTCATAGTTATTATATGTGTGAAATGAAGAGATTAATAAATTGTAGAACGAATTAAGTGACAGAGAGAGGGCACTCAAAGATTGGTTTTAATTTTGAAACTCTCTCACTAATATTCTTAACTTCAAAAACATAATTATTAACTTAATGCATAACATAACATTTAATTTATGGTAGTGCTAAATGGCTAGAATATAGTTGATCAGAATATATTAATTATTATATTAATAATTAAATAATTAAAAATATAATTACAGAAGTACTATAATGCCCTTAAATTAACTCCACCCTAAATACACTTAAAATAAAACTCATAATTAATACTATCTATTTTCGAGGCGACTCTTGGCCTCCCAGACATTACCACCAGTCACTAGGGGTGTACATAGTTTGGTTCAAACTAGCCAAACCGGCCGAACCGAAATGATTTGGCTTATTTGGCAAATGAGTTAATCAGCCGGCCTGACCGTAAATTTCAAACCGTATTATTTGGTTTAACCCATGGTTTGAGTACAGAAACCGGCCGTTTGGACCGGACCTTTTATAGTTTTAATAAATATTAAAATTATATATTGTACTAAAAATATTAATGTAGTACATTTAGTGTAATGGTTCAAGCTATATTTTGGATTTAAGAGGTACAAGTTCAAATCCGATTTGCAACATCATACAATTTTGTCTCCTACATTTTTATTTACAAAAATATTTTTATTTATTTGTAAACGTCTCTCCTTTTACCCTTATTATCTTCTCGGAATAAGTATGAATCCTATACTGTGTAAAATCAAAGAATTTTTATTTTTCTACTACATTTTTATTAATTTTTTGAAATTTAAAATAAACTCTAAACTATCCAATATTACAATCTCACAATTTAATTCAAGTGTCGGTCGGCTTCACCATTGTCGCATCGTAATAATGTGACCTTTTATGAACTAGTATTATTTTTGAGAATGAGATATGAACTATTATATTTTTGATGTCATAAATTGTTTGTTTCTATTATGATTGTCTTTGTACTTTGTCGATGAGAACCATTATTTATTTTTTAAATTCATCAAATAAATTATTGCTAAAAATAGAATTTTTTTTATGTTTTAACTTTGCTCGTTAAAGTCAAGTTCCAAACTGTTAAACCGGCCGAACCAAACCATTTTATTTGGTTTGGTTTGAAAAATTAATTTGGCCGGTTTGGTTTGAGAATTTTTCAAACCGTATTATTTGGTTTGGTCCATACTTCGACCTTCAAACCGGCCAAACTGGACCTTGTACACCCTTACCAGTCACCACGAGGCAATAAATACAAAAGAAAAAGTAACTCATGTTATAAATATATTTATTTGATGGACATTACTTAGATATACTTTAGAGATATATACCATATATTTCTAGATTTCTATAGATGATATGATTTCATCCTTATATATATGGCATGATATTGTAATTCTCTACACATCAATGATTAATAATATTTTCTATTTTCTCTCCATCGTGTTCTCTCTATTGTTTTATCTCTATTATTGTTTATCTGCCATATACGAAGGATTCGGTTTACAATACGTTATCAGCACGATATTCTACCGATCGAAAACTTTGTGTGATTTGCCCTAGAAAAGAATTGTGTCTTTTCTTTAAATCTGAAATTTATTTATTAAAAACGTTATTTACTTCATTATGAAAAAAAATATATCTCTACAAAATTTACTAGAACTATAATTTGGTATTCCCGATGATCCATCTATTCCATTTGTTTATTTACTACCCATTAATAAATTCGACGTGTGATTTCTTTTGTGAGAAAAAAAATCATTCCAAATTTTGGGGGTTTTCTTTTAAATTTGGATATTTGTCGCTGAAAAACTTCTTTATGTATTTGTGTTATTAACTTCTCAAACTTATAGTTTATCAAATATTTTTTTAAAACTTTTTTTGTGGAAGCTTTTATAAGAATTATTTTGATTTAAAAAATTGTAAATGTTGATCTAATTGAATCATGTTAATATTATGTGTTGATTGATACATGCGCACATTCAGTTTAAATGCAAATCTGTGATCAAGATTATAAATTGGCAAATATTTAATCACAATTTTAAGTATCAGATTGTAGATATTTTAATTCTGATGTTATTTGATAACTTTATTTCAATTTATTTTTATGATCTGCGAGGCATGTATATTTGGTGCAAAGAAGTTTTTTTATATGCTTTGTTGTCGGAATTTGTTTGAAGAATCGTATATGATATTGCCTAATTTTACGGAACAGAAATTAGGATTTTATTAGAACTTTCAACTTCTCCGCTTGATTAGGAATTTTTAACAAAATTAGAATTCTTGTGATTATAATTAGTTTAGTTTTCTATGAATGGTCAACCCATTTATGAATAATCTATTATTGGCATATGGAAGATTATCTAGTGGTATTAATACGTGAGAATGAAAAATAACAAGAATAAATCTAGCACTTTGGGTATAAAATGATATATCCACCTCTGTCTTATTATTGTTGCATTGGGTTCAAGCATATTTTCGTAATCAAAGATTCATAAATTATAATATTGTTGACTCCATAATTTATATAATTATTAATACTTTGCATAATTTATGTAATTTAACATGTATGATATCAACAAAAGAGAATTTGCAGAGCTTGCCCTTGATGACAGTAACTATTTAACATGAGCTTTAGATGTTGAGATTCATCTTACATCATGTGATCTAAGCGAGACTATAATTCAAGGCTCTTCAAGTAGCTCTTCCCAGAAGGCAAAAGCTTTACTATTTCTTCGCCACCACTTGAACAAAGACCTAAAAAATGAATACCTCACTGAAAAAGATCCTATTATCTTATGGCAATCCCTGAAGGACCGATTTGATCAACAAACTTCTGTTATCCTAATTCAAGCACAATCTGATTTGCTAAATTTGCGATTTCAAGATTTTAAGTTTGTAAATGAATATAATTAAGCTTTACACCGAATTGTGTCACAATTAAAACTCTGTAAGCAGAAAATTACAAAGACTGATATGATAGAAAGATACTATCAACATTTCATGCCAGTAATCTCGTACTCCAGCAGCAGTACCAAGCTAGAAATTATGGTAAGCATTCTGAACTTATATATGCTTTACTAGTAGCAAAAAAATACAACCAACTTCTTATGACAAATCATAATTCAAGACCTGTTGGTTCACAAGTTGTGCCTTAAGCACATGTTATTGCCCAACAATACAATGCTACCAGAGGTAGAGGACGAGGTCGAGGATACATTCGTGGTAGAAGAGACTGGTCACAATGGGATGATCGGAATCATGGATACAACAATAGATCTCAAAGTTATGGAAGAAGAAATGACAATAAACCACACCTACAAAAGGCAAATTCATCTCAATAAGCAACTGACAAGAAAGTTTGTTATAGGTGTGGATGTGATGGTCATTGGTCTTGCATATGTCGTACTCCTTCACACTTAGTGGAAGCATATCAAAGAATGTTAAAAGAAAAGAAGGGCAAAAATATCCGAGATTTGCCTGAAGCAAACTTTGTTATCAATCATGATGATAACTTATTGAAAGATGAGCTTGTTTAGGATGAAGATCCAAACTAATTGAACTTTTAGATTCCTTTTAAGATCTTTAGGATTTCTTACATTTTGCATTTCGTTTATTAATATTGTCATTTTGGGTTTTTTTTATGAACTTATTGAGCACTTCTTTTAATTATCTATGCACAATGAGATTATTAAGGAGCTTTATTTACTTGAATATTTGTTTTTATGCATTTATTCAATTTAATTATCATGTGGTGATGAAAATGAGATTTTATGACCCATAATTTTTAATCTTATGGCATGAGTACTTGGGTCATATTGGGCATATTACTATAATGTGTCGGATTATCATAATGTGACATCACATACAAATTAAAAAAAAATCTTTCCGAAGATATATGTGGACCAATTTATTAAATATTATGGTCATTTTTAAAATTCATGGTTCTTATTCCTTTAAATCCGACCAACTGCATATTGTAATTATCCCCCATATAATAGTGTTGTAAATAAATAATCATTTCCAATTTGTGAATTATTTTATTACAGTCTATATTTTTATATCACCACCAAAATATACCTCTATGGGCCCTTGATAACTCTCATAAAGAGTTATCTTTTGATCTCTTCTTATATACTTTAGATGCTGTTTTGAATAAGACTGTTCTCATTTAGAGTCCTTTTTGGTATTATTTACATCTTTGTGATTATTGCACTCTATTTTAGCTATTCCGAGTTTTAATAAGTTTTTGCGAGCTTTTTGTGAAGTTTTTGACCAGGTTCAGAATGCTAGAGCTTACTTACTGCATTATGGCCAGTGGTCATGCTTGAGCATGGGAAATGCAAAAGGGCAGGATGAAGAGGATCTTCTCTCTCCGGGACCACTTGAAGACAAAGATAAAGTCTCTTTTTGATCTTGTCTGCCGAGGGGACAAATGTCACAATGGAAGCCAAACTCTTGTCTGGGAGGAACAATGACACTTCTACACGTGGAAGAATCCCAAGGAAGGAAGAAGGATCAACGGTGATGGGAAAGGATGGGAAAAATATCAAGGGGATAGAGTACATTTTGAAAGGGACGATGCGGAACACACACAGAATATACCACACGAGCGGAAGGAGATAGAGTAACAAGCTTGGAGAAGAAGCCATTGGAGATAGAGAGATCATCGCTGATAGCTTGATTTAGTCTTTTAAGTTGTACACGATGGTGAATGATTTCCTATTTTATTTTGTTCTCTTCGCAAGTATGAGCTAACTCTATTTTATACTTGGGTTGTGGAACAATTACTTACGCTTGATTATATGTTAGAATGATGTTTAGCATGTTCTGAGCTTGTCTTTGATCTTGTTTTATCTGATTTCTTGAGCACGGAAGTGGAAAGAAATACATCACCTATGGAGACCGAAAGGAGAAATAGTCCGAGGAGATCATAGGCAATTGTGTTATTCCCATAGGCATATGAGATGATACAACTTCAATAGAACCAGAATTTAGGATTCCATCACTCAAATACTGTGGATAGCATAGACATATGATGCACATTAGGAAAGTGTAGATCTATTAGAACGGAAGCTTGCTAGGCAGATTGTGGGAAGGTTCTAAGGCTTAGATTAATGCGAGACATAAACTCTAGCATATAGGATAGTAAGAGTAAATTGTCTTCCATAACCCATGTGTATCCTTTACTATTGTGATCAGTTTAGAAAGTATATGATTATTTTGTGGGACAAAGAATTATTACTGATTTTAGTTCTATTTCGAATTATAGTTTATGCTTATTTATGTTTTGAATAGAAGTTAGTGACAATCATCCTTTATTTGCAAGTAATAATTCTTAGTGCACGGTTTAACTTACACTCTTTAGGGTTCGATATCTGGCCTCTATGACTGTATTACTTGTCGATTGCGTATACTTGCGCATGGTTCTATTGGTACACTATAACCCACACAACAACCCTCAACATAATATAAAAATATACGTTGTACAAAAATCTCCATCTATAAATAAACCCTAGTAGCCTATTATAGAGTCCGTTGACTGTAAACATAAAGAAGATCATTTGTCGGCATTAGGGGGAGATATAAGCCCAAAGATAATGAAATACCGAAAAATATAAAAGAATTAAAAGATCTTCATAGTTAAAGCCACACATGAATGAATCAAAACTTGCAATGTTTAGCAAGTAATCTGCCATATGCATTTATAAATGCATCTATATTATATAGTGGAGTGATTAAACTTATGCACCATAAACAATTAAAGACCCTAATGGACCAAATGAATGAAACTCCTTAATACTAGAAGTATGAGAGATTTCATACCAGAAGTATGAGATATATATTGTGCATAAATTAAAAATTCGCGATCAATAAAATCAAATATATAAATAACACTCTAGTGACCCCATTGTGGAACAAATAAATCAAAATATTATGGGAAATGATAAAAATCAGTTAATGCCATGAATACTATGAGTAAAGGAGAAGAACAAAAACTTTATAGTTGTCGACAACATACTTATTCCACAATTGCTCCAATCTGGATCCAGAGCTTAAATGATAGAAGCATTATGATTAGCCAAAAATGTAAAAATGAGCAATTGGAATAGAGATTAACTCGCTCATGAATATTATCCCTGCAGGATATAAAGATTATAATGAGGTGGTGAAATATAAAGCGAGATTAAGATCTCAAGGGTTTTTCGCAGAGACCCATACTTGATTTTAAATAAATTACTCTCCTATTTGAATGGCATAATGTTCCGCTATTTGATTTCTATGGCAGAAAATATAAATTTATATGTGCAGTTACTAAACGTTATGACTTGATATGAGTCAATATTGGACAATAATATTTATATGAAATCCTTGATAGATTTTATATAATTAAGGTAAAGAAAATAGATCGCAACATATATAGTGATGAGATCACTATATAAATTCCTCTTGAAGAAGGAATTTATTAACTTGAAAATTAGTTCATGCCTAAAGACGGAGTATGAAACTTGGATAAGACCAAGTATTATATCGACCTGCAGATCGACACCAGTCGATGTATAATAAGAGTTCTAGAGAGATCTATTATGTCTATTTAGAACACCAATATCATTTGATCCCCAGAAGTGGATAATGTCTCATTTAGACTTAAAGAAGATAACATGATATTTTTGGACCAGAAGTTCTCTATTTAAGTGTCTTTTTGTACACTATATTATCAAACCTGATACAATATTCGAAAATATCTTGCTAGCAAGACTTGGTGCTTTTTTTTACAAAGATACATTGAAATAAGCACATTATTTTTTATCTTCAAGGAATACGAATCTTGGTATATTTAATAAGAAACCAAGTATGACATTGGTGGTTTAACTAAACAAATGAATATTTATTTGATCTTGATAATTATAGATCTTCGACTGGTTATTTTGTTCTCTGTTGTGGTATTGACATTTCTTATCAGTTTGAATACTTTTCTTAACCACTCATACATTATATTTTCTTTTGAGAATTACAAAAGGAGTATGATTAGTATTCTTTTGCATACATTGGAAGATCATATGATATTATGATACTTAAAATTTCCCTCACCCTCCAGTATGAGGATAATACACTTGTGTTGCATATATGAGTAGTGGGTACACTAGGGTTGTATTCTTTTACCCACATCAATTCCCCAAGAATTATCAATTTGTTATTCAGAATGTTTGATCTTGTGGTAATCCTGAAGATTATTCATTAAGTCACTTCGTACATATGTGGATAATATTGCATTTTTTTATAATTATAAGATTATTATGTTGAGTGAAGTGAAAAACTCAAACTAATCATGAAGATTTTAAATATCATTGTTTTGAATGGGAGCGTCATTTTGAAAATTAAACCTTGAAGGTTTACATTATGCCCAGAAGGCTAAATAGATGTACTCTTTTTCCCTTGCTAAGTTTTTTTCCCAATGGGTTTTCTTAGTTAAGGTTTTTAACAAGACATCTAGTGCAACACATGAATAAACGTATGTCATGTACTCTTTTCCTCGATTGTTTCCCATAGGATTTTCGGTGAGGTTTTTAACGAGGCATGAACATAACGAAGTAATGTCCAAGGAGGAGTGTTATAAATATATTTATTTGATGGACATTACTTAAGATATACTTTAAAGATATATACCATATCTTTCAAGATTTCTATAGATGATATGCTTATATATATGACATGATATTGTAATTCTCTACACATCAATGATTAATAATATTATCTATTTTCTCTCCATCGTGTTCTCTCTATTTTTTCTCTCTATTATTGTTTATCTGCGATATACGAAAAATTCGATTTACAACAACTCAAACTTATTTTGATTTTTGATTAATTGAATTGAGTGATATTGCCTTTCCACTACAAGAAAAAACTTAATAGACAACACTAAAAAGACAACGGTTTAGGCTTGAAACTGTTGTCGTAGAGTGATATTAGCCTAAACCGTTGTCTATTAGAATCTTAAAACGCAAAAAGACAACGGTTCGTCTTTACCGTTGTTGTTTAAGTGTTGTTAATTACATAAAAGACAACAATTTTTTTAAGTGCTGTGTATTTCATTTATAATTAATATTAATTAAATCTAATATCCTAATCTACCAAAAATAACAAAATCTATGTAATTTCCCAGATTACATAGACCTAAATCCCCAAATTGATTTTATATTATCCTACCCCTTTCCACATCGCCGTACCCCTTCCCCACGTCCGACCTCCGCCTGCCCTCACCGTCGACCTACACCCAAGCGTCGCACCCTCACCCTCGCCCTCGCCCCTGAACCCAAACGGCGCTCTTGTAGACGTCGTTGGCCATCTCCCCATCTCCCCGACTCACATCCGTGTCGGCGGCTGCTCTGCACGTCTGCACCCAGTGAGCCGGCCAGCCACGACTCGCTAGTCGCCACCCAGCCCAGTGTCTGCTCTGCTGACCTCGCCCTCGCCCTCGCATTCGGCCTTCGCCTTCGCCGACCTTCCTTCCGCTCCTACCCCACTTCGCTCTATCCTGGAATCTTTGCCGGAAAATCCCATTTCAGCGTTTTCTCTGTGATTTGAATTTCATTATTAAATTATATTATTTTATTTGAAAACTGATTAAAAAACCACCTACGACAACGGTTTAAAATCGTTGTTATTTACAATCAGTAAACCGTTGTCGTAGAGTGTGTGAAAAAGCGTTGTCGTAGAGATATATACAACAACAGTTTGTTGACATCTACGACAATGGTTAAAAAGTATTGTCGTATGTATCTACGATAACAGTTAATAATCGTTGTCTATTAGCTTACTTTTTTTACCCCTACGACAACACCACCTACAACAACAGTCAAAAATACCCTACGACAACAGTTTTAAACTGTTGTCTATCAGCTTTTTTGTTGTAGTGTTCATTTTTAATTGCCAAATAATCATGATTTCAATATTATGAGTTATTAAATATTGTACCATAATCTTTTTTAAAAATCTATTATTTAATTCGATATTATAATATATAGTTTTGTGCTATTTAATCTCAATTTTATAATTTCTTTATAATTAAATTGTTCATAACATCATGACGTTTTGAGATGAGATATGTAATATCACACTTAATATAAAATGATATATTAATTCATCATATGCTGATGTAACATATAATAACACACTATGTTATAAAATCAAAGAATAGTACAAAATGTCGAGATATAATATGTAATAATATATTTCCTGCACAAAATAA
>JAPKLW010000400.1:0-15786 GCA_026898455.1 Plectranthus barbatus | reverse complement strand
AAATGTCGAGATATAATATGTAATAATATATTTCCTGCACAAAATAAGATAATTAATCATGATATTGAGATTGAAATAATGTTACAATAGATTTGACAAGTAATTTATCCATGAATGCAGGAATGAGTGATAGGAAATATTAAGATTCTCGATTATATTTTATTTTAATATCAAGAATGAATATATATATATATATATATGAGTGATCATATGAGAACTCCCTTACCACGTGAAAATAAGAACTAATCACGAACATCCAATTGGTGATCCAACGCTCAAGATTAAATAAATCCCGTCTGCATTATAGTGTAGTAAAACATGCATTAAAGGGTAATTTTGTAATATTTTTTCTCTCTCCTCTAAAATCATCCTAAATCTTTAAATGATCATATCTCCTTCGATTTAGATTATTTTTTAATGTATCATATATCAAATTAAAGGTAATTTAATTATCTTTCAAACGAAATCCCTATTGCATATATTTCGATTTAAAAATCATCGTAAAAAATGAAAATTAGTGATTATATGCATAATTCTCGTAACAGTACATGAATTCTTATATAATGAATGGAGTTGCACAATATAATGCAGAATATGATAGATAAAATGCAATAACTTTTTTCCTGCAAGATAAAAAAAAATCATTATCTTTGCATACTGTAGATAATATTATAATTGTTATAAAAGTTGATCATATATTACTTGTTTTTAATTATATATTTTTTTGTTATATTATATAAATATATATTACTATATTATATAATGCATGTTTGTTAGGTATATAATGAATGTTTGCTAGGTATATAATGCATGTCAAGGTCAATATAATGCATGAAGTTATATAATGAATACAATTGCACAATATAATGCATGAAATTATAATATATAATGCAGAATGTGATAGATAAAATACAACATGTTTATTTCAGCGAAATCATCATTCATCATTATATTTGCACGTGTTATGTATTATATAGCAATAACATATGAATTATAATGAAAGTAATATAATTTTTTTAAAAATAAAAGTAATACCATATATAATATGCATAATTTTTGTAACAGTACACAAATTCTTATATAATGAATGCAATTGCACAATATAATGCATGGAGTTACAGTATATAATGCATAATATGATAGATAAAATGTAACATGTTTATTTCAGCGAAATCATCATTCATTATTATATTTGCACTTGTTATGTATTATATAGTAATAACATATGTATTATAATGAAAGTAATATAATTTTTCTCTAAAACAAAAGTAATACCATATATAATGGAGGAAGTAATACCGTATAATGATAGTAATATTGTTCTAAAATAAGAGTAATATCATATTGTAATGTAGGAAGATGTTTTTAGGTATATAATGAATGTTTGTTAGATATATAATGCATGTCGAGATAGAATATGCAATTAGAATCTTAAATAAGTACAAAATGACAAAAATACCCTATAATGCAGGTTTTTTGAGATAAAATGACCAAAAATTTTAGTAAAGTCTTGAGCGTTCATTCATCAAAATCAATGGCGAGGATTGGTTCTCACTGGATCGCATCCCTATATATATATATATATTATGCTATAGATAGTTTTTTTTAACAAATATGATATTAATGCTTAATATTATTAACATTGACTAAAAAGATGAGTAAATGACAAGACATCAAATCTTAATTCAAATATGTATATATGACAGAGATGAAAAGTGGTGGTGAATTATGTATAGAGTCTTCCTGACCTCGGAGGCAGTGTTGGCAATTGCGCGATACTCTAATACGCAGCTGGACCTAGAGACCGTAGGTTGCTTCTTCGCACTCCAGGAGGCAAGATTCGGACCCAAGAATATAAAGAAGTCGTAGGTGGAACGTCTAGTATCAGTGCATCTCGCCCAATCAGCATTCAAATATGCGATGAGCTTGGGCGAGCCTAGAGAAAAGGATAAACCAAAACTAATAGTCCCATTGACATAGCTTAATATGCATTTGACGACAACAAAATGATCGATAGTGGGGTGTTGTTGATATTGGCTCATTGTATTGACGAAATAAGCGAGATACAGACGCGTAATCGTTAGATTCAAACGGGACATCAAAGTAGACACGATCTGTGTGTTGTTCCCAGTAATAATTATGTCGTCAACATATACCAACAAATACATGAGAACTGACTTGTTGCTAAGGACAAATAATGAGGTATCCGATGAACTGCAGCGAAAACTAAGAGTCAGAAGAAAGGTTCAAAACCGTGGATACCAGGCAAGCGGAGCTTGACGAATACCATAAATAGCTTTTGTAATTTGCACACATGGGATGGATATCGAGCATCAATAAATCTGGAGGTTGTTCCATAAAAACCGGCATTGTCAAAATTCCATTTAGAAAGGCATTTTTCACATCCAATTGATGAAGCGGCCAACGATGCATAACTGCAACAAACAAAATGATACGTATAGTGGAATCTTTCACGACCCGATTGAAGGTATGAGTGAAGTCGAACCCAGGGACTTGGCTAAAACCCTGCGTGACCAGGCGCACTTTATAGCGATCGACTGACCCATCGGCAAGCAACTTCGTGAGATACACCCACTTAGAGCCCACAACAAGAGCTCACGTCTTGTTCGTGTGTAGAGAAGCCATCTCCTTGCGTATCGCCTTTGTCCATTCCGGAACTTTGAGAGCCGAGATAATTCCACGTGGTTCCGGAATGGTTGTGCTTGCTGAATTGATAGAAACCAAATTTGCATCAATAGGATAACACGGTTTAAATATACATGACTGTGATCTGGTTTGCATGCGAGCTAGCGAAGACGACAGAACAGGTGGATCGGTGAGCAGCAGTCGACTGTGTGAGGTCAGGTGGGGTAAGTGTGGCTGTGAAAGGAGGATCATCGGGGAAAGGGCAGATGGGGCAAGGTGTCAAAGTGTTTCCAATGAGGACGAGGGCGCGGGAATGGGAGGTTGGGAGGATGGCAGTCGATCATAATATTCAGAGAGTTGAAGGTGATTGAAGTTTGTGGTTGGACTGTTTCGCGCAAAAGGAAAACACGAATTGTCAAACCTAGCGTGATGGGTAATATAGACGCGAGAAGTATCGAGTTGAAAACAACAGAAACTCTTGTGGGAGGAGTTGTAACCTAAAAAGACATAAGATGTGCTCCGAGGCTGGAATTTGTGTTTGGTGTAGTCACGAAGACACGGGAAAACACGACTTACAAAAGGGTGTAAGGAGATTTACCCTGAAGAGTTGCGGAAGGGAGGCGATTTATAGTGTAGATAGCGGTGCTAAAGGCTTCTACCCAAAAGGATAACTGAGTAGAGGAATGAAAGAGCATAGTTAGACCCATTTCAGTGACGTGACGATGTTTGCGCTCAGCGCGACCATTCTAAGATGGTGTGTAAGGGTAAGATGTGATGATGTATGTTGGAGTGTGTAAGCAGAGATTGAAGACGGTTGTTTGTAAATTCAGTTGCACCGTCACTTTGGAACCTTTTTATTTTGCATGAAAATTGATCTTCGACAAAGCTTTTAAAACGGACGAATACATCAAAAAATCAGACTTGGCACGAAGAGGATAGAACCAAGAAAATCTAGAAAAATCATCGATAAAAATGACATAATAACGAAAATTCATAGATGAAGTTATCGGGGCAGGCCCCCATAAGTTACAATGAATAAGTTCTAAGACATGCGAAGCACGTTTACTGTAAGATGAAAAAGGTAAATGACTATTTTTTGCTAACTGACACGACTGACATAGACCTGAAATTTAACTCGAAGATGGAAATGAAAGCAAGTTGAGACTTCGTAGTAAAGTGAGAACGGACAGAGTAGGATATCCAAGGCGGGAATGCCATAGACCGAAGGTGGCAGAGGGTGGCTTGAGTTGCGAGGTGGCCGTGAATACCAGTTGGGAGGGCCAAGCACGTACAAACCATTCCTACGCACGCCGCTTGCCAGTGTCCGACCGTTATCCCGATGCTGGATCTGAACTGAGAAGCAGTAAACAAGACACGAACAGGAAGATCATTTGTGAGCTAGCTTACAGATAACAAATTTTTAGTAATCTCAGGAACTATCAGAACGTCAATCAAACAAATATCATTTGATAGACAGAGAGATCTAGTGTTAGTGACACGAAGACGATTACCGTTGCTAGGGTTGACGTAGTCCGAACCAGAGTAGTTGGAAATATTGTCAAGACCGGATGTGTCGGAGGAGATGTGAGTCGTGGCACTGGTGTCTAGATACTAATCCGAGGTTGACGAAGGAGCGACGTTGCAGTTAGCCAAAAAGGCTTCAGCAAGTTGGGCCGACTGCAAGGGGCGAGAATTTTGCACAAAATTCCTGTGGAATCGGTGAGGGCAATCGAACGCGTCGTGATTATTTAGACGACAGAAATAACACCATGGCTTGTGGCACTGCCGAGAGGGACCCTGATTGCGGCCACAATCTTTATTGCCTTGATTTTAACCGAAAGAATCACGAGGCTTCTGGGCTGCATGGAAGGCGACCAGCTGTGAGGATGATGAGAGATCAGACGACTTCTGGAAAAGTTCATGGCTTTGGGCGCGTGCGAGCAAAGTATCAAACTCTGGAAGCAGGTCCTAAGTCAACTGAGCAGCCGTGAATGTCGCGAACTCAGAGTCCAAACCACGCAAAAACCAATGTGATAGGTCGGAGATGTTAAGTGATTGCCCTATTGCAGCAAGCTGATCGCTTATAGATTTGTAGCGGTGACCGTAATCAGCAACGAAAAGAACTCCACGTTTAAGGGATAGTAAATCATCATTCAAACTTAGTTCTCGGGCTTTGGAGCGATGACTATACATCCGAGATAGACCATCCCAGACTTCACGCGATGATTTGCAACCAATTATGACCGCCATGGACTCCTCTGTCAGAGTCGAAATAAGAAAGAGTTTGATAATTTGATCTCGAGAGTACCACTTGAAAAAATCTGGATTGAGCGTGGGAGTGCCGGCGATGTTCGGCAGATGACGCGGCGGCGGCGGTGTGGAGCCATCAATGAACGACAAGAAATTCTGAGTAATCAGAAGAGGCTCAATTTGAGCGTGCCAAAGCATATAATTTGCAGCGGTAAGTTTAATATAAACCATGTGAATCGTGGTGGAGAGAGGAAGAGTCGGAAGTTCGTCAAGGTCCCGTTGATCGGCCATGGCAGAGGCATAAAGCGACGAGGAGAAAAAAATCAACCGGAAAAAAAACTAAGGCTTGAGCCAAGGTTTGACTGATACCATGTAGAGAAACGTATCTCTTATTTCACTCAATAAAATATGGATTACAATTTGAATATATATATATAAAGATATGTACAAAGATATAGTATATTTCAAGATTTATAATAAATTATCAATAAAAATTTATACACTCTGCGCATCGCGCAGACAGAAAACTAGTGTACTATTAAGTGACTAATTTACAAGCTTGACTTATCAATCAAAAATTCAATGACACTCAATTTATATATGCACATTCTACAATTGAACTATTTATTATAATACAATAAAATATTTGTAGTGTTCAAATTTATTAACTTATTTAAATATAACATAGCTTATTTAATAATTATAAAACAATATAGTATTATTACTAGTACCTAAATCGTTGACGAATAGAGCTGATGGAATTTTGTAAAATTTAATGATATGAACTAAAATTGAATTTTTTCTTTTAATAATAATCATAATTTTTACTGAGTAATAGGTCTAGAATTATAATAAGTATCCAAGTGTCATGCCTACAAGAATATTTATTATTATTTATAGTTAATTTTTTAATAATTACTAAGATAATATTCACATATTATACTATATTATAAATTCATATTTAAATCTTGCACCAAATTTATTTGGAATCTCGTATGCTCAAATTAATCATTTGAATCAATTCGATAAATTATTCATTAACAATCTCTAACTTGCTTTGAAGAATGGAGCATTCAGTTAGAAGTTGTAATCGATACACATTCGACTATCAACTTCAATTATTAGAACGCATAAGATATTTCAAAATTATATTCGTACATATAAACTTCATACAATTCGAACATGTCTTAAATTCACTAGTTAAATCATGATTCGCAAAAAAATAAAATTAAATATGATGCAATTTAGTATATCATAAAACATAGTTAACTTAATTAAAGTTGATGATAAGCTCTAGAAGTATTAGAATTATCCTTTTAACCTTAATTTAAGTTGCTCAATTTTTACCCACAACAACAATTAAATAAATATATATGCAATAAATATTTCTTAGTTTTATAAAATAAGATGGAGCTAACAATATAACATAATTATTGATTATAAATATAATCAATGCTATCCATAATTATTAATTTTACTTTTACGTTTTTATTAAATAAATATATATAATATTAAGGTTTTGATGTTATATGCTTACCATCAAAATTTTAATCAAATGTGTATGCAAAATAAATGAATATCATGTAAAATATAATCTATTTTAAGATACATATTAATAAAATATAAAATATATTAATATCTTATTAGATAACCTCTATTATTTTCAATTACAAGATAATATTTGTTAAAAAAACAAAATATTTAATTCATTTATTAATAGAATATAAAGTTATTGAAAATGTAAATTATTAAATGAGAAGAGAGAAAAACTTTATCATAACTCTAAGACCAAATAACAACAACGATATTGTCATAAGTCTCTTGATACATCAACATTTTCAAAAACATTTTCAAAAAAAAAAAAAAAAAAAAAAAAAGAAAAAAATCCCTCGATTTTAAAAATTTTTGGTCGACCAGAAATCTCAATTAACCAAATGGTATGTGGGCCCCATTGAAAGTTATTTTTTATTTTTTATTGATTAACTAATAGTATTGTAACACTTGTCATTATTTTATAGGTCTATTAATATTTTATAGATATAATAATAAAATTAATATATATTTTATATAATAATATAAAAATAAATAATAAATATACCAAATCTTGTAATTTTTTATTTTCTATCAATAGAGTCTAATTTATATATATATATATGAAATGAATTTCATTTGTAATATTTATATCTTAATTTAGTACCAATAATAATATTAGTAATATTTAGTTGTTCTCTTTAATTTAGTTAATAATTTTTCAAATTAAATTCATGCCATCATATATTTCACTTTTTTATTAATTCAATTATAAGTATTATTTATTTTAAAAATAAAATTAAGCAAAATCAAATAAAATAATTATATATAATTGTGTAGTTGAGTGGTTGTTGATAAACTTTGTAAGACTTTGTTTATCAGTAACCGGCTCAACCACCCAACCATCCAACATTTTATAGATTTTATTGATTTATCTCTCTTCCACATCATCAATTATCACTCCAACCCAACCACAATATTTTTTTGTAATGTTTATCAATGATCATCCAATCACCCAACCACATTATATAATTCTTTTATCTAGTTTTATTTTTAAAATATACATATAATTTTTAATTAAATTAAAATATATATAAATTATAAAACGATTAGTAAAATAAAACTTACATAGATTATATAAAAAATACAACTACTAAATCAATAAAAAATAAGTGCAATGAGAGAGAGAGAGAGAGAGAGAAATACCTATTTACACTATACACATCATAAAATACCCACTTCTTATAACACATATAAAAAATACCCGAAAGTACAATTTCCTGCAAAAATCAGACATTCAGGTGTACTTTTTTAAAACAAAAATGAATTTTGAATAAAAATCTAATTATTATATTATTTTTCTATTTTTTCTCCACATGTGATTAAAAAAATAATTAAACTTAAAGAAAATAAGTGTCCGATTCTGACCGGAACCGACCCGATTCAGACCCAATATAAAAAAAAATCCAATATATATATATATTAATTAAAGAATATATATATATATCAAAATTAGTCTCTATTTGTAGAGAATAAAAAATTATTAATTTTGGTATATTCTTTATTTATTTTTATTTTATTATTTAAAAGATATAATCTTTTTTTAATATGCTTATACAAAGTTAATTGATTAATAGAATAAAGACAAGTGTCACATTTCTATTTGTTCATAACTAATAAACAAATAATAAATGATAGTGGGGTCCATCACTTTTTGTAGTTGCATGAGATCTGTGGTCATCCTTATACAATTTAATATATTTTATATTTTTTTAATTTGAAAATAGTGATGTGGAACTGAGTTGGCGGTTGGGTTAGGGTGTGAAGGTTGCTGATAATAGTAGTCTAAAATTGTTGTGGTTGGATTGGGTGATATGAATGAGAGAGAAAATAATTAAATATTCAAAATGTTGGGTGGTCAGGTGGTAGGTGTGGTTGCTAATAAACATAATCTAAAGGCTATTTAAGTAAAATACCAATTAATTATAGTATAAATTTGCAATTGTGCTCTTATCTGGTTGGCTAATATGGCCAAATAACTTTTTCTAGTTTATCAATCACAATTTGAAGACTGAAAAACTAACTCTAATAAAATGTACTTGAACTTGAGACTATATTCTCCAACAATGTGGATGAATGGATTTACTTATAATTTGGACAAGTGAACTTAGGAAAATTTAGTCCAATAATTCTCTAGAGTGAAATACGTGGTGTTTATCAAAATCACAATGATAAATTGATAATCAATAATAAAATAGATGTACAGTGAGATAAAAGTCTCACAAAAAACTCATAAGATATATATTATTGTTAAAGCTCGTGGGTACGCACTCATGTTTGTATGTAAGGCTTTTGCCTCGGTTGGGTTTATATATAAGTACTTTATTTTAATCATAAGATACATATCATAAAAGGAATTTTATATATAATTTATTAAATAAAAATATATTATTCACTGAATAAACACTAAATTCATTTTTCATTGAAGAGAAATACTTAATTGATAAAAATACGACATTTACTGAATAAAAATATAATACATCATTTAGGATGTAAAAATACAATGTTTACAGAATTAAAGATTAAATACATCATTTACTAAAAAAATATTTGATGAAAAATATAGTAAAATATATGAATTTATTTAAATCTAAGAAAAATGCAAAAAATAAATTAAAAATATTTCTAATCTTTATCATCCATTATTGATTTATTTGTTTAGTTGCATGATTTTAGTATTATTATTTAAATAAAACTGATTTGATTTATTTTTCTTAATATATCTTATTTGAAATAAACCTGAAAAGATTTATTTCTAAAAGGTAATTCTATACACAACCTCCTTCTTTTTCTACATAACTCTATCATTTAAAAAAATTAAAATAATTATTTAATATTTATATTTTGTCTTTGTTAATGCTCGAATTTACAGAGGATAATTCTATAAGAATACTTGATAAAATAAGTAGTAGATTTTAAACAAAATAGAAATAAATGCTTGATTGCAAGTAGAACTTGAGTGTTGAATGTTTTTATTGCTGTAATTATTGCTGATTTCGATGTGCCTTTGTACAATAAATGTAACCCTATCTATAGGGAGTGCATACAAATAAATGACTCTAGATGAAGAGTCACAATTCTTCAGCTGAACTGGTGCTTCAAATGGTTGCGTTCATTCGGGTGAGCTGGTTTCATCTTTGTGCAGTTTGGTTCAACAATTTGGCTCTTTGTAGCATCCAAGATGTTTTGTTCGACTGGTACGTAGCTCGGTCAACAAGCTGAACTCCCGAAGAGTTTGCCTTGTCAAATATTTTGATTCTTGGGTTTCCTCCACTGGACTTTCTTCTTTGATGGACCGATAATGGACCTGCTCATTTTCGAGTCATAACAATAGCCCCCGACTTTCGTCTGAACTACTTGGAGTTCGGCAAAGCCGAAGTAGTTAGCCTCGATTTGGAGCAATATACATTCCTGCAAAAAATCAAAGAAGAGACGATTTTTCCCTACCCCAAATTATATTGTGGGGATGTTCAGGAGATAGAATTATTCCCGTATCGTGAGACATAGCTTTACGAGATTTAGGAATATTTTTATTTTTGGGTGTATCCGCGAAGCTAATAGTTTGACTTACGATTATCCCTAAGTTCGTGGCTGGCTAGGCCCGACCTGTCTACAAAGAATGTTCTTCGCAGGATTTTAGATTCCAATATGTAAGTTTTTACAAATCAGACGGGGAGCGACCCCGAACCCGTGGGCATACCACACCGAAACACACCTTAGCTATTTCTTGGGTTATTCGTTTCAGTTTCATAGTCATCAAAGAGCTATGCGGATAGAAGTTCTTTCGACTTCGATATCCTAAGTTCCTTGGAAAGAGTTGGCTGATTCGGCCAAGGGCATCACTGTCTTTAAAAAGTTTTTTTTAATTCGAACAATCTTCATGTTCGAACTAGTTAAGCTCGGACATTTTCCCAGTTCTGAGCTGCGATACACCCGAGGTTGAATTGCCACTCAAAAGAGGTTAGACTTCTGTGAGCGGACTTTTTCAAATTTTGAATTTTGAAAATGCGACACGTGTCCATCTCTGATTGGACGAACTCAACGGACGTTACGCGGACCAAGGCATATTTGCTCATAAATACCTGGACTTTTTCATTTTCAATTTTCACTTTTATTTTTCACTTCGGAGCGCTTCTTCGAACACGAATTTTTACCGAGCTTTCTCGAACATTTGACTAAGGGTTAGTTTCTTCTTGTTCATACTGTTTTCCTTAAACACGAGTAGTTCCAGTAGCAATAGTTCGAGCAGTAGAGGTAGTAGTTTGAGTTCTGGCAGTGATACCAAAGTGAGCAGCGACAGGATGAGACGAGAGGATCCCCAACCTTAAGGCTCCGCCGAGTAGCACTCCGAACCTTCTCACTCTCAAACTTCTGTCGAGCAGCGAGATTCCGCCGAGCAGCAGAATTCTGCTGAACAACAAAATTCTGCCGGACAGCCAGACTCTTCCGAACAACCTAACCCATTCTTTTCTCTTGAAGCGTCTTCGGGTCTAGCCCCCGATATCTTCCCTCCACTGTATGATCAGACTATCAATGATTCATCGAAAGAGATTCCTTCTGACTTGGACGAGATCAAGCTCGATGGAGTATTCAAGAAATACGGTTTATCCGTAAGGCTGAACCCTATTGCACCCGAAGAGCACCAGCGCGCTCATCGACCTTCATATGGATTTATGGTTTTTTCTGCCTGAGTCTTTGAGTTCGGGATCCGCCTTCCTCTCAATCCATTCTTTGTAGATATCACAGAACAATATAACATTGCCCCCATTCAACTTTCTCCAATTTCTTGGTGTCATATGATTGGCACATATCTGATTTTCCGTGATGTCGGGCTCGAAGAGCCAATCATTTGGGAATGGAACACACTATATAACTTAGTAACTAAGAGTGGGCAGGATTATCATTATTTTTCCAAGCACTCTAAAAATCCGAGCCCCTTGTGCTCGGAACCAAATCGAACTTGAAGAAATGGATTCAAGAGTTCTTTTATATCCAAATTTCGAATGACTTTCCAGGTTTGAATAGGATTATCCAAACTCCCAATAGTACGTCTTACTTCCTTCTTAATATTTTTATGCTCTCTCTCGAGCTGACAGTTACTTTTTTGCAGGGCAAAGGATACCGATCCTTTCAAATCGCAAGACCAGCCGAATCCGAAAAGCATACACGCACCTGACCAGGCAGTTCGACCAGCTTCTTTGGCACCGAACTTTAAGCATTCACGGTCTCGACGACCAATGGAAAGACTGATGGCCGAGGAGCTGTTGATATTCGAGCAAAAACAGTAGCAGAAGAAGTCGAAGAAGGAGACTGTCTTAAAGGACAAGGGTTCCCATGCTTTGAACCCAAAAGATAAAGATGTCGGTGCTCAGCGACCGAAAGACCAAACTGCCAGCGGTTCTTCCAAGAATCTGACTGCCACTCCGACCTCTCGCACAGATAAGAGAGATCGGGCTTCGGGAAACTCTAAGGAAGAATTCGAGGATCAAGTCCCTCTTGATCGCTTGAAGAGGCAATGAGGTCCAGAGAGGGAAATTCTCGATCTTACGGGATCCGAGGTGTTTGAGCCAGAGACTGGGCACCGCCCGAGAAAGGAAACAGCCACGATCGAAGGAGCAGAGACTGAGGCCAAGTGTGAGAAGAGGGTAAAATTTATTGCCACTTTTCATAAATTTGTTGATATGCTCTTCGAGGGTCCGCCCTGGCCAACGAAGTTTGCAGCTCAGAAAGCTTGTTCGACAATGCCCACAACTCCATTCTGGTGGGTTATTCTAACAGATTAACTTCAGTTTCCTTCTTTTATCTCAATTATGTCCGAATTGTCTTGATTCCAAACTGATATTTTCCTATCCTTAGGGTTTTTACGGTATGGTTGAGGACTTTGACCGCTATTTCCGGAGTCTTCATGATGAACGCAAGGACCTCATCCTAACTGAGAAAGAACGAGATGAGTTCCTCAACGAGCAGAATCAACTTGCGTCCGAGCTGTCGGTTGCCATTACAGACTTAAAAAGTTCGCAGGACTTAGTTGAGCAATTGACTAGGGATCGATAGTCGGTAATCAAAGAGCTCACCCAGATTAGGGACCGCACTGTCAATCTCTCTGAGGAACTTTAAGCGGAGGTCCAGATGCATGTTAAGACCGAGCAGAATTTAAAGGTCGAGGTTGCAGAGGCAAAGTTCGCTCTGGACCTGGCTCAGTCGACTGATGAGGGTCTGAATATTGCTCATCTGCTCACAACTCCTTCCAGCTCTGTCACCTTCAACATGATGGAGGAGCTGATCCGAAAAAAGGTGAAGACGACCGTGAAGGAGAAGCACCAAGAGCTCGACTTTAGGTTCGTTTATTCTACTCCAGCTATTTCTGAAGGGTCCGAAGATGAAGAGGAAACTAATTAGAAAGATGAGGTCTTCTCGAAGCAGCTAGAGCATAATCTAGAGAAGGACGAGTAGATCTGGAAAAAGCAGGAGAATCCAAACCAGTCAAACCTAGAGCAGCCGAACCCTTAGCCTTCAAGCTTTTTCTGAATTTGTTTAGTAATTTTTGGTTCCGAACAACGTAAAAACTTTGTTTTACTTTGCTTTTATGAATGGGTAGTTATCTTTCGTTCATCGTGCTCTTGTATTCTGATCGAACTGGCTTTAATTGAGTTTGACATATGAACAAACTTTGAGCAAAAAATCTGATGAATACTGATTCATATTCAACTTTTAATAATTCAAATTGACTCAAGAACTATACATAACTTTAATTCGAACTATTTTACAATTCTTGCTTGAACATTAATATTCGAACCAGGCTGACTATCAACCGAACTGCAAGTTCGAACCAACATGAAATCTAGAAATAGTATTTTTTTCAAGTATTTGATATTCCATGCGTTTGGGACAGAATTTCCTTCGGGAGTTCTGAGTTGATAGGCACCATTTCCAACTACAAAGTCAATCATGTAGGGTCCTTCTCAGCTCAGTCTTAGTTTCCCGGCATTAATTTCTTAAGTATTCTGAAATACCTGCCGAAGTACCCAGTCCCCTATTCGAAAAGACCTCAGTCGAACTGACTTGTTATAGAATTTTTCCACAGTTCTTTGGACTTGGGTCATTTGGCCTGAAGCCTCCATCCTTTCCTCATTGAGTAATTCTAGCGAGTCAAAGAGTTTTTCTCTGTTTTGTTTTTCGTCGAATAGCTCGACCCTCGGACTTCCCTGAATGACTTTGACGGGTGATACAACATTGACTACATATGCAAGGGAGAAAGGAGTTTTGCCCTTAGAAGTTTTGTGAGTAGTTCGGTATGTCTAGAGCACGGTCAGGAGTTCTTCGACCCTAGCTGTTTTTTTAGCTGTTAGCTTCCTCTTTAGGATATTGATGATCGTTTTATTACATGACTCAACCAGGCTATTAGCCTCAGGATATCTCGGAGTTGAGAACAGTAGACGAGCTCCGATTGTTTTGCAATAATCCTTAAATCTTTTACTAGTGAATTGGCGCCATTGTCCGTAATTATTTCTCGAGGTAGTCCGAACCGACAAATAATGTTTTTCCATAAGAAATTTATCATTTCAATATCTCGTTCTCTGGAGAGTGGCTCGGCCTCGACCCACTTGGTGAAAGAGTCTGTGGCAACTACTAAGTATTGTTTTTTACCCTTAGCTTTTGGTAGTTTTCCCACAATGTCAATTCCCCATCGAGAAAATGGCCAAGCGGGTACGTTCGAATGAAGTGGTTCGGCATGTAGATGTGTTAACCCTGCAAACCTTTCACAACTATCACATTTTCTAACTACCTCCTCGGTATCTTTTTTCATGGTTGGCCAATAGAATCCAGCGGTGATGGTTTTATGGGCCAAGTTTCTGGAGCCTGAGTGATTACCACGACTTCCTGAGTGAATCTCTGAAAGAACGAAGGAGTTGTCTTCTTCGGACACACATTTTAGTAGTGGTCCTTCAAAAGATCGTTTATAGAGTTGGCCGTCTAGGAGGACGAATCGTGCGGCTCTTCGGGTTAGTCGGACGAACTCAGTCTTTTGTTGTGGTAGAACTCCTTCTGATATGTTTTTTATAATCACAGTCATCCATGAGTCTTGGGGATCATCTACCGGGCACACTTCCATTGGTTCGGACTCGCAATCTCTGGTGGCTAGCCAGAGTGCTACTTGCAGCCACAACCAAATTTACGAGGGTAACGACATGCAAGTTCTCTTCTCGGGGCACATGCGTGACTTCCACTTCTTCAAATTTTGATTCAAGCTCTTTAGCAAGTTCATGATACGCTAGAATTCGAGCGTCCCTTCCTTGGAACTCGCCTCAAACTTGATTGACGACGAGCTGAGAGTCGGATTCAATTTTTAACTTTTGGATCTTTAGATCCAATGCTAATTATAGTCCGACAATCAATTCCTCGTACTCAGCTATGTTGTTTGTAGTTCAGAATTCAAAATGAATTACTTTTTCAACGACCCATCTTTCGGGGACTCCCCCTAGAATTACTGGAGCCATCTATAGCGAGGGTCCAAAATTCTAAATTGTTCGAAGTGGGTCCTAGTTCGAGCTCAGCCATGATTTGTAGCTCAGGTGTATAATCCGCAATGAAATCGACCAAGATTTACAATTTAATGGTGTTCATTGGCTCGAATTTAAGTCCGTAGCCCCCGAGCTCAATAGCTCATTTCATCATTCGACCCGATAGAATAGGTTTGGATAGAACATGTTGAAGGGATTCGTGAACTGAATCACGAAGTCCATTTGCCTGGATCGTTAATTGGAATTTTAAAAATAAATTGCTATGCCTATGATTATTCCTAGCATGCTCCTATTGATTATGCATAAAGAAGGTTTATGCGGAATACCTGAATTGCGAAACCCTGAAGAACGACTGTGCGGAGATTCCTCTAGATCTCTTTCGCCACGCACAAAGATTAATTCCCTAACAGATAAAAGGAATTAAATCCGATGAAAATATAATCATATTTTCGATAACAGAAGAAGGAGAGAAGAGAGAAGATCCTCCTGATTTGATCTTCTGATCCGTATCCCAACTCAATCTGAATATCTGGTGAAGATTCCCTTCAGATTCCTTGCCCGGTTAAGAAGCAAATTTCCTCCTCATTTTTCAGATCTAGTCGATCACCACAGCTCCCAAATTCTGGTTTGCTGTGTGCAACTTATGATCTTGTGGTGTGTTGAGATATGAGGAACTAAGTCCTATTTATAGGAAAATACTGGACTTCTATTAGGCCTGAGTTTCATGGGCCAGACCAGGGACCAGAATGCAAATAGCAAATAAGGCCTATCAATTAAT
>JAPKLW010000399.1:539849-561163 GCA_026898455.1 Plectranthus barbatus | reverse complement strand
TATTCCTCCATAGATTTGATGCTATCCAACATGCTGTTATTGCCCCTGGTCGGCGAGTCGAACCTCCCCATGGAGAAGAGCTCCCTGCTGTCCTCATAATAGCCTATGCCGGCGTTGGCCGGAGAAGCTGCCGGAGGCCCTGTGAAGCAAGGGTTGGGAGTCCTCTGCAGATTCGCCGGCGCGAATCTGAAAGGGCTCTGCCCAAGATTCACTAGGACTACAACGTCAGCATTGGCTGCCAGCGTGGGATAGAGTGGAGAGCAGAAGTGCTGAGAGTTGCAGTGGATTTCGTGCACCATTTGTGAGTCGACGGTGAAGAAAACCCTCTTCTGGCCGGGGCTGTAGCCGCAGCCCACGACCTTGTCCGTGGCCCCCCAGTCTCCGGTGTCGGAATTGGAGACCAGTTTTGTGCCTGAGATATATGTGAGTTTCTGATGCTGATGATATTTTATTTATGTGATAAGATTATGTGCTTGTTTGTTTGATGCAAAAACAAACCTACTACTCCACGCATGAACAAGATAATAGAATTAATTAAGAATGTCAACTTGTTTGTTCAATTTCAACAACCATGACTCAACGTGGTTGATGAAGGGAAATAATAGTGTTAAAAGATTCTATCCGTAGATAAAAATCATTGGATAAAAGGTTTCAGAATTGATCATTGGCGGATCTACTTTTGGGCTAGGGGGCTCCGAATTTTTTTTTTTTCTAGTGTCGTGATCCGGTATTTTATGAGATAGTATCCCCTTTAAAGAAGAAAAAATAGATAAAATAATATATATATATATATATATATATGATATGATATGAAGGAATTGAAGTTAAGATAAAGAAAAAAAAGATCATCTCATTCGGATATTTTCTGGATCCACCACTAGAATTAATTTTCCTATTTTCATGTCCTAAAGAAAATTAACGGAGTTAAAAGGGCTTCCCATTATTGGAGACTCTTGAATCATATTCTAGAATTTGGTTTTGTACATGGATTAATCTATTTTGTTTGTGAAAAAATGAAAGCTTTCATAGAATTGTTTATTTGCCAATTTAATTACGATTGCCAATTTTATTATTAACCATAATTAGCTACTAAATACTAACTCCGAAATTAATGTATCAAAATGAAAAGGGCCTATTTACGCGGGATAGAGGGAGTATTTATATAATACTATGAAAATTTGATGAATTTAGTTATTAATTCTTCATATGAATATTTTAGAATAGTTTGGGCATTTATTTATTTGAAATGAAATGAAACGAGTAACCTGGAGAGAGAGAGAGAGAGAGAGAGAGATACCATCCAGATAGACGGAGCCGGTGGAGTTGAAGCCGACGGAAGCCGGAAAAGTCCCCGGAATCCTGAACGGAAGAGGGTTTCCTCCAGTCAACCCTACACTCACCAAAACCACTTCATCTTCCCTTTCTTCAACCTTGCTTTTTCTGTGGCTATGGCTGCTCGCCTCCTCGCCCACCAGCTCACGAGGACTATTTTTCGCGTTAAAATCTTCATTTATCAGCTTCAGCTTCTCCCCTTCCCAGCTCTCCTTCTTCTCCATGCTACCCACCTCACGATTACCCGCATTCTCATTCAACGACACAATCGTTATCTCAAAATACGCTTCTTGCGGGAACGACGACTCCCCCAAGTTCGGCCCCGGCAACGGCAACGCAGTCCTGATCACGGCCGCCGCCGCCATTGATGGACTCGACCCATAACTCGCCGCCGTCACGGCCTTCTTCACGTCGGGACTCAGTCGAACCTTCTGCATAAAGTCAGCCGACCCTTCGCACACTTCCCACCCGATCTCGACGCCGTTTTCGCCGCCGTGGTCGGCGGCGGCGCAGGAGCCGAGGAGCGACCTGGTGGACTTGACCGACGGCGATGACATGAAGACCGCGAAAGCGAACCTCGACCAGCCGTTCTCGACGGCGTCCGTCACGAAAGAAGGGTGGTCGACCCAGCTGAAGGCCTGCTTCGTGGAGGCGCCGCGCCGGAAAAGGTGGTAGCTGGTTTTCTTGGATGCATCTCTGTCGAGCTGGGGGTGGTGAGGGCTCACCTGATGCAGCCTGGCGCTGCCGTTGTGCAGATTATGGGGGCCTCTCTCTGCATCGGAGATTACGAAGCCGTTTTGCCTTTGAGGTCGAGCTAATCTTCTGATGATGAAGATCAGTGCAAGAGCAACAAATGCAGTGATCACTAGTAGCAAAGCTATGTGTAATCGTATCATCATTTCTGTTTTTTTTTTTTTTTTGGACGTGGAAATTATTGAGTTTTTGTTCAATTCTTGGAAGTTTATTTAGGAGAGTGAGATATGCAAACATTAATAAATAAATAAATAAAATGGACGCGTGGAGTAAAGAATTGGTTGAACAAAAATATATTAATTTGTCGAAATCAAACAGCTCTCCTTAGTGACCTTCCACCTAAATGTGATTTGCACATATATGCTATGCTCTTAATCTTTGCATAAAGAAACGAATTGTTGACTCATTTCTAATTTAATATCAAGAGATGGTGAGGTAAGGTTCTAGAAATTTAACAAAAACTTGGAATATAGATAATGGAGTGAAGAATTCGTCTTTTTTTTTTGTTTTTTTGGATAAGATTAGGAGACATGAAACAAAAGTGGGATGAGAGTGTCGATGAAAAACATGTTTGGACAACGTAATAAAAGAAGACACTTTTCTTGATTCAAGAGAGGGCCGTTTTTGGTCGGAGGCAGTTGAGATTTATGCCCATATATGCTCACACAAAATTGAAATCAATATTTTTCTTTTTCCATCGTTTAAGGCCCAAAACACAAATTGAAGTCCAAGAATAATGTGTTTTTGAATTAATTTATTTGGATTAAATGAGGTTTGGACATCTTTTTGGGTGCAAAAAATAGTACTCCCTCCGTCCCGAAATAATTGTCTTATTTTTATTTTTTATCTGTCCCAAACAATTATCCCCTTACCTAAATTGGAAAATTAATACATACTTGTTAATAAAATACTATTTTTCTCTATTTCTAGTCATATTTCTAGTCACATTAATATCTGTATTATTTTTAAATAAAACAATTATTTCGGGCCTAAGGAATAATAATTTGTGGATGAGTGGCCTATGTAAGCATGTGGAAAAGGTGGGGGTGAAGGTAGATGGGTGTAGGTGTTAAAAAATAAATTGAAAGAGCATCCAAATTAATTGTGTTAAATTAATATTAATATATAGAAATGAATAATCACCGCCCACCTGCCCATCTCACGCCACTCACCACCCACTAGCTCACCACCCCTCCCTACCCATTCATCAATCATCTGGACCACCTCTCTCTCTCATATATTTTTTTAGTTTTGCATGATTTCTGTGTGACAACAACACAAACCCCTTTTTTGTTTGGCACCCAACTTCTCTCTCTCTCTCTCTAAACACAAAATAGAATTTCATGCTTCCACTTTAGACATATATTTGTCCAATCTGTAATATCTGGAAGTCAGTTTTATTATTCAACTTTTTATTATCGACGAAAACTAATATAGTCTTTTCATAACAACCTAATCGTTTACATTTGCATCATGCAATAAATGAATTCAACCAAATTTGATTCCAACACCTTATTTTCTACCATCTTATTCAATGTAACAGTCAAATCTAATGCAAGCAGAAAGAGAATTAATACGAACCCACTGACTTAATTTCCATTGTTTTTTTCTTTCTTTTTTTTTTGAAGGGACTTAATTTCCATTGTTAATCCAGCTAGAGTTGTACAATTAATTTCATGAAGAAACTAAAATTATATGCAAACTGCATCATCCCTTCGGAATTATCCACTGTTTGCATCACCCACATAGATTTCTCTACAGTTTTTTTTTTCTTTTTCAGATATACAGCTTTTATGCATCTCTGCTGCAGAATAAAAATCAAATCTTAAAGAAAAGAAAATTAAAAAAAAAAACCGGAAAGAATTACCATAAAACCAGATGACTCAGTTTTCTTCCGGAGTTTCCGGGCTAGGGTACTCATTCAAATCGGGCTTCTGCGGGGCCCGGCCCGGGATATTTGGCCCGGCGACGGAGCGGTCGGCTGCCTGCATCGCGTCGACCCGCGCGCCGATCTCCGTGGCCTTCTTCCTGATGGCGGCGGCGGACAGGTCCTGGTGGTGGTCGCCGCCGCCGTACTCGAGCACGTACTCGGGGAAGTTGAGGCGGGCGGTGGGGCCGCGGAGGTGGAACACGGCCGTGTCGTAGGCACGCGCCGCCGCGACGGGGGATGAGTAGGAGCCGAGCCAGATTCTGGAGCGCTTGTTGGGCTCTCGGATTTCCGCCACCCATTTCCCCCACTTGCGCATCCTTATTCCTCGGTAGGGCTTCGGCGGCGCGTGCTGCCGCGGCTTCCTTTTCGGATTCTCGGAGCCCGACGAGGACGTCGACGACGTGGCGCAGCAAACGCCTTCCATGATTCGAGATTTAGAGAAAATTGAGGGGGGATTTATTTTGGGGGTGGGGAGGAAGAATCAGAATTGATTAGGCTAGGGTTAGTTGATATGGGGTGCGAGAAAGCATGGGAGAAATAGGAAAAAAAAAAAAAAAAAAGAGTTGTGTAAGAATAAAAGGTAGCAAGAAGCAGAAAACGCTGAGCGTGAAGGTGGTGCCGTCTATTTATATGGAGGTGGAGACGCAGGGTTTTATGTTGGAATATTTCTTTTTATTTATTTATTTATTTTTGGAAAAACTAATTATTTCATAAAAAAAAATTGAGTTTTAGTAATTTTATCCAAAGTTTTTTTCAATAATCGATTTTATCATATTTTTCAGCTGATCTATAAATTCTATCTTGGAAGACAAACGAAAATAATTTGCTGTTAATTCTCACATTTTCTTCCACGTAGAGCATCCACGTGCGTAACAATAAAATGAAACGTGATCTTCCACGTTTACATCAGCATCATCATTTTAATATATGACTTTCAATTTTGAATGAAACTATATTGTTTGAATAAGTTTCAATTTAAAATAACTAATTTAGTATCACATGAACACTAACGAAGCATTCATGTGAAAGAAAATGCGTGAATAAAAACAAATTACCGTCATTTGTTTGATGGAACAAAAATAGAATAAAATCAATTACTAAAAAGACTTTAGGATAAAATTCAATAAATCTCAACTTTTAAGTAATTTTCCCAAAAAAATTGTATTTTTTTATATCATATCATGGAGTTCCAAAGTTTGGATATTAATAATATGAGAAATTAATGAATATAAATTAGAAGATATTACCGAAAAAGAATGCATGTGTGAAATTAAATTGGGTATTGAATGAGGGTCGAGTATTATGGTGGGTGAATTGGGTACCGCCGCCGCCGCCATTATTATATATAATTATGAAATATATAAATCATAATTAAGATGCTTTAATTACAAGTAATGGAAATGAATAAAACCTAATCGACATTAATTAAATTCAAAATCTTGTTTTTAAATTAAGATTCTCAGTAGTTAGTATATAAAATTAAGTCGGTGAAACCGTGAGATGTTCTTGAATAAATTTAAGAATAATGAAATTTAGGATCACTAATTCAAAGTCAATGGTAATGGTAATATTTAAATGCATGATTTCTAAAAATAAATAAAACAGAAACTAGTTGATTTTGGTCATGATTAATATTTTTGGAAGTATTTACTTCTTTTTTTCTGAGCAAAAGAAATGTAGCTCTGTAACCGACATGTCACATCGCCGCAGTCTCTCTCTCTCTCTCTCTCATACGCATGAATTTGAGATATATAGTTATAATGATTTATTTCATCAATTTCTTCAGCGAATTGCATGATTTAAAATTCATTCATAATGAGAAATGATTTTATAATTTTTTTTTATTTATAATTAAGGGGAAATAATTGATTTTCCATTGCTTTCATATTTTAATGTATAATTTGATACAACTTTTATCTATAAGCTACTCCCGTCTCGATCAATTAGTCATATATTAATCGGGACACGATAATTAATGTTTATGAGAATAGTGAACTTAATATTTATTATAAAAAAATAATAGTGGGCTTATTAATTAATTATTTAAATTAATATATTATATATTTTAAAAAGTATTATCGGTATGAAATGTATACTATTATGAATATTTTATTTAACACAAGGACCTAAAAAATAGAGAGAATAACCATGCAATTAAATTATAATAGTGTTGATTTGTAAAGAATTCGTAGTCTCTTGGTCGAAATTCATTTGATCTCTTCTATTTTTAACCCTCTACGGTGACAAAAATCCTTAAAATTAGGGTACATCTATAGAATCTCATTTTTTAGTTAAGGTTGATTTTATTCTATTAGAGTTTTATATTTCTAGGCTATAATTTGTAGGTTTTGGCAGTTGGCTAAATTTTAAAGTCCCTATTATTTAATCGAATTATTTGGATATAATATATGTCGATAGAATTTTTATGGTTAAAGATCTTTAAATTAGAAATTTCGAAATATTCATTTTTATAAAAAGAATATTTATATAGAGGAGGCGAAGTGCCGCAATGTATGGGTATGGATAGGGGAGTGTCGGAGCGGCTTACGGTGGTCCACATGTATCAGATTAGGATTAAAGAATGTTCAGCCACGTGTATTTCTTTACATCTCACTAATCATGAGTGGACACGTGTAAGTTGTGAAAGATAAAAATTAATTTGAATTAAGTTAATTCAATAACATGTGAGATTAAAAAAATATTAATTATTAAAAATAATATATATAACAAAGAAGCACAATATATTTTATGTGTAAAAACATGTAACAAAAAAAGTACTCCGTATAAGATTTGTTATAAACAAGTATTTGCTGGGAATTGAAATTTTCCATTTCGAGATAGAGTATTATCTTGAAGGTTGATAAACATGAAAAAGAAATTATATAGTAATTGTTATACCTCAAAGTTAAAGGCCAGAAAACCTCCACTACGTGCTCGACCAAAGAAGCAAACGCACGTCGAGTCGAGCGGCAATAAAGACCGCTCGAACAGCTCCCGCAGTCCGAAAGAACCAAAACCAAAAAAGGGGTAAATCAATCAAGACACAATCAACTGAATGGAAGACCCTCAAAATGGCTGGAATCAAGGGATTGAAGATCGCCAGCCTGAAGACAAGCAATTTACCCATTTAATAGATACTTTCCCTACAAATACCTATAATTTAGCAACTTCCATGTAATAGATTTCAGTGGTTATAAATAGGAGATGAAGTGAATGAAAAGGGGTTCCGAGATTCAAAAAAACCAGAGCATTAATATTTCTTCTCTTAGTACTCTTTCAATAAAATAATCCCAGAAACAACAATTGGCGCCGTCTGTGGGAACTTGAAAGAAGGAAAAGTGATGGACGGATCTGGATCTAGAAGAGATATTGAATCAGTGAATGAAGGAAGCTCAACAATGAACAACAAAACTTTTGAGGAGCACTTGCAAAGAATGCAAGAAGAAATGGATGATTTGAGAAAGCAGAATCGAAGAGCCACCCCAGACGCAGAAAGGTTATGAGAACAATTGGCGGTATACCAGGAGCGATATGAACCTGAGTTCACCAGCAACGAACGCCAGGAGACCGGGTCTGAGAATATCGGTCACTCGGTGAAGAATCATTAGAACGAAGGAAAAGAAAACGAGAGGGTTAAAAATCTGGAAGCAAAAGTCGAAGAGCTGACTAAGGATTTGACATCCGTACCGGGAATGGTAAATCCAACCGTGAATATATCTGGGAATTATAATGACTCGCCCTTCTCACCCAGGATCGCAAGTACACAAATCCCCGAAAGATTCGTGATTCCAGCGATGCAGGCTTATGACGGGATGACTAACCCGGATGAATTTGTAACCCTATACAAATTCAAAATGCAAACCATAACAGTGCCAGAATCCGTTCGAGAAGCCTGTATGTGCAGGGGCTTTGGAGCATGCCTCGAAGGAGCGGTAATGCAGTGGTTCATGCATCTAAAGGTGGGTAGCATACCGTCATTCACCGAATTGCACAAACAGTTCTGCTCTCAGTTCTCGAGCAGTCGAAGGATACCGAAGTGATCCGATGATCTCTATCAGATCGTGCAGAGGGAAGGAGAACCGTTGCAACAATACATTAAACGATTCAATGAAGTGAAAGTTGCAATCCCAAGCTGTCTGGAGGAAACGACCATCACAGCCTTTAGGAAGGGATTGATAAGAGGTTCGAGCTTGTTCTGGAAACTGGTGAATTATCCTTGTGCTACATACTCTGAGATGTTGGCGAGAGCTGAAGTACAAATTCGGAAAGAAATAGAAGAGGAAAACTTCGTGAAGAGAGATAAGGGGCGAGTGGTGACACGATCAGAAGTAGTAGTGGGGAAGTCGAATCGATTCGTACCTTACTCGAATCGAGTCGCCGGGAAGACTCAAGCTCCCACAGGAGCTACATCGAAGCCTTTTAACCTGAGCGCAAATCCTATGGCGGTGATCCAGGAAATGATGGCTTTAAGAGGACAAGTTAGGTGGCCAACAAAAGCCTTGGCCGACGCTGGGCAGAAAACTATTGCGCCTTTCATCAAGGTTATGGGCACAAAACCACAGAGTGCAAAGATTTCTTGAGGGAGGTGCAAAGGCTCCTCGATCAAGGCCATTTACAACATCTGAAGGGAGAACAGAGGAACAACACTTGGAGAAGAAATAAGGGGAAAGAAGCACGTGGTAAGGCGGGAGCTGCGACAGGTGCAAATCGCGTTCCACTGCCAAATGAGCCACGAGTGGAGAAAACAATCCACATGATATCAGGAGGGCCACCTATGGCAGGAACGTCTCGAAATGCTTATAAACACTATCGCCGGGAAGCGAGGAGCATGAACTCAGTACGACCATCCTGGTTATCCAACGAGGAGATAACCTTCGGACCAGCGATTTAGAGGGTGTTCGACACCCGCATGACGACGCTCTAGTGATTGAATTGTTGATCGCTAACTGTAGGATGAAAAGGATCTTAGTCGACAGTGGGGCATCCTCGAACTTGATATTCTTGAGGGCATTTAAAGGAATGGGGATCCCAGAAAAAAATTTGAGTCCAAGTTCGAACCAACTCATAGGATTCAGCGGGGAACAATTGATACCAGTTGGCGAGTTATTACTGCCCGTGTACTCTGAAGGTATTAACCTTTCGGTGCGATTACATGTGGTTGATGTCGATTCACGTTACAACGCCATTATGGGTCGACCATGGATGCATGAGCTGCAAGCAGTCTCCTCGTCCTTCCATCAAGTAATCAAGTTCCCCACACCTTGGGGAGTGCGATCTATAAAAGGGGAGCAACACACTGCGAGGGATTGTTATTCGGTGACATTGAGAACAATAGGAGTGGTGGAGGCTAATGAAAACCTGGAGAAGGTTAGCCTGACTGATAAAGAGTTGGAGCACACATTTATAAGGGGTAATATTCCGCTCGACTCACGCAGGACGTTAATCACATTCCTCCGGAACCAAAGCACTTTTGCGTTCAGCCATGCCGAAATGCCGGGAATCGACCCGTTGGTAATATCACATAGACTGAAGGTCAACACAAAAGCAAAACCAATCCATCAAAGGAGGAGGAGATTTGCACCAGAGAAAAATGCCGCAATCGCCGAGGAAGTGTCAAACCTTTTGAAAGTAGGATTTATAAAGGAGGTAAAATACCCTGAGTGGTTGGCTAACGTAGTTGTCGTGAAGAAGAAAAATGGAAAGAACAGGGTATGTGTCGATTACACAGACTTAAACAAAGCCTGTCCAAAAGACCCGTTTCCACTCCCACACATCGACAGGCTAATCGATTTGACCACAAGGCATGAAATGGTGTCATTCATGGATGCATTTTTGGGATACATCCAGATTCGCATGTGTTGGGAAATTTGGCTAAGTTTCCCTTCCCCAGTAGCTACTTGCTTAGATTCTAGTTTGGTGTTTTGGTGGATCAAATCCTAAGTCCAACCAGCGTCAGTTTGTCTCTAGAATAGCTCTAGCCTCAAATGTAAAGTCCTGTTTAGGTATTTTGAGTTGTAAGTCGCAGCTGATCAAGACTCATGCTGGCTACTGTTCACCAGCATGAGATGTGCTTACCAGTTGAGAGAAGTCTCACCAGCAAGCGGCTGACGAAGACTCATGCTGACACTGTTCATCAGCATGGAGTAGAGCTATTGACTGGTACTGTTCACCAGTTGGGAAGATTTCACCAGCAGGAGGCTGAGAGATCTTACCAGCAGAATATGTGTTCTGGCTGACACTATTCACCAGCGGTGAAGCCACCAGTCACGGGAGATTCCAAGAGATAACATCAGACGAATTGGTAGACCTTGATTGTGCTAAGGAAAGTCACCAGCAGAGACTGCCAGCACAAAGATCACCAGTATGATCTACCAGTCGGAGGTTATCAGCAGAATTCAAGATTCGCTCTCCCAGAGTCTTAGAGACAAATAGAAGATTCGTCTGAGGAAGTAACTGACAGTGTATGACTTTAAGGAGGATGCCTTAAAGTCTATCAGTTCAAGACACCAGTTCCGATTCCTCGTACTGACGAATAGAGTCGTTCTGACACAAAGAGATCTGTGTCAGATAAAGCGATCAAAGGTATGGCGCTTTCCGGAAATTCCTACCTGCCGCCTGCAGAAGGACATGCGAGGACAGAGACTTTTCCGGATGTGTCCAAACGGCTAGTATTTGAATCTGAATCTCACGTCTATAAATACGTGAGATCCAACAGCATTCAATACTCTTGCCCACTCTTAGCCATTCCTGAACTACCGAAAGCTCAAACGCATTCATATCAGCGTATAAGCAATCTTTCGAGGCTTTTCTTAAAGCTACTCCGTGTGTCAATCATTTGAACACGAGACTCCAAGCTTCTAGCTTGTGAGTTATTGATCTCATTTGGTGTTCTTTCTCATTCCGAGGAAGAACATAGCAGCTCTTGAGCCAGCCAGCTCCAGAGTTATTACGGGCAGTTTTGCCGCCAGCAAGAGTCAAGTTCTTGGGAGAACTAAACACCCACGTCGTCAGTGGTACCGGTGGAGGTTAAAGTGACGTGCTCGCACTCCATCCAGCTGACAAGAGTTGAAGAAGGACAAGACCGGGAGCGGTTGATCCAGTGGACTGGTAGACGAGGCATCTACCAGCTGGAAATAGATCGTAGGAAATCTTGTACCGGATTACTCTTTTTAGTGAATTTCCAGTGCTTCGACTGGAGAGTGGACGTAGATCAGTTGATCGAACCACTATAAAATATCCTTGTTATTTACTGCTTTCAGCATTTACTTACTGATTTAAAACCCAGCACCCAAGTGCTAGAGTATAACTGAAACCAGTTTATAACTGTGCAAACTCGACTCTAAAATTTTCTAAGTCCTGAGTCATCAGCTGACCAGCCAGTTGCCAGTCAGCTGAATACTCAGTTGCCAGTTGACTTACCAGCTGACAAGGTCCCAGTCAGCTGTGTAACCAGCAGAGTGCAAGAAACGAACTTACACATTTTCCGCTGCCAAAGTATACCCTGATATCCGGGACCAACAGCATGTACCCCCCGGACGAAGAGAAGACATCCTTCGTAACGAATCAGGGTATATACTGCTACCGGGTAATGCCCTTCAGATTGAAAAATGCAGGTTCAACCTACTAGCGATTAATGAACAAAATGTTCGAACCGCTCATTGGGAATTCAATGGAAGTATATATCGATGACATGATAGTGAAGTCGTCAAGTATGGATGAACACTTAAATCATCTGGCAGAAGCGTTTGATATATTAAACAAGTTCAACATGAAGTTGAACCCGTCGATGTGTCAGTTCGGAGTGACAGCGGGGAGGTTCTTGGGTTACATCATAAGCAGGCAAGGAATCGAAGCAGATCCGAATCAGATCAAAGCAATACAAGAGATTAAACCGCCAACCACAACGAAAGAACTCCAAAAGATGATTGGGAAATTAGCGGCCCTGAGTAGATTCGTCGCACGCTACTCGGATCGGACTTCAAAGTTTTTCGAGTTACTCAAAAAAGCTAAGCGATACGAGTGGTCCTCGGAGTGCGACAAAGCTCTAACCCAAATGAAGGAGTATCTATCCACCGCACCAGTAATGTCAAAGCCGCACGAGGGAGAAGTCTTACAACTCTACTTAGCAATGTCAGATAGAGCAATAAGTGCGGTATTAATAAGAGAACAGGATGTGTCGCAATACCCCGTGTACTACGTCAGCTGGGCACTCGTTGACGCGGAGACTCGCTATCCCGCTCTCGAAAAGTTGGTATTGGCATTAATAATGGCCTCAAGGAAGCTTAGGCCGTATTTCGAGGCACATGAAGTAGTGGTAGTATCCAACTTCCCAATAAGAAATATCCTTGCAAAACCGGAACTATCGGGTAGAATGATGAAATGGGCTGTTGAACTCGGAGGATTTGGATTGCAATTCGAGCCTCGTCGAGCCATAAAGTCGCAAATCCTCGCTGACTTCATTGCAGAATACTCTCCGGAAATGCACCTACAAGCGGAAATTGAGTCTACTATCACGGACCAACCAACGCAATTTTGGGTGTTGCATGTAGACGGGTCGAGCAGCTCGAAAGGGGCAGGAGCTGGAATCTCATTGACATCTCCGGATCAGGTTACATATCAGAGAGCGATAAATTCGAGTTCCGAGCCACGAACAATGAGTCAGAATATGAAGCGCTAATTGCTGGCATGCAACTGGCATCGGAGATGAAACCTAAGAAACTCCGAGTGAAATCAGACTATCAGCTTGTTGTGAATTGAAGCGATTGCGACACAAATAACTAATAGAAAATACAAGAACACAAAGAATTATAGTGGTTCGAGCGTAAGCTCTACGTTTTCAAGCCTCCTCGGTGATGATATTATTATGGTGAAGAAAATATAAAGTATGTGACAATTACAATTGGTGGGGAGCAGCAGTATATAAAGGGAGATATTCCTAAATACATAAGGAATATAAAACCTAGATATGGTAAGATGTATCTAAACCTAAATCTATTTAATAGATTTATTCATATCCAAATCTAATACCAATAAGGATAAATCTTGTCCAACAAGGAAACAAGATATACACAATATATTTTCCATATCTATCCAGCTCGAACTGCTCCTCGAGTTCCTCGACCTACACAGCTCGACCCACTTTACCGGACTAGTCTCCTCGACCCACTCGAACTAGTTCCTCGAGTTATATTGAGACTACTCCAACACAGCTAATTGTGAATCAACTCTCCGGGTTATTCCAAGCAAGGGATTGCAGGATGTCAGCATACAACAAAGTTGCCAAAAAGTTGGAATCCAACTTTGAGGAGATAACTGTGGAACATATTCCAAGAGAACTCAACGTTGAAGCAGATGCAATGGCAAATCTTGCAGCATCCATGAATATGAGTAAATCTCGACTCATTCCACTAGTGGTTGCACTGTGGCCGGCGACCCGGGATAACATACCAAAGGAGTCCGAGAGCATAGGGAACGTGAACTCGATCGCAAATTCCAATTCGTGGATGGAACCAATAAAGGCATACCTAATGGGAGCAAGCATCGAGCAAGGAGGAGAGCTTGCCAAGACCGCCAGGAGGGCGGCAAGATTCATACTCCTCGAAGGAGAACTGTACAAGAGATCATTCGAGGGTCCGCTGCTCAAATGCATAAGTGAGAAGGAAACCTTGGACGTGTTAAATGAAATACACTCGGGAAGCTGCGGAAATCACACAGGACCGATAAGCTTTGGCATAGAGGAGATCAACTAAAGAAGTAATTACAAAGTTTTGGCAAAGAAAATCTTCATGGCACCAATTGTCAAAAGCAATCCTCTTGTTTGCATCGGCCTCATCATCGGCAATCTCGGGCTTGTCTTACTTCAAGTAGCTTGCCAAGCCAAGGGTGGTGAGATAAAATAGCATTTTTGTTGCCAAGTCTTGAAATCAACGCCGAAAAACTTGAACAGTTTATCGGCTTTAGGATTAAGAGGGAGTTGACGAGCATTGTTAGTATTGCTCCCTCCGGCAGCGTTGATAGAGTTATCAACCATGTCTCAAAGCTTGAGCAATAATTCGTCTTGCGATTGTTGGGAAAGTTGGTACAAGTCTGAGAACAATGCAACAAAATATACCAAGTGATGCAATTTTTTACATGTAAAACTGCAAGTACTGGGAGATGCAAGAATAAATAAAATTAAATAAAATAAGCCGAGTTGAGGAGTCTCTCTTACCGCAAGAAAAATTCGCTAACGTAGTGCTCATTGTCCGGCGATCATCCCCAAAGATAAAACGACTTCGTCTTCTATGCGGCAGCACCACGGTCGTAAAAGCTCCGGCAAACTGAACGGAGGTGAAAATTGAGCTTGCTGGAAAGCTATGAAAAGTTGCATGTATTTAAGGGAAAAGATGCAGTAATCTGGCTATGTACGGTGACCGGAGATATGCACTTACGTATGCCTATTTATAGGCATGTTCCAACTGAGGGGAGCCTGTCGGTTATAGTTGCAGCCATCAAGAGCAGCATTGACTTGAGTTGTTACGGGAGTGAGACATGGTGGTAATGGATGGGGCAGATCCGGGCGCGTGCGGTGTGATTGAGCATGTGTTGAAGCCGCTGCCACGTAATTTCAACACGTGCGCTAACTCGTTAGCCACGCCATATGTTGTGTGTGCACTACGTCGACTGGACCAGCCACATCGACAACCCACTTGTCAAGCTCGCAAGCTCATTTTGTTAGCCCAAAAAGATAAAGCACGAGTGGTTCCAAGGCCCAAAGACCACCAAAAGACCAATTACCGAGAACCGCGATCGGGGTCGGGGCACGGGTCACGAGACAAAAACGCCGGCATAGGCGCTCGGCCAGCGACCTCGCAGAGAGGCGGCGCGCAAGGGCACCACTGTGTATCATATACACTGCACACTTTGTTATTACACATTACTAAAATTATGGTTTATATACACTTCATAATTAGTGTAATTAATCTAAGTGAGACATCATTTATTACATAACTGCTTTATGTAATAATTCCACCAACCATGTCACTTCGTGGACTCATTTTTCACTTACCGAAATTCGAATTTGAGAAAAGAAATATACCACGATCATCTACTCATCGCATGGATTAATTTGGTAATATTTAATTTCGACAAAATTTAATATTTCACATAAAAAATTTACAATAAAATCCCGAATTTCCAGCATTTTCTTACTTGAATCACTCTTAATACTCCCTCCGTTTCGATTATATAGTCCAGTTTGATCTTGCATGTTTGTCAAAAATTATTTAATATTTAAATAAACTTTCAACATTACCCTTATTTAAAGTATTAATTAACTTCTCATTTTCATAATATTACATTTAATATTCTCATTTACCAAAATTATTCAGGGGTATAATGGTAAATTACTAGATAAAAACAATACCAAATATAGAAATTGAACCATATAATTGAAACACCTTAAAATAGTAACCAAGATCATATAATCGGAACGGAGGGAATATATAACTGAGAGGTCACACGTTCGAGCTCCCAGGGGACATCTGGGTGTGTGTGTGAGTTTAAGATCAATGTAGATTTATTAAAAAAAAAAAAAAGTATGTGGTATATTTTATTCAAGTTTGGTAGGTCGGTACTTAATATTTCCATAAAGATTCGAGTTTAAGGATAAGCACGTTGTTTTGTCGATTTGAAGCGGTAATTAGATATATATTTAATATTTTGAGTCTCGAGAGCGCATCTTAGACCTCTTTTTCAAACTATTCTATTTATATTTATTCAATTTATATATCCATTCCAAGATTTAAATATAAAACGTTTTATGAAACACAAGCTTCACGCACGTGATGAAAACTACACTAATCTATTTCATTATTGTCTGTCAAAAGATAACATTTTTCTCGACTATAAACTTACTAAATGATAAGAAATCTTCTTTAATTATTTGAGTTGAGCAAATGAGGCATAATTGGAAAATCCGTATGGTCATTTTTCGGTTTTATATACATTAAAATTATTTTTCTTAAATTACAATGATTGATTGAGAGAGTATATGGCCATCGATTTTGGTGGATTAAAGTCTTCAAAAACATAAATAATTCATTACAAAAAAAAAAATGTGCCACTTTTTTTTTACAAAAAAATTGTTAATTTTCAGACCATGTTATATTGATACATTGGAATGGGAGTAAAAATGTCCAATAATCCTATATGAGACTGTGTAAATGGTTAATATAATGAATTAATCAATAATCATGACTTCGTGAGTTCGTGTTGTGTTGTGTTGGATACTCCTTTCAATTTAAATATTATTATTTTCGTCCCGGTCGAATAGTTTACTTGTATCGGGCACAATAATCAATGCAAATAAAGATAGATGAATTAGTATTTTATTAGTAAGTGTATATTAACATTTTATTTTAGGTAAATGAACACTTAATGAGACAGACGAAAAATAAATATAGACAATTTAAGTGGGACAAAAAGAATATATGTCAATTTTTTTTTTTTTGAAAAAAAAATCCGACGATTAAATGGATGAAATTACCCTTTTTAATTAAGAGTGAGCAACTTAAAGTAGCGTAGGTGGTCGAAGGGAGTTGCGTCTACGCAATAACTAACAAAATGAGGATTAGTTTTCTTCAAATGTTATTTTATTTTAAACTCAAAGTAATTTGCTTAATGAAATTTATTTAGAGAATCTTGTTTTCTTCTACCTATTGTATTGAAGAATATCAATTTTTATTATGAGAGAAGACGTTTATGTGTAAAATCCGAAATTAATTTATGAGGATTATCGACTCTGGACTTAAAAAATAGTTTAAATATCGATTTATGATTTTAAAAATAAATTCTTAATTCAGGACTCGAAAGATAAAAAAAATTTCTCAAAAGACACAAAATATTATAAAATTCTTAATCTAAGATATTAATATCAGATAATGAATTGATAATTTATATTTCATTTTTGACAATTAAACAATCTTTTTAGGTTAATGAGTGATGATACTTCATTAATTTATTGTGGGATATTAAAGTAGGATAAGGGTAATTCTGTCAATCCACGACGAAGAGTGCAATAATAAATTGGAGTAGACTTTCATAAAGGACTTGTTTTATATGCGCAAAATATTTTGATCCCAACTCAGTCATGACCTTTACCTAACAAAAAAACTCAATCATGACTTCATAATAAAATCATGTCGGCAAAATAAAACAAAACAAAACATTGTTACTTTCATTTTCTATACATAACTCTTTATATCAAGAACTTCATAATTTACATTTACACTAATAATTTTTTTAACTTAGGTATTACTAAGAAGTGACAGATCATCTGTGAAATATTATCTTTAAGTTTACGAAATCCCTTTGTTGATATAGCTGTATATTACATTTAATAAGAAATTGATTTCCCATTGTATATACAAGATCGTTTTGATAATTATCTTCTATTGTTGAGAATTATCTTTCAATGAATAATTTTATTAAAAATAGATTTTGTAAGAGAAGATTTAGTGTTGTCTGTATTTAAAATTTCAAAGATGAACACCACGATAGATATGAGATAGCATTGATTGGTTGTGAATGTAGCTCGCACAGTAAAATAAACTTGTTTGCGTGACGGGTATATGTGTGGGTAAAAATTCTTACTTTACAAATTAAGACTATTTATAAAATTATCGGGGTAATTCCCATTAATTAATAAGTGTTAGTAATTCGGGGACTTTAGTGTAATTTTTTGATGTGAATATTTAATTTTATTGAAATCAAATATTACCAACTTAATCTACGCGACGAGTAGATGATCGTGGTATATTTACTTTCTCAAAACCGAATTCTGGTGAGTGAAATGAGTCCACGAAGTGACACGGTTGGTGGGATTATTACATAAGTGAGTTATGTAATAAATGAAGTATCTCACATTGATTAATTAAACTAATTAATCTATATTTAAATATCTTAATGGTTGAGGTGTGTAATAATAAGGTGTGCAGTGTATGTGACACCCAGTGGCGTCCTCGCGCGCCGCCGCCGCTGCTGGCCGAGCGCACGCACCCCATGCCCCGAACCCTGTCCCAGCTCTGGCTCGGTCTTGATTTGTGGGCTCGACACGTGGACTATCGACGTGGCTGGTCCAGTCGATGTGGTGCACACGATGTATGTGTCGTGGCTGGCGAGTCAGCGCACGTGTTGAAATGCATCGCCTAGACATCAGACAAGCTCACATACATCTTTTCCTTTACTTTTAAGCAACTCAGTTCCACCTCCGTTCAGCAGAGTTTTTCCGATTGCGGTGCTCCCTCGAAAAGGCCGAAGCCACTTTACCTTTGGGGACGATCGCCGGTTAACGAGTACTACGTTGGTGAATTCGTCTTGCGGGAAGAGGGCTTCCTCGACTCGACTATTTATTTTATTTCATTTTGTTTTATTTGTTCTCGTACTAGCAGTACTTGCAGTTCGACTTATAAAAACTTATAGTAATAAACATAATTTGTTGCCGTGTTTTCAGTTCTGTACCACAGGTCTCATAACCAACAATAAGGTCATAAGTCGAGCATTAAAAGTCACTCTCCACATCGATCGTAGCATGCAACTCCTATAACAATATAGAGAAATGCAGGAAAATGAACATGCTTAATTTGAAAGTGGGTCGTGATGAATTTAATTATTTTGGCATGCAACATGTAAGCATATAATTAGTATATATAATCAATTTAGAATATCCATTATATGATTTGTGGATTATTATACCAGACTAGAATCGCTTCGAACACATCGCAATAAATTTGGTTGCATAAAAGATTTAAAAAAACTTTGTATTGAAATCAAGTTGTAATGGAGAAGAAGCTAAGTTGCCAATTTGCGGCCCCATGCTTATAAGGAGCCAAAGTAGCAAGTAGATTTGGCAAAGGAAAAAGTATTTTAGTTTTAAATTATGGTTCATGAATCTAAATATAATTTTTATAATTGTAAATCATCATTTTCTCTCATTGTATAGTACGTACACTTTCATGGTCGTAGCAAAACGTGACTTTTATTATTATTATTTTAATATATATTTTAATACGAAGTCCTGAAATCGATTCATCGACCATCGATTTTATAAATTTTATCTTAATATATCAGTCAACTCTGATATTTATTCGAATTTTTCTACAAGAATTACGTCGTAATATTGGACAAATTATAAAAATTTACCTCAACTTTTTCATTGTATGTGATTTGATCTTAAAGTTTGATTTATTAATTAAAAACAGTCCATGTGATTTGACATTTTTTTTTTAAAAAAAAAATGCTAAGTCAGATGTTATTAAAATTAATTAATTTATATATTATGTATTTTTAACTCAAAGCACATAGTTTTTATGATACGAAAAATTAAAATAAAAATTTATAATTTATTCCATGTGTCCCGTTGAAACAGTCCTATTTTTCATTTTTGTTTGTCCCATAAATTAGTCTTATTTTCCTAAAATGACAAACTTTTTTACACTGATGAATAAAATATTAATTCCACTACACTCACAACTCTTAATCTCTGTGCCGAAGAAAAAGATCACTTATAAGGGAAGGAGGGAGTATTAAATATTAAGATGAAATCATTTAATATTAAAAAATAATATAAATATTAGAAGTGACTGATACATTACATTACTGATTGATGGCGGAAAGCAGAAAATTGGGATAACTCAAAAACCGAAAACAATAATTGAAGACAAAAATAAGGAGGGAAAAAGCAATACGACAGTTGGAACTACATTCGCTGCCGACTTGCCATTTTTGGCCTTTCCAATGCTCTGCTTCTTTTTCCTTCATTATTTTTTCTTCATTTAATCACTCTCTCTCTTTTTTTATATTGTTACTTTAAATATTTTGAATTTTAACTTCTTCTTTAATATTTTCTATTTTCAAGATTGGTTAAATGTGTTTTTGTAAATCACCATAAAAATAATATTAAATGTGAAACTTAATCATATAACAGAACACTATGAAAATAATTTATTTGATATTTATTGATTTGAACGAGGATGTGGAGTGTGAAACTTGTCATCTCGATTAAACCAACAGTATATATAAATACTATTTTAAATATAATAATATTAATTTAATGTTATTTGATAAAAAAAAAATTGAAATAACAATTATGTTGTTATTTATGTTGAGGTTCGTAATATGTGAATTGTACCCTTATTAACTTTACTTTTTTTTTCCAGCCCCAATTACACATATTTCTCATTTCTTTTTTATTTATTATTGATGACACACAAATATAGTTGCATTAGTTTTATTCTAACATAATTCGTTGAATCAGTATTCAAATTAGTCAAAATGATATACTTTATCTGTCTCACTATATTAATCTTGCTTTTATTTTATATCTGTCTCATTATATTAGTTATATTTTAAAATTATATTTTTTTCACACTCAATAATAAGTTATTAATTTTAATACACTCACAAACATTAATTATCGTACTTAGTCAATATGTGACTAATTGATTAAGACAGATAAAGTATTAATTTGATTGTTTGCACTATTCACCATTTTTAAAACATTTAAATCTATCAAACCAACCCATTACTAATTTAATTTGGCCAGTTTCGTTTGAAATTGTTATTTAAGTGATTTGGTTTATGATTTTTTTTAAAATCTTAGTTATTTAATTTAGCCAGCATTTCTCCCTTTAAATTAATTAAATAGGACAGTAAATACCCTATATAATATGACAGAGAATAATTAAAAAAATGACGTTTATTCACTGGAATCTTTATTTTGGGCTGATGATTAAATGGTTGTGTGCGAAGTGCGACAGTGACTCAATTTCAGGGCCCAGTGCTATAAAAATGCCGCAATATTTCATAATTATTTATTATCAAATATTTATTTTTATTTTTATTTATAAGTAATAAACTCACTTATTTATCTAAAAAAAAAAAATACTTGCTTATAATACAAAGTGTTGGAGAACATTTTAAAATTAATTATAACTATGAAGTAAAGCTATAAATTTTGGACTCTTATATTATTATTAACAACCACTTTATTGAGCATGATATATCGATGGCTACGTCAGTTTTTTTTTTCTACCAATGGAATAACTCTTCATTCGATTGGTCAATTATTTTATATAAATGCAATACTAAAATTAATATATATATATATATATATATATATATAATTGAAATTTATCATTCATCACTAAGTAATCAATTTCAACCGTTCATTAAAAACACAATCCATGTCAATTTGGAATCCACCATTCATCACAAAGTAAACAATCTCAATAGTTTATTGGAAACATAACTCATGTGTAAC
>JAPKLW010000399.1:503868-539839 GCA_026898455.1 Plectranthus barbatus | reverse complement strand
GACCAATTAAGCTATCACAAGATGATTTTAATTAAGGGTGTTACATCATGTCAACTTAATATCTACCATTCATCACAAAAGCATCAAATCTATGCCACTCATCAAAAGCACAATCAATGTCAATTTAATCTACACACATATCCATATCAAAGTAATCATTTTTTCTCTATAAATAGAGTTTTCATTTTACATCATGAGAATATTGCATTCAAAACTTTCTCTCCCTCCAAATTATTATTTCAACCAAAACCTTTTGCATTCTCCAAAAATGTCGTCAAATGAAAACTTCGATAATGGTTCAAATTCTAGCTTTGATCAAGCTGACTTTGATAAATGGCATGAAGGTCTTATATTTCAAAATCGGCAAATTGACTCGGTTATGGAGGAGGTAGCTTTTCACATTCCTATTATATCCTTACAACCTACAAGCAACACCGATAGACAATCACGTCGCTTCATTGAACGACAGCATGAGAAGGGCCAAGAAGAGTTTGTTGAAGATGATGATGTTGAAAAAGATCGTGGAAGTTCCAAAAAATCAAGAACCACGAAAGAAGATGAAAAGCTCAACAACTCCTACGATGAAACCCATGTAAGTGAAGCTTCAACAAGTCATCGTCCTATTGGTAGAGAGAAGGCGAAAGGAAAACGGAAGGTAAAAGCTACTTCATCACAAAAACTAATTAACACTGATGAATACACTACAGCACTCAATGCACTGAGAATCTCACGTGAGAAAGAAATGGAAGCAATTAAAAGGATAAGGGATATTGAGTTGCAATCGAATATGATGGTGTCAAAAATGAAGACGCTCAACACTTTACTTCGTAAAACCGACTTGTCTACTCAAGAAGAATCTGTCAAAACCCGTCTTATTCACGAATTATTCCCTTGATAATTTAGTTGTTTTAATAACCAATGTAATTTCTCTTCAACTTGTTGTCGTATTTATGCAATGTAATTTTATTTCAAGCAGTTGTATTATTTTATGTAATGTTATTTCAAATAGCTCCCCTTTCTTATGAAATTTATGTAATTAATATGATTCTATTTTATTTATATTTTTTATTAGTTCTATTATAAGTAATATTTTTATTTTAATACTCCCTCCGTCCCGGCTGAATTGTCCCAGTGACTTTGGGCACAATAACCAAGGAGTGTGAGTGTAAAGTAAGTTGAGTGTAATTAATATTTTATTGTTGAGTGTGAAAAGGTTGCCTTTTTAAGTAATGAGACAATTGAGGTGGGACGGATGAAAAAGGAAAGTGGGACAATTGAGGTGGGACGGAGGGAGTAATTAATAGTATAAAAAAATAACTGATTAGACCGATTGTCCATAGTTATAATCTTACAAAAGAGACAATGAACAAGAATATAACTATACATATTTTATTTTAAAATTTTCAATCATGGAAGTCGAGCCTTTAGTGGGTATGGAAATGATGAGATACAGTGCACGTGGCATCCGGCACGTGACCCTCACTTCCTCTCATTCATTCACCCGTGTTAGGCGGGAAAACAAAAACATTTAATAAAACCACAATTATTGACTCTCTCTCTCTATATCTATCATCCATCATATATTTCTAATCTCTTCAAATAACTACGATTTCGATTTTAAAAAATAATAACTGTGCTAAATATTATAAAATTCTAGAAAATAAAAGAAGTATGGAATAATAGGTATTTTTCATTTGATTTCGTATTTCACTATTGAACTTGTTTGTTTTTTTCACAAGTTTTTTTTTTTCAAATATAATCGTACAATAATTAATTCTAAATCAACTCGACATTTATATACGAAACGTTGTTGGTGAAAATGAAAAGGAAAAAAGGTATAAAGGTGTTAAAATCCATAGAATCATCTCTCCAAGACTCAACCCTCATAATTTTTTTTTCTAGATTTCCCAAAATAAAAATATGTTTTTAATTATATTTCAAAACTATACTATTAAAATCTGCAGACATTCATGTGGCGTGAAATAAATAAATCATCTATTCCCTCCGTCCCATTTTAATAGTCCTGTTTCTCATTTTCGTCTGTCCCACTTTAATAGTCTTGTTTCTAAAAAAGCAATTTTTTCACACTCAACAATAAAATATTAATTCCACTCAACTCATTCTACACTCACATGCCTTGGTTATTGTGTTAAAAGCAAACGAGACTATTAATGTGAGACGGAGGGAGTATTAAAGATATCGAGTAGCGAAAATATTACAACTGAATATGTTTAAATAAAAAATTTTGAGATTAATCTCTCCTTTTCAAAAGAAAAACGTATTAGGAATAAATTCTTATTTATTTCAATTAGGATATTTATTTATATATGTCATAATATTCTCGCCAAAAGGTTCGAAACAAATAAAAGCAAGAATCAAGAAGAAGAATGATGAAAATGAAAGCAACAAAAAAGGGTAAACAAAAAATAAAAAAGTTGAAAATTGAGATGAATATTGTGAGTGCCATCATGCATTTGCATTGCATATAACTACTTTTCTTTGCACCAAGTTTATGCACCCACTTTTCCTTACACGATATGACAAATTTCTTGCAACGTGCCATCATTTTTATCTTAGTTACCGCACATTCTATTGAATTGTTTTCTCTCTCAAACAAGAGAGAGAAAAAGAGGGTAATCCATCCCAAAGAATGTAATGGGAATTAATTTCAATCAAGGTAATGATTGCTTAAAATGATCAGCTTTATTTTCATCATAATTGAAATGGGCCAGTGGAAATTAATATATATAGCTAGCATTCATCCTTACTTTTCCTAATATTCCCCAAAAATAAAGAAATCTAAGTTTACAAGTTACAAATGTGACACCTTCAAGAAAGTTAGGGTTGACATGTTTTTAAATTTTCTTTTTTATTTTATCATTTCAAATATATATATATATATATATATATTGATTTCATTTATATATGATGCTTGATTAAACTTCGAAAATCAATTATGAAAATTGTTACATTTGGACTCCATCAATTAAAATAGATTGAATCCAAACTTGTATATAATTACATAGAGAGAAAATATCACATGTTCAAAAAAAAATTTGATATTAATGTAGTAATGATTTTTCCTTTCTATATAATACGTTCACGTGTGAAAAAAATGTCAGAATGTGTTCTTTGCATGCATGCATTGTCTGGTGACTTTTCAAGTTTTATTAAAATAATCTAATTTCTATGAAAACTTCAAAATCATTGAAAATATATCTTATGAATATTTTTAGGATCAATAACCTAACAGCTAAAAATTTTCTTTAAATATTTCTATTATTAGTGGCAGATTCAAAATTTTTTGTTAGGAGATTCCGTTGGATTTGTTAGGAACAAAGTTTCAGTTCCCTCTTTAATTTGATGTTTTGATATGTCAAAATTTACTTTAGCACTAAGTTTCTAGATGTCTATAATGCAATCCTTGTATAGGATTGTTCGAGTTGCAATAGAACTTAGGTGCTGAAGACAGAGCAAAAAAGATGCCCGATATTTGAAGAAGTGTCCGTGCTTGAAACTTGGTTTTACTAAGTATGGTTGTTGGAGTAGTCTCAATATAACTCGAGGAGACTAGTCCGGTAAAGTGGGTCGAGCTGTGTAGGTCGAGGAACTCGAGGAGCAGTTCGAGTTGGATAGATATGAAAATATATTGTGTATATCTTGTTTCCTTGTTGGACAAGATTTATCCTAATCAGTATTAGATTTGGATGAGAATAAATCTATTTTGGATAGATTTAGGTTTAGATATATTTTACCATATCTAGGTTTTATATTCCTTATGTGATTAGGAATATCTCCCTATAAATACCCCTGCTCCCCACCAATTGTAATTGTCACATACTTTGTATTTTCTTCACCATAATAATATCATCACCGAGGAGGCTTGAAGAGTGGACGTAGAGCTTACGCTCGAACCACTATAATTCTTTGTGTTCTTGTATTTTCTGTTAGTTATTTGTGTCGCAATCGCTTCAATTCACAACAAATTGGTGCGGTGAACGTGGATAGAGAAGGATTGCGATGGGTTCAGCCAAGTTCGAGGTGGAGCGCTTCATGGGATCGAATGATTTCGGTTTGTGGAAGTTGAAGATGCAAGCGCTGTTTGTACAGCAAGGCTTGGACGGTGCCTTGAAGGGAGAGGCTGGGTTATCTGACACGATGACGGAGCAACAGAAGAAAGATACACTGGCGAAGGCGCACAGTGCGCTGATTCTGAGTCTCGGAGATACGGTGTTGAGGAAGGTGTCGAAGGAGAAAACGGCAGCGGAAGTATGGACCAAACTGGAATCCTTATATATGAAGAAGTCCCTGACGAATCGGCTCTATCTTAAACAATCGTTGTATTCATTTAAGATGCAAGAGGGAAGACCGATTGATAAACACTCAATCTGTGCATTTTATTGATGTATTTATGCTTAGATTATACTTCAGAGTGAGCCATTATGTGATCTTTTTATGCGTTATTCTTATTCTTTAAGGAAATATTACGTTTGGTTCGTTTGATGTTGTTTTGCACAGATTTTATGCGTTTCTGAGGATTAAATGAGATGATTGAACAAGCATGTGATGAACTGTTCGTGTTGGCATGCAAGAGAGGAGAAAAAGCCAGAAAATTTGCCAAAGAAATTGAGAAAATGAAGGTTCGTGACGAGTACAACGTTTGGCAGCAAAACCGGCGACCACCCTTGCAAAACCGGCGACTTCACTCCACCACCCGGCGAGTCGCTGCAGAAACGGCGAGCTGCCCAGCAAGCCGGCGTTCGAGCCTCCCATCCGGCGTTCGCACCCCTCCAGCCGGCGATCACCCCTCCAGCCGGCGATCACTCCTCCAAGCCGGCTGAACGCCGGTTGTGCCTTTTTTTTTCCCTACGAAACGAAACCGGCGATCGCCCCTCCATTCCTGCGATCGCCGGACGTGATCCCTCCACACGGATTTTGACGAATTAAATCGTATCTTCCTGTCCAAGTTAGAGATTCCACCCATATCTTTTGAGATTTAAATCCCCCTCCTATATATATGAGGTCCAAAAGCTGGGAAAGCGTCCACAATCGTTCCACAACTATTATTCTCAGATTCCTACGTTTCGAAATTTTTCCGAAGGCTAGAGAGAGAGTTTTCTACAGAAATTCATGGGGAACTTGAAGAGCATGAAAAGAATTGAAGATTGAAGACTACAGGGTTTTTAATTTCCTTTTTCTGTTCTATGACTCTTCATCTCTTTGTTTTTCTAGGATTTAGCATGTCTGGCTAAATCCCTATTTGGATTCTAGGGTTTTGAAACTTTGTATTTATTCATTCAACAGTTTATGCAATTTAATGTTCCTTTTCCTCTGATGTTCTGATTTAATTTGGGATTTTCAACAATTGCATTAATTATCATTAATTGTGATTTGAATTGATAGTTTTTGAACTGAGAGGTCTAGGTTGTCAATTAAGAAGCAAATTTATCATATTTATTAGAACAATTATCCGTGAGGAAGTTGAACTTTTAAAGGGTTTAAAATCCAAGGTTTTTATCAAGAGTAAAAGTCCTTTTGCGCATCCGGTAGGAGTCATTAGGTATTTTATTTCCATGTTATGGTTTAGAATCCGAGAGGATCGCCTGATAACATTTTCGCGATTGCTCACATCATTGGAAATTAAATTGGGATTGAATTGCATGAAAACGTTGTTTGTTTAATATTCAAAGTGGATTGCCCTGGAATCCTATTTTCTCATTAGTTTTCTAAAACCTTCAATTTCTCTTTTTATTTTAATTCTGCTTTTAAATAAGATAGTTAGATAAAACTCAATTCACTTTATGATTTGCCTAGATAGTAGTACGATATCTACGTTTTAGTGCTTAGTTGTGTTTCGAGTCTGCAGTCCTTGAGTTCGATAAATTATTACTTGCCCTCTGCAGTGGTCTGTACACTTGCAGAATAGCGTGTTGAAAAATACGCTATCACCGATCAACGAGCAGCTCGACGAGTTCAATAAGTTGATCCTCGATCTGGCAAATATCGATGTGGCGATAGGAGATGAGGATCAAGCATTGATGTTGTTGAGTGCGCTGCCAAAGAGTTATTCGAACTTCAAGGAAGCCTTAATGTATGGAAGAGAGTCATTGACCATGGATGAGGTTCAGTCAGCTCTAAGTTCGAAGGAGTTAAATGAGAAGAACGAGGAGCGAGAGAACTCTCATGGAGAAGGCTTGGTGGCTAGGGCGGCTCGAGGAAGACCGGGGATGAGGGACTCCAACAGGGAAAGTTCGAGGTCAAGGTCGAGGCCAAAGCCAGGATCACAGCCAAAGGTCAAGTGCTTTCTCTGCCAAAAGAAGGGAAATATCAAAAGAGATTATCCGGAGAGGCAGACAAAGCAGGAACAGAAGCAGCAAGCGGATGTAGCTGTTGTTGAGCAGGAATATGACTCTGGAGAGGCATTAGTAATTTCGAATGAGCGCTCGGAGATGGAATGGATATTGGACTCAGGTTGTACATTCCACATGACACCTAATAAGTCATGGCTCGAAGGGTTCGAGGAGCAGGAGAACTCGAGTGTTCTTCTGGGTAACAATAAACCATGCAAGGTGGTTGGAATTGGTTCGGTGAGGATTAAGATGCACGATAATACAAAAAGGGTACTTTGAGGTGTAAGGTACGTTCCGGAGCTTAAGAGAAATTTGATCTCTTTGGGGATGCTCGACAAACTGGGTTACACGATCAAGATGGAAGCTGGGACTTTGAAGGTGTGCAAAGGATCCCTGGTCTTGATGAAAGGAGCTCGAAGAAATGGAATATACACTCTGATGGGGAGCACGGTGATCGGGGAGGCTTCGATAGTGCTTTGGAGACCTTCAAGAAGTGTAAAGTGCTGATCGAAAATCAGATTGGAAGGAAGGTGAAGAGGCTGCGAACTGACAATGGCCCTGAGTCTTGCTCGAAGGAGTTCGAGAGGTACTGTTCAAAGCACGGTATTGCAAGGCACAAGATAGTGGCTGGAACACCTCAGCAGAACGGATTGGCGGAGAGGTACAATCGGACGTTGCTAGAAAGAACGAGGTGCATTCTGTTCGGTGCAAAGCTACCCAAGTCGTTCTGGGCAGAAGAAGTGACTACTGCAACTTATTTGATCAACCGGTGCCCCTCGACTGCACTAGGTTTCAAGACACCAGAAGAAATATGGTCTGGTCATCCTCCGGATTTTAGCAACCTTAGAGCTTTTGGTTGCATGGCTTATGCGAACATCAAAGGAGATAAGCTTGGGAGGAGGGCATTGAAATGCATATTCATTGGGTACCCCGAAAGTGTGAAATGGTACAAGTTATGGTGTCTCGAGCCGGATGTAAGAAAGTGCATCATTAGTAGGGATGTGACGTTCAAGGAGGAGCTGGTAGGAGAACTGGATAAAGGGGCCGAGGAACGAGAAAATATCATTGAGAAACAAGGTGGTGCATCGGAGAAACAGTCTGACAAGGTCGAAGGAGATAGATCAATTGCTGAGATTGAGGTGGAGCCGACCAGTGGGTCGAAGAGAGTATCTCAGGTGGATGGCGAGATCGAGGTGGTTCGAGGGTCAGGTGCACTTCGAGATTATAATCTCACGAGAGATAGGGAACGAAGGCAGATAAGACCTCCCACTCGATTCGGATATGCTGATGTCGTAGCATATGTCTTTGTTATGGCGGAAGAGGTAGAGCTGGATGATACTGAGCTGAAGAGCTATACCGAGGCCATACTTGTAAGGAGAGGCTCAAGTGGCTCGATGCCATGAAGGAGGAGATGGACTCCTTGAATAAGAATAACACCTGGGAGTTGGTGGATAAGCCGGGGGAGAAGCAATCGATAGTTAGCTGTAAGTGGATCTTCAAGAAGAAACAAGAGGTTTCTGGGGTTAGATTCAAGGCCAGACTAGTTGTTCGAGGCATCACACAACGGAAAGGTGTGGATTATGGAGAGGTGTTTGCGCCGGTGGTGAAACAAAGGTCTATAAGGCTGATATTGTCGTTAGTTGCTTGGTACGACATGGAGTTGGAGCAACTGGATGTGAAGATCGTATTTCTGTACGGAGAGCTGGAGGAAAGGATCCTTATGATGCAGCCCGAGGGCTTCGAGGAAGCTGGTAGCGGGGAGAAGGTGTGTCTTCTCAAGAAGTCATTGTATGGATTGAAGCAGTCTCCAAGGCAGTGGAATAGGCGGTTCGACAAGTTTATGATTCAGCAGGACTTTGTTCGATGCAAACATGACCCATGTGTATATTTTCAAGGTGAAAATATGGAGACTCGAATTTATCTACTGTTGTACGTAGATGATATGCTGATAGCGAGTCGAGATAAGCAAGGGATAGCCGAACTGAAGGAAGCTATGAGTCAGGAGTTCGAGATGAAAGATCTCGGTTGTGCTCGAAGGATCCTGGGTATGGAAATAGTTCGAGACAGAGCTCGGAGAAGACTCACATTATCTCAAGAGGGATACTTGATGAAAGTTCTTGAGAAGCATGGAATGAAGGATGTAAAGCATGTGCTCACTCCGTTAGCAGCTCATTTCAAGTTGAGTGTTGCTGGGAAACTCGACGAGGAGGAAAGGGAGTTTATGAGAGGTGTTCCTTATGTGAGCGTTGTCGGTTCATTGATGTATACTATGGTCTGTACGAGACCGGATCTTGCTTATGCTCTCAGCATGGTTAGTAGGTTCATGGCCGAACCTAGGAAAGAGTATTGGACAGCTCTAAAGTGGGTCCTCAGGTATGTTCGAGGAACAATTGGAAAGGGTCTAGTCTTCGAGGATGATGGTTCGAGCTTGAGGCTCCCAGTAAAAGAGTTTGTAGACTCAGATTATGCAGAATGTATGGATACGAGGAAGTCATTGACAGGTTTTGTGTTCACATCGTATGGAACGACGATTAGTTGGAGAGCAAGTCTGCAGAGGGTAGTTGCCTTATCTTCGACGGAGGCGGAGTACATTGCCTTGACCGAAGCGATTAAGGAAGGTCTGTGGTTGCTCGGATTCATGAATGAACTGGGGATTGATCAAGGAAAATGAAGGTTTCCTGTGATAATCAAGGTGCTTTGCAGTTGGCCAAAAAATGATGTTCATCATGAGAGAACTAAACACATCGATGTGAAGTTCCATTTTATTAGAGATGTGGTGGCAGCTGGAGAGGTCGAGCTGCACAAGGTCAATACTCTCGATAATCCTGCAGATATGATTACAAAGCCAGTTCCAAGTACTAAGTTTGAGTACTGTTTGGAACTGATCAAACTGTTGAAGTCGAACTGAAGAGGAGGTGCCAAGCCGAGGCGATATTGAGCCTAAGGTGGAGAATTGTTGGAGTAGTCTCAATATAACTCGAGGAGACTAGTCCGGTAAAGTGGATCGAGCTGTGTAGGTCAAGGAACTCGATGAGCAGTTCGAGTTGGATAGATATGAAAATATATTGTGTATATCTTGTTTCCTTGTTGGACAAGATTTATCCTAATCAGTATTAGATTTGGATGGGAATAAATCTATTTTAGATAGATTTAGGTTTAGATATATCTTACCATATCTAGGTTTTATATTCCTTATGTGATTAGGAATATCTCCCTATAAATACCCCTGCTCCCCACCAATTGTAATTGTCATACTTTGTAAATTCTTCACCATAATAAAATCATCACCAAGGAGGCTTGAAGAGTGGACGTAGAGCTTACGCTCGAACCACTATAATTCTTTGTGTTCTTGTATTTTTCTGTTAGTTATTTGTGTCGCAATCGCTTCAATTCACAACAATGGCCAATGCCTATACTGACCTTGTGAAATCAGTATAGAGGTTACCATACTAACTTTAGGAAGTCAATATAAGTTTGCCCATATTGAGTTTTAGAATGTTACTATGGAGGCTCTCATTTCTAAAGCACGAGGAACACAAGGCGAATCAAGTCAGACTTAAAGGTGAGAAAATGCTAAGTAAAAGTCAGTACGAGGATGTCCCATACTTGGATTCATCAGACTGAAACTTAGTCTAACAAGAACAGGTAGAAAGTACAAGACAAGTACAACCTTTTCAAATCAGAGCAGACCTACCGAAGAATAGATTGGATTGGATGCTTCAATCAATGTCTCTAACGACTTGAATTCTGTGTCTAACAGATATAATTCAAAGTGTAGACTGAGGCTGCCTATAAATAGTTCAACATCTCGAATGAAGAACATACCTGAATCACGTAAAAAGCTAAGTCGACACTCTACCAATCTCTCTACTCAAAGCTCTTTGATATTCCGTGTACTTAACACCTGACTTGAGTTTCTAACTCATGTTTATCATTTCGTGCATCTGTCTAAGTGCACGAGGCTGAAGCTATCTGCTTGGTGAATAGTACTTTTCTAAGTAATATTCATAGCAGTCATTATCCTATTCTGGGATTTTGATTCTCACGGGCGTCTAGCCATCAAGCTTAGTTCTGGGAAGAACGAGGAAACATCCAACCTACCAGGAAGAAGGTCGTTGGGTGCGTCCTCACTTTAACCTGAAGAATTTCTAGCTTACAAGGAGCTCCTAAACGTCAACAGACCGGAGGACGGAGGTTTTCGACGGGCTGACCATAGATCGTAAGGATGCTTGTAACCTGACACTTAGTGGATTTCTGATTAAGTTTGAAAGAGTGGATGTAGTATTTTAAGTTCGAACCACTATAATATCATGTGTCATTTTATTTGCTTTCCTTAAGTTTCAACACTATTAAGTTTCTCAAACTTACTTAGAAACTTCAATACTTGTCTAAGTATTGAAGTGATACTCTGAAACATACTTAATAAATTTATAAGCTAAACTTACTTTAAGTAATCCAAAATTGAGTTTCAATTAGTTCGGAGAAAAAGTATAACTTAACTTACTTCCGCTGCATTTCACATTACTCTGGTTTCGAGACCAACAAGTGTTATCACGCGCCAAGGTTCTTATAGACCAAGGTTGTATTGAGTCGCTTAGGACCAGTTCTCTATTTCCTTGAACACATTTGTTTATTATGATTCAAGCTCAGCTTATACAAGATGGCTCATATTACAAAGCTTCCAAAGTATTCCCCAGAAACCTTTAACAAATGGAAGAAAAGATCTATGATCATGCGTAAGAATGTCCATCCTGAGATGGCGGAGGTTCTATCCAACGGACCGATAAAGATCACGAAGGTGAATACTCAGCTCGGAGGAGCTGACTACTGCGAAGGTAGAAAAGACAGAACTAGAGCAGGCCATGGCCCTGTCTAACGAGCTTACAGTCCAACAAACCGCTGAGCTTTTAAGTACCATCGCATCCACTCGTGCGAGTCTTGCAAAAAATGCAAATCTTATAAGGGTCCAGGGAATGCTTCAAGAAAAGATTGAGGCTCAGAAGCTGAAGGAGAGGGAGGAGACCGAACTTATGGAAAAAGAAGATCAACTCGCAAGAGTGAGACAGGAGGCTGAGTTCAAACAAAAAGTAGAAGAAGTGCAAAGTAGGCTGCAAGAAGATGAGCTCAAACACAAAGAAGAAGAAGAACTTGCAAGGTTGCAGAGGGAAGCTGACTTGCAAAAGCAGAGAGAAGAGGCCGAACTCATAAGATAATAGGAGGAAACCGAGCTTAAAAGAAAAGAAGAAGAGGAGCAGATAAGGTGGAGGAGGAGCGAGCTAGGCAATTGGTGGTGGTGCCTCTTGCATCCACCCTTGCTATCACGGAGGTGCCTGGTTTCACTCTACAAACCACTTATGATACTGTACCCTCGGTCATGTTGACTCTCGTCCAAAATCAAATGGACATGATCAAGGCGCGCTTGGATGAGAAGGATAGAAGAGAAGCTGCAACTTCCAAATCCATTTCCTCCATAAAATCTACGGTGTCCACTCTGGTTGCAATTTTCAAAAAGGGGGAAATAGATCGGCTGAAAGAAAAGGAAGAGCAAAGGATGAAAGAAGAAAAGGAGAAAGAAGATAGGCTGAAAAGGGACGAGGCTGAAGAGAAAAGGAAGCAGGATCAGGATCAGTTCAACATGCTTGCTGAATTAGTTGCAAAACTATATGAATCTTCATCATCTACATTTGATCCTCCTCCTCCATAAATATCCCGGTGTGTACTGAGTTTTGGCACTTAGTCTTTTTGTAAGTTTAGTTTATGGCTTTCATTGTATTTGTAACTTTCTTACTCATTATTGAAAGTTTGGAAACTAACCTTTAGACAATCACTCATTGTCTATCTCTCTCTATTCCTTCTAAATTTTTAACCTGGCTGAACTCACTTTTCCAAATGTGATAAGCCAATTTACTTTTTCACTCTATTGATTTTAATTGAGAAATGTCTCTTCTATTCAGGGGGAAGATCAATTAGAGTAGGTCAGAATAAGGACTCGTGTACTGATTAGTGTTTTTTGTAAAGCTTTGTACACTATGCTTCCTTTTCTTCCTGACTGTAGTGAGTAGTTTTGACAATATCAAAAATGGGGAAACTGTAGGAACTAAGTTTCAGTTCCCTTCTTAATTTGATTTTTTGATATGTCAAAACTTACTTTAGCACTAAGTTTCTAGAGTTCTATAAAGTTATCCTTGTATATGATAGTTCGAGTTGTAATAAAACTTAGGTATTGAAGAACGAGCAAAGAAGATGCTCGAGATTTGAAGAAGTGTATGTGCTTGAAACTTGGTTTCACTAAGTATGGCCAAGGCCTATACTGATCTTGGGAAGTTAGCATAGAGGTTACCATACTGACTTTAGGAAGTTAGTATAAGTTTGTCCATATTGAGTTTTGGAATGTGAGTATATAGGCTCTCATTTCTAAAGCACGAGGAACACAAGGAGAATCAAGTCACACTTAAAGGCAAGGAAATGTAAAGTAAAAGTCAGTACGAGGATGTCCCATACTTGGATTCCTCGGATTGAAACTTAGTCTGACAAGAGCAGGTAGAAAGCACAAAGCAAGTAAAACCTTTTCAGAGAAGAGCAGACCTACCGAATAATGGTTGTGATTGGATGCTTCAATCAATGTCTCTAACGACTTGAATTCTGTGTCTAACGGATAGAATTCAAAGTATCGACCAAGGCTCCCTATAAATAGTTCAACATCTCGAATGAGGAACATACATGAATTACGTAAAAAGCTAAGCCGACACTCTGTCAATCTCTCTACTCAAAGCTCTCTGATATTCCGTGTACTTAACACGAGACTTGAGTTTTCAACTCAAGTTTATCATTCTGTGCGTCTGTCTTAGTGCATGAGGCAGAAGCTATCTACTTGGTGAATATTACTTTTCTAAGTAATATTCATAGCAGTCATTATCATACTCTGGGATCTTGATTCTCACGGGCGTCTAGCCATCAAGCTTAGTCCTGGATAGAACGTGGAAAAATCCAACCTAACAGGAAGAAAGCTGCGGCGTGCGTCCTCACTTCAACCTGAAGAAGTGGTAGCTTACAAGGAGTTCCTAGGCGAGTGACGTCTGCAAACCGAAGGACGGAGGTTTCCGACGGGCTGACCATAGATCGTAGGGAGGCTTGTAACCTGATATTTAGTGGATTCCCGATTAAGTTCGGAAGAGTGGATGTAGGATTTTAAGTTCGAACCACTATAATATCTTGTGTCATTTTATTTGCTTTCTTTAAGTTTTAGCACTATTAAGTTTCTCAAACTTACTTTGAAACCTTCATTTCTTGTCTAAGTATTGAAGTGTATACTCTGAAACATACTTAATAACTTTCTGAGCTAAACTTACTTTCAGTAACCCGAAACTGAATTTTAGTCAGTTTCGGAGAACAAGTGCAATTAAACTTAATTCCGCTGCATTTCACATTACTCTGATTGCGGGACCAATAATTTATGTATGACCAAAAAAAATTTATGTAATTAAGTAAAAACATCAACTTATAATAATAATAATAATAAAATGTATAAAAAATTCATAAACTAAAATTAATCTCAATGCTATATATAAATCTAAATATTTATGAAAGAATTTTTTTTGGGTGCATCTTTATCTTCAACCTCCGCACATCTTTTTTTTCGTCCGCCTTCTTCTTAAGATGATGAATAAAACTATTTTCTAAAAATATTATATTATCTTATACTAAAAATTAAAAAAAAATGATTAGAGAATTGAAGTTCATGCCAACCTCTACTAGTATCTACGATTCCGTCAAATTAATTTATATTGATATCATATGTGATGCGAAAAGTAGAAGATGCAAATAGGTGATAAACATTGTTTCCTAGTTTAAGGTCGGCCCACGACCCATATTTTTCTTTTCCTTTAAAAAAAAAAAAAAATTAAAGTAAACATTTAAAATGGGAAGAATGTCCCTTCCTTTCCTTAACTATCCATATCTTTCTTTTCATTTTTTCTTTAAAATTGAGATACACAATTTAAATGGGAAAGAAGTGTCCCTTTTTTCCCTTAAACCAATGACAAATTATGTTGGCCCCGAGATCATAATTTTAATATAAACAGTGAAAATTTTATTCGAAAACTTGCACTCACAAATTGATTATTACTCATTAGTTTGTGTCTTTGAAAGCTTGTTGTTAGCTAGTTTGGGATTAATTTCAGGTTCGAGATACACTTCAACACTTCGGTAGTGTTGGGTTTTAAATCCTTATGAAAAGTATACAAAGTAGTAAATGCAAAACAATTTATAGAGGTTCGAACACAAAAGCCCTACGTCCTCTCTTCAGACCTTAAGTTTGGAATACACTAACCTTCAGAATACAAGGGTCCACACGATCCATCGCAAGCTGATAAATGCATGTGACCACCAGTCCACTTGTTCACTCGCCCAGATCGTTGCTTCTTTCGCTTCGCAGATTTGGAGTGTGAGCACACCACGCAACCTCCTCCTCCACCGGGACTTGGGAACTTTAGGGTTCTTTTTGGAATCGTTGATTACTTTGGCTAGACGCCCGTAGAATCACAACGAGAAAGCTTGTGATTGCTGTGTTTTTACTTGGAGAGGAAAAACACCAAAATGATAAACTTGGGCTTGGGAAGCAACAAGTTTCGTGTTCAAAGATGGCACACCGTAAGATATGAAATAGCCTCGAACTTTGAAAGATTGCAATTTGGCAGCGTTTCGTTGATTGGTTTAAAATTCGATTGAGGTAATTTTGTAACCCCTCTTCTGTGGGCACTTCATCTATTTCTAGACAAAGTGTGAGAGGTTTGAAAATGTAGCAGTTGAGAGACATATTGGATGGAACCTAATCAGACACCTCTATTTTGCAAAGGACAGGTGTAGCTTTTTCAGAAAATCTGCACCTGCTCTTGCTTTTCTTATGTAGGATGTTGACATTGTACGAATTGTCAGAACGACTCTCTTCTAGTCAGTTTGGAGAATCGAAACTGGTCCAACACCAGGATCTTCAGACTTTAAGCAATCTCAATTCTTAAGGCCTGACCTTTAAAAAGATACCTCTGACTTGTTCTCTTTGTCTATATGCGCGAGAGTGATAGGTTTGTTTAAGACTGGTCAATTTCATGCTTGTGGCGTCAGCCAGTTTTCTTCATATAGGTTCTCCAAATTGGTAATTAGAATTGTAGTCATTTTCTTCTATCACCTTGTGATACCCAAACTGGTGAAAACTAGTTTGTCTTAATCTGTCCTATTACAATCTGATAGACATCCTAAACAGGATTTTACAAGTTTAAATAAAATAAAAACACTTCTAAACAAATAATTTCTATTCAATTTTAATACATCAAAACATAACAATAAAATAAGAATACGTCCTAATAAATTAACTATAAACATGACACTAAACTACTACTCTTTAATACCGGCAATACTAGTATTTCTTTAAAGGATTCCTATACAGCAGAATGTTTAAGTAGAAATATGCCAGCAAAGAATTGTGAAATGGAGAGAGATAGAAATGATGGGGAAATGTGATTGTTTTTATAATGATGGATTCCCACCGTTACTTCCACTATCTCTATATTATTTATCATGCCATCCAACTTCTAGCCCCCACTTTATCTTTGACCCATTGTTTATCACTCCTCAGCTCTCACATCACACTTTTTTATCTCTAAAATCTACCTTCATTCTTCAAATACTTGTTCAAATTTGAATAGATTTGCTTATTTAGATAGTTGAAATGTCGTTTACACTTAAAACTTCATTGTAATACTTGAAAAATGAAAACTTGCATCTACAGTTAATACTTAGATGAGAATATGTTAGATCATATTTTGCCATAAAAACTTTTGGAAAACACGAAATTTTATTCAAAAAGTTTTTGCTTCTTAAAATTTTATCCAAAGATTTTTCCGTTATGAAATTTTATTCTAAAAAATTTCTTGTTTAAGAATTTCATCCAAAGTTTTATATGTTAGGGGATTTTATCCTAAAGAGTTTTTTGTTTGAGAATTTTATCCAACTTAATTGACAATATACTTTTTAAGATGAATCACTCGTTAAATTTTGCATAGTGTAAAACTCAATGTTAATCCATGTGGACGTCAGTTGGGCGTGACGTAAATACTATGTTGAATTTAACAAGTGATTCATTGTAAATAAAAAAACTGTTAGTTAAATTAAATAAAATTTCAAACATAATATTCTTTTGAATAGAATTCCATAAAGAATAAAATTTTAGATAAAATCCAAAGAAATGATTTTTTTATAATAAAATTCTCTGTTTTCCAAAAATTTGAGTATACTTTAACTTAATGGCATAAAGCCTTTAAGAAGCTTATTTAAGGAAATATATTAAAAATATTTTTTAAATGATAAATATTTAAAAATACATATATATAGAGAGAAAGATATAATATCTGCTGTGTTAAAAATAAAATTTACATTTAAAATTAAAATTAACAAATCTAAAATTTGAATTGGTCACACCAATGATTGAAATAAAATATATTAATTGTTAAAATAAATATATTCGATAAACGAAATATACATAAGTTATAACAAAGAATTACAACATATTTTAAGCATAAGAATTCATAATAGAAAGTATTAAATTGTGAATACTTTTTAATCTGAACCATCCATTGATTGTAATGAAAACTATAATTCATTTTTATTTAATATAAAATGCATGTCTCTTTAGTACCCAATCCATCCACTTTATATTATGTAAACATGCATATCCGATTAATCTTGACAGACTTTTTTATGGACTTACCTTAGGCCTACTTATCTAAATAGACTTAAATAAAAATAATAAATTGAGCCTCGCTTTTCTTTGTTAAAACTTATGAACTGCATAATGCTAGTATGAATAAATCATGTATACTATTAGAGGATGAAGATTGTCGTAATTTCTGGCAAAATATAATTAATTACAACTCATAATATCTTAATCATTATTATTCGAAACGTGTTGAACTGAAAACTCTTCTGATAAACCATGTTCAATGCAAAATATACTAATCATTTGTTGTAAAATACTTAAAAACTACGAACTACTTTAGACAATAAATTAGGCAAAAACTTGCGTTAGACACGCCTAAACGGTTAAGGCGGATTTTATTCATACTCAAATGGGTTCACCCATTATAAATAGGGTTTATTAATCTTCAATTAGGGTATATTAAATAGGTTTAGTTTGGATTAATGGATAAAATCCGCCTAAATTATTTAGAACTGTTTATGTTTGACTCTGTAGCCTGAGATCTTGTTTTTCTAGTGGAAAAAAAAAAAGCAAGAATTTTTATTGTTTTCTCTTTTGAGAGTGAGTTGGTGGATTTATGCTATTTGGGAACTAACAGTTCCCAATAAAAAAGAGACAGAGTGAAAGCTATATTTGTACATATATGTATATACAAATTAAATTCAACTTTAAAAAATATCTAGATTTGGTTGTCTGTGCTTGCAGTATTATATTACTATAGTTCCTCGCTTTATTCACTTGATTTACGTGCAAGCATATATTTTTGAAGTTAGTGGAGACTTTTGATCATGTACTAATTAATTAGATTGTATTTTGGAACTGTGATTGCAGATTCTAAAATTATGGGACTCAATAATAATTATGTGAGATCGATATTGAAGTGTGTACTTTGAAATATACTTAATAACTTTCTGAGCTAAATTTACTTTCAATGATCCGAAATTGAGTTTAAGTCAATTTCGAAGAACAAGTGCAATTAATTTTACTTCCTCAGCATTTCACATTATTCTAATTGCGGGATCAATAATTTATGCATGATCAAAAAAAAATTATGTAATTAAGTAAAAACATCAACTTATAATAATAATAATAAAATGTATAAAAAATTCATAAACTAAAATTAATATCAATGCAATATATAAATCTCATTCCTATTTTTAGAATCTTACAAGGAGAACAAAAATCTTTACAAGTCTATATGACTATGAACAAAGAAGACTTGGTATTTAGTTTAAATTATTTGATCACTTCTTTAACTCTTATATATGTATTAGTGGCCTCAAAAAAGGAATGAAGAAAGGTGTGTAAAGTGGAATAGAAAGAAATAATGTTGAGAAATGAAGAAGAAAAAAAAAAAAAGAAAGGTGGTTGCATAATTGTTGAAGGTATTGGGATTGTGGTAATCACTTTTGCACATTCCCTCCAACTTTACGCAGAAAAGAAAAGGGAATGATATGATGAAAGCAAGAAAGAATGTAACCATACACGCACATATTCACCCACACGCACGCCCCTCTTCATTCTCTCTCTCTCTCATATTTAAATGTACATGCATGTTTGTGTTAGAAAGAGTGAGTGTATGAACCCTAGCTTTTTCTCTCTAGCTAGCTAACTTTTAATTCCTCTTTTTAAAGATGGAAATCATAAGTCAACCTCACCTCATCATTTGGTCTTTGCTTAATAATGTTTCGTTTACTGCCTTTTTCTGTTTTCACTTGAGCTTTTTCTATATAACTATCACCATTAATTCACCACCACACTCTCATCATCTCATCTCATTCATTTCCATGCCATGAAGGTGCATCATCTGCCACGAGGATTAATTTGGGATCATGAACCACCTTCCCTCACCCTCGGCTGCAAGCGCTTCCACCCCCTCGCTGCCGCCGACAATCTCTCCGCCACCACCTTTGAACTCAGGAGCTTCATTAAACAACCTCAATGTAGTCCTACTAAACAAGGATCCTCGAATGCTCATCACAAGCATGATTCACCTAAGGTAATTAAATTACCTGCAAGGGAGATTCCTTTTCTTGAAAATGCATGTTCATCAATTTGAGAGTATATATCTATATATATATGTATAGAGATGAGATCATGCGAGAAAAATCTTCATATCATTAAAAAAGAATGAATCTAATTCATTAGATCTAAATAAGTCGAAGGTTGGTATAACATAATTAAGAAACTTTTTCACGGGATGATTTATCTCATCGAATCCGCTCTATATATGCAGGTGGCGGAGTCAGGGCAAGTGGGCGGAACGCGGTGGAATCCGACGCAAGAACAAATCGGAATACTAGAGATGCTGTACAGAAGCGGAATGCGAACTCCAAACGCTCAGCAAATCGAGCAGATCACGGGGAAGCTGGCGAAACACGGGAAGATCGAAGGCAAAAACGTGTTTTACTGGTTCCAAAACCACAAAGCGCGCGAGAGGCAGAAGCAAAAGCGCAATACTACTACTCTCTCACTGCAGCCTCACTCTCCCAGAGCACCACCACCCCCTCCTCCTACTTCTTCTTCTTCTTCCCTCCTCTTCTTATCATCATCGTCGTCATCATCCTCATCCAACGTGGTACGTACATACCACTACCAGTCCATTAATTCCTTGTTGTAAAACGTTATTGTAATTGTAGACGTGATTTGTATTGATAAAATGAAATATGTGGCGAACAGGAGGAGGAGAATAAGCGTTACAAGAGGAGATGCATGTCGTCTTTGTGGTTGGATGAAAGCTTGGAAGAAGTGAAGAAATATTGTGGAGAAGATAAGACCCTGCTGCTTTTCCCATTACACCCTCAAGGGAAGGGAGGGCTAGCTTCTTTAAGGAATTAGGGTTTCGATTTCGGTTTATAACATGGTCTTTTGTAATTTCTATGGTTTTCTTCCACAATGAAGAATCTGATGGAAGTTCTTTTTATTTTTATTTTTTTAAAAAAATTATTTCTGATATTGTCATAAGTTTATATTCATGTTGTGCTAACATTGTTAAAATATTAAAATTGGTTAATTTATTAACTTATATTAAGATCTCATTTTCTCTCGATTAAAACCAGCTCGTAAGAAGAAATTACTTTTATCATTATTTGAGACCTTTAGAATACTTTAACAAGTCAGACATGAATTGTTATTATTAATATTTACTTTTTATCATATAAATTATTTTGTTATGCAAGTCCTAGCTAGCACCCAAAAAGTTGAGAGACGGCGATTGTAATGTTCGCATTATATCTGAAATCCATGACTTATTAATCATAGATAATGTACTTTTATTATTGACGGTGAGATTGGATTTTTCCAAACCCCCGAGCAGTGCCGTCCCTAGTAGGGGTGAGCAAGAACCGAACCGGACCGAAAAAACCGATCGAACCGCTCAAATTCGGTAAGTTCGGTTCGGTTCTGTACAGTTTGGTTCGGTTTTCGGTTCTTGAAATCTAAAACCGATTCTAATCGGTTCGGTTGTTGGTTCTGTAATTCGGAACCGACAGAACCGACCGAACCGACCGACCGAACTCCATTTATATAATAATTATAAAATAAAATTTATATAATATAATAATAATGATCTAAAACCTAATCTGTTCCTCCCAATTTTCCATTCCCTCTGAAACCCTTATTCGACACAACACAACCCATGAACCCTCCCCCCTCTCGCTGTTCCTGATTCCCGCAGGCCACACCGCCTCCGTCCACCGGCGCCACTCTCCCCCGTCACCGGCGCTGCCTTCGCCCTCCCCGTCTCGCTCTCCCTGCCCCTCTTGCTGGCCCTCCCCCTCTCGCTTGCCCTGCCCCTCTCGCACGCACGCAGTCGACAATCTGCAGCAGCACCGCCACCGCCCACCGTCGCCGACAAAGCTCTGTGATTAATTCATCCGTTTCTGTGGAAAGTCGTCCTCTAAAGAAGCCGAGATATGAAAGGAGAGATAGATTTATGAAATTTGAAGAAGAGAGCGGTGAGAATATGAGTAAAAATGAATTGGAGATGTATCTCGATGAAGCAAGACATTTTAGTGATGATGAATTTGAGGTTTTGAAGTGGTGGGATGTACAACAATGTAGGTTCCCAATTCTCTCACTTCTTGCTCGAGATGTTTTTGCAATGCCTATCTCTACAGTTTCTTCAGAATCGGCTTTTAGCACTGGTGGTCGAATACTTGATTCTTTTAGGAGTTCTCTAACTCCTAAGATTGTTGAAGGCCTCATATGTGTTCAGAATTGGTTGAGAAGGTAAAAAAAGCCAATTGATTATGAATAGAATTTGATTAGCCTAGAGAAGCACGAGGAAGGTTCGTCAATATTGTTTGTTCTTTCATTAATTACTTCTCTTTAATATTGAATGTGAAACACTTATTTATATTGTTTTTTTATATTTTTTAAGGTATTTCTGGGATTGGTTCAAAGGAAAAAGAAGACAAGCAACAAGAAATGGAGATCGAGTGAAGAGTGATGTTCATTGCAAGATGATTGATGGTAATACCTTTTTTTATTTTAATGTTTGTATTTTTTTATCATATAATCACTCATACATATATTATATTCTTGTAGGTACAACAATTAAAAGAACTTGATGCTGATGCAAAATGGACAATGAAGAACTTGTTTTTTAAATATGGAACATGAATGAACTTTTATGTTTTATTTTTTGTAATGAAGTTTGGGTTTTGGAGTTGGTTGTTTGGATTTTGGAGTTGAACTTGGATTGGATGCTAGGATTTTAGACATGGAATTTATGTTTTATGCTTTTAATGTGTCATGTTATGTTTTATGTTAATTATTTCTAAAAATGTGATGTGAAATTCGAATTTTACAGGATTTAAAAAAAACCAATAGTTGCAGTTCGGTTATAACCGAACCGACAGAAACCGAACTGAATTGTTCGGTTCGGTTGGCCGGTTGTTCGGTGCGGTTTTCGGTCGGTTTTCAGATTCGGTTCGGTTTGTTCGATTTTCAGAATTTCGGTCGGTTCTCAACCGAACCGACCGAATGCACACCCCTAGTCCCTAGAGACTGGTAGCAGGGGAGGAGACGAAGTAGTTGGAGGTGTTGGACAACATTCGTGTCCAGGCGATTCCATAGTGATGACCGATTCCGGTCAATGAAGAGGGTGCATGGTCGCTTCTAGCAAGTGATGTAAAAATCGGCATCTAAGACCGCTTAGGCGCCGCTTAATCACTAGGCAATTAATCAACATACCGAAAATTATGTAATCCGTTGAAAATTGATCTTTTTCTGTGCACCACCTAAGCGAATTGTTCGGCCGATTAGTCGAATTTAGGCGGGCTAGGTGGCTATATTAGGTGATTTTGCATTTTTTTTAAAATTTAAAACAAAACTAAAAATCTTAATGTATAAAATAAATTTATAAAAATATTTATGAATTATAAAAAATAAAATTAAAATATTGGAATATAAATGATTGAAATATTAAATTGTAAATTATTATAATATTGAAATATAAATGTTGTAATATTAATTTAGGACGTTTAAGTAATACTGATCCATCTTTACTTTATTAAGATGTTTAATAATTTCAATATATTTAGACTCACTTTTACGTTCGACTAACGCTTAACGAGTTTTACAATGCTGTGAATGCTGTGATTGTTACTTGTAGAGGGGGTGCGTTTTTGTTTTATTTGTAATGGGCTTTAGTAGTTAGGTTTATTGGGTTCATATTATTAATTTGCATGTGGGCTTTGTAGATCAAGTACGACTCTTTTATTTCAACTAATCAATGATTCAATAGACAATCATGAATGTAAAAAATAAGGAAAATGTGCAAATTTACACCGAACTTTGGATGAGTTCCCAATTTTATTTTAAATATAATAATTTTAGGCTTAAACTTTGAATGAGTTCCCAATTTTATCCCAAACTTCTATATATAAAAATTTTTACCTAAATTTTGAATATTTTTCCATCTCTCAATATTAAAATATCGAAAATCTTACATGAACACAAATAATTACATGACATGTACAAAAACCATACACAGACATTACTCTTCCATGTCAATCCATGACATTTATGAATTTATTAAGAATAAGGAATTTTAGAGTAATATATTTTCATAAAACTCATGATATATTTATTAAATGTAAAGAACTTTAGATAAATATATATGATAAATTATTAAGTTATGACTTGATTTTATGTCTTTAGTTGTTTTAATATTAAAAACAAATATATTTAAGTTATTATCTTAGATCTTATTTTTTTAAAAAATTTCACGAAAATGATACTCCCTCTGTCCCGCCAGATTAGTCCATATTTCTATTTTCGTCTGTCCCACCAGATTAGTCCACTTTCCTAAAATGGAAAAAAAATCTCCTTACATCAATAAAATATTAATTCCACTACACTCACAAACAATGGTTTCTGTGCCGAAACCAAATTGGACTAATCTAATGGGACGGAGGGAGTATTATTTTATAAAATTATCTTAATTTGAAAGTTGAATATATAGTTCAGATTAATATAGTATGATATGTAAATATGTGTGTCCACGTAAGATTTTCGATATTTAAAAATTAACAGCTGGAAGAAAATTGAGAACTCATTCAAAGTTTAAGATTAAAATTGTTATATTGAAAAGTTTGGGATAAAATTGGGAATTCAATCAATATTTGGGATATATTTGTATATTTTCCCTAAAAAATAAAAGCGATTTGATTAGTTCGTCTAAGTCGCGATATAATTTTCTTGATTTGTGATGATTATTTTGAGTTTATGAGTAATCGTATTATAACTTTCACTAATATTTTCACCTCGGTTATATTTCATCTCTTCAACAAGTTTAGTAATGAGTATGGCTGCGCTGTTATAATGTGCTCAAATGGTGTTTAAGATTAATTATTTAGATATTTAAACATTATTTTAGCTAGAATTTAGTAAATAAAAACAGGTATGCAAATTTCCATTTTATATATCTATAAATGGCTATATACAAATTTAGAATCATAATAAAATTTAATTTAAAAATTTCTATGATTGAGATAGACAGGGGCGAAGGCAGCCTTGGGTTGGGGGCTGCCGAACCTTCGGCGGCCGGAATTTTTTTTAGTAATATTTAAAAAAAATATAAAATTCGATTCAATCGTGATATGTTCGAACCCGAGAACCCTCGGAGAGAGAGAAAAAAGATATTTGTGGTGGCTTGTTGTGACCAAAATAATTGCTTGCTTACAATAATTGAGTTATTTGCTTTGCTTTTTGTAGCCTCTGCCATTTTCACTCATCTCTCAAACTACAGAGAAACACTAGAAATATTTTGGATTCATGGCGGCAGCTTATGCAACTCTTGTTTCCCTTTCAAACGATTTGGAGCTCATTCAGAATCATCCTTTTCATTCATTTTCTTTCGAAAACAAACAGATCCATTCTCTTCTCCAAATCGTCAATTTCTTGATTGAGTTCATGGATAGCTATGACAACTCTCATGGACTCATAAAAAAAGCTGCTCAACTTCTGGAGATGTCGATTGCGCGTGCAGCTCGCGCGGCTGAAGAAGTAATAGAATCTCACGTTGTGAATCAAATTGGTAGTGGATCCACCCTTGATGGGAAAAGGAGATCTCATTTCATGCTGGATGTGCAGAAAGCAATTGAACACATGGAGTTTGTGAGGAGAAAGGCTATCAATATCACAAAATCGTTGAAGCAGCCCACGCATCAGCTGGCGGCGGCGGAGGCAGCAACAGCAACAGTTTCATCTTCATCATCAACGCCTCTCACTTCCGACAAGAATAGCGTGGTGGGATTTGACGATGCCTTGTTACAGCTGTTGGATCTGCTCACTGGATATCCTTCTGGTCTTCGAGTCATCCCCATCGTCGGCGCCGGTGGTATTGGTAAGACTACACTTGCCAAATGTGCTTTTGAACATCCTCTTTTAGTACAACACTTTGATATTCGTGTTTGGGCTACAATTTCTCAAGAGTATGTTGTTGAAGATATTCTTTTAAGGCTTCTTTCTCGTGAAAAAGTATCCAACGGTGAAACCGTTTGTGAGTTAAGAGAAGAATTGCATAAAATGTTATATGGGAGAAGGTATTTGATCATACTCGATGACATGTGGAGTGTGGAAGCATGGGATCAAATGAGGCTTTGCTGTCCGGATACAAGCAATGGAAGTCGGGTTATTGTGACTACTAGACAATCAGATTTGGCTGATTGTTTAGGCTCCTCACGGCTTGCCATGAGTTTCTTAGATGAAGACAAGAGTTGGGATCTCTTTTGTAAGAAAGCATTTGGAGAAGACAAGTGCCGTGTTGAGTTAGAGGGTGTAGGAAAGAGAATTGTCAAGAAATGCAGAGGACTCCCTCTAGCAATTGTTGTCGTGGCCGGCCATCTTGGTAAATCCTCAAAGACTCAAGAATATTGGGAAAATGTTGCAAACAACATGAACTCAGTTTTGAGCTCCAAAGAGAATAAGCATTTTCTTGATATATTATCCTTCAGTTATAGCTACTTACCGGCTCATCTAAAACCGTGTTTCATCTATATGGGAACATATCTAGAAGATGAAAAGGTTCGTGTCCCAGACCTTATAAATCGTTGGATTGCTGAGGGATTTTTAAAAACATGTAAAGCCAAGGACTTGGAGGAGATTGGAGAGGATTATTTGAAAGATTTGATTGGTAGGAATCTCATTTTACCTCTTACATTTAAAGATGAGGGTGCACGTGGAGTAATTAAGTGTGTTGGGATTCATGATGTTTTGAGAGAGTTGTGCATAAAGATTGCCGAGAAAGAAAGGTTTTTCTATGTGGTTCAAACTCCACAAGCCATATGCAGGGGGCGTGAAGGTGCTCCACCTCTTGTTCGTTCTCTCAAATGGGTATACGGTGCTGAGCAGTCGTTCGACTTGAGATTTTTGAGAATACTGCAAACCACCGATGGTGATGTTGAGCAAGTTAACTTACGGTATGTGGAATACACCACATACCTCCAAGGCGATAAACTTCGTTCACCATTATCCCTACTTTGGAATTTGCAAACTTTCATTTTGAGTAAATGGTATTATTGTTTTTTAACACTATATGAGTTTTGGGAGATGGTACAACTGAGGAGTTTTGAGGTGACGTCCTACGCTGGATTTCATCTCCCTGATCCGCTTCCAAGTGACCAAGTCATGCAAAACCTGCACACACTTGGGGGAGTAGTGAATTTGAAGTGGAGTGAAGAGGTATGCGAAAGAATCCCAAACATCAAAGAATTGTGTTTAGAATATCGTGATACTGAATCCATACCCCTTAGATCAAGCTCATACTATTGTTTTCACAATCTTGGCCGCTTCCATAAACTAGAATCACTTAGCTGCTCATTCAGTTTGCGTGGTCATGAATCTGAGTGGCGAGACATTGGTTCGAGCCTCGAATTTCCAAGTTCGCTTAAGAAACTAGATATTGGTGGTTGTGATCTTGATTCGGAAGAAATAATAAGGATGGCTGGATCCTTGCCGCATCTTGAACGTCTTGATTTGTGTAATATTTCAATCATAGGATTTGATTGCACTCTCCTTGAGGAAAAATTCCGTCGCCTGAAGTTCTTGAATATTGTATATTGTTTTGGTTTAGTTTACTGGAATGCAGACAGCTCCAGTTTTCCGGTGCTGGAACGTCTTGTTATTGAGGGTTCGAGGAAATTGGAAGAAATGCCTTGGGGTATCGGAGACATCCCAACTCTTCAATGTATACGTTTGCAGGGTTGCAGTGATGAGTTAATGATTTCAACAGCAAGAATGGTGAAGGAAATGCAAGAGGAGCAAGGGAATGAAGATCTCAAGCTGGAGTTTCATATGTTTGGTAGAAGTTGGGACTATGAACAGAGCTTAAGGAAAAAGTTGGGAGAAGAGGATCTGACCATCACTAATTTATCCTTCTTAGAACCGAATGTAATAAGACCGAATGTAAGAAAACCGACTGAGATAAGATCTCGTCGTGGCCATGCACGGTCGGCGCTACGTACGAGACGATCCATGATTGGGGATACAATATATCATTAAAATAAATTGGGGTACATTATATGAATATATGTATATAATTTACCTTATTTTATATTGTAAATCTGCCTCTTGATCAATGTGAGATTTTCTTAGTATAGATATGTTATTAGTGTTTTATCTTTTTCAAAATTTTTACATTAATTTAAACATAACAACCTATATATCCTGGTGAAAGCTTGAATTTTAGAATAAGTTTATCACCGTACCCCAAATAATGAATAATTATTGGAGTTTTATCACGGTTGAAATATGGAAGAAGGAAAAGTAGCAGCACATGAATGTTTACACGTCGGCGGGGGAAAATTTACAGGTTTTTCTTTTTTGGGAAAATTTATAGGGTTAGAGGTGAAAGACATCTATATCTATATATATACTAAAGCAAAGAAGTGGTTAAAAAATAAAATGGCGGGACGGTTATTGTACCAAAAAAGTACATATTTTATTTTATGTAAATACATCATGAATAATTAAATAATTACCAATTAAAGTTAATCATAATAATTTATTTTGTTTTATAAAGATAGACAATCTTATTCTCAATTTATATATTCTATGATAATAAACAACTATCTCCATAAATTATCAGCAAAATAATTTATCTTTCCCAACAGTTTATAATTTAATAATTTATATAGTTTCGGTAACTAAATTTATATAATAACATACAAAATTGAATGATGATTACCAGCAAAATTATTGTGATTTTAAATTTTCAAACATCATAAGATAGTAAAATTTGATAATATTAATAAATTAATAAGATAGATTAATATCAAATTATTAGATTTATTACTTATATAGATACTTTTGAAATAATTTTATATAACTTATGTATTAGTTTTTATATTCGGTGCAAATTAATTATTTTTTTATATTTTAAAATAGTACTAAATTATATGTAATATGTACTACAACGAATAATTAGCATATATTATATAATATAGAAATTTATGTATAAAATCATAGTCATGTTATTGTATAATTTTAATTTAAATTAGTGAAAGAACTCAAATGATTAACTTTTAAATATCGGTACATTAGTTTGATTTTTTCTTTTTTATTTAATTTAATATTTTTTATTTTATGCTACAATATGTAAAGTGTGAGTATATTAGTTTGAATTTTTATGTCACTTAAATCAGTATTATTTATATGTTAAAAAATACAAAATGTGGGAACAACAATTTGATTTTTTTATTGAATTTCGATTATAACTTTTTAATTTATTTTAAAAATATAAAGCGTATATGGGTACGTCAGAATGAAAATGTATACCCTTTACCATATTTATCAAACACATAAATATTATATAGATAATATTTACACCAATATGGAATATACATTGGTTTACTAAAATTCAACGCTTAATACATTTATAATTTACTAGTACTCCACGCATGCGTTGTACGAAAAAATTATATTTTAATTATTAAAAAAATATTAAATATATTAGATATACTCACGGTTGTAGCAATTACAATAATGGAATTTATAAAATATTCAATAAAAAAATAAACATATTTGATAGTAGATATAATATAATCTAGAGAATATTATGACTCATTGCTCGAGAAATTATAATATTATAATCTAAACTTTTAATACATGTGAATCTAAATATAACTTTATATTTATTAAATATGGACTCTTTAAAAAATAAGAATTTTAATTATAATATAATAATAAAATTATATCCATGTAATCCCAATCTCACATTTTAATTAAAATAACAAAAAAAATCACTATTAATTTATTATGTGGCCGTTCACATAATTAAAACAAAAAAATTGGAAACAGTGAAAAGTCCTTCAATGAAGTTGAGGTTATCTTAATTATAGTTTTAAATTTAGTGCTACATGGATAATATTATAATGTTATATTAATTTAAATTTTATTTTTTAAAGGAGTTATGTTTAATAAAAATATGAAACCTTAACATATTACTCCCAAATATGTTAAATTAAGGTGTTGGTATAAATTTGTAAATGTTTGTTAGTATGGCAAGTATTTTGCCCATAATAATATGTACTCCCTCCGTCCCGCTAGAATAGGCCCACTTACCGAATTCGGCGTCCCAACTAAATTGGCCCCTTTCCAAAAATAGCAACCTTTTCACACTCAACAATAAAATATTCATTCCACTAACTCATTCTACACTCACAACTCTTAATTTCCGTGCCGAAAAGAAAGGGGCCAATTTAAACGGGACGGAGGGAGTACATATAACATTATTCCTAAAATTAAATATGATGATTTCAATTTGATTTTTCAATATAATACTTGATGAAGTGATTGAAAAACTATGCTCAAGCTAATAAATCAATTACCTTTTTTAAAAAAAAAACTTAAAATTGACTTTTATACTTAATTATAGTGAGAAAATAGTCGATCTTAAAAATTAAAATGCTCAATAGTATTAATTAAATTGTCTTAATAATAGGCAAATTGGTTAATGTGGTATTTATAAATAAAAGTATTAAGTTGCAAGACATTGAAAATTAGAATGTACACTATAGGCTATAGCTATGTAATATATATATATATATATATATATATATATAAATTGGAGAAACATTCTTTTAATTCAACCCACTTTCTCATTTGATTACTACACTGTTTGTACTCAATCACTCATACATTCTGAAATATCTTTGAATGTGTTCGCCTGGTAAGATTTTCTTCTTCTTTTTTTTTTTCAAAAAGATTAACCTGAAATATGAATAAAGGATTTTATGAATCAAGAGTTGAGAAACTGTAAAATATAATTTAAATGACCATGATTTCTCAGAAAATGGCAAGTTAATGACCATCCCCTTAATTTGTATGCTCATGGCGAAATTATTGAGAATTCTTGCGACTCTGCATCTTTAACTTGTTTTTCATGTTTATATGTAAACGCAAAATAATTTTTCGTTCAACTAATAAGAACAATAGCTGAACTATTTTTATTTTCCTTTTCTCACTTTTAATTTATTGTTTGACTATCATAAACGATTGACTTCAGAACTAAATGACAAATGATGAAAATGACGATTGATAAGATAAAATTTATTTGCTTGCAAAATATATGATAGAATAATTTACCTTTTCGATTTGCAGGTTGCATGGAGTGTCATCACCAATTTTGTATTGAAAACCATATTCATATGATAAGAGATCTGCACACCAAAAAAATGAAACAAAGAAGAGCAAATCAATTAATTTTCAAAATAGAAATACTATTTATGTGATGAGAAGTATTAAGCAACACAAAAAGTATTTTTGCGAATGAAAATTTTGAGTTATCTGATGAATGCTTCTGGATGTAATAAGACATAGTATATATAAATCTGACTATCAAAATATTACTCCCTCCGTCCCGGCTGAATTGTCCCAGTGACTTTGGGCACAATAACCAAGGAGTGTGAGTGTAAAGTAAGTTGGGTGGAATTAATATTTTATTGTTGAGTGTGAAAAAATTGTCTTTTTAGGTAATGTGACAATTGAGGTGGGACGGACAAAAAAGAAAAGTGAGACAATTGAGGTGGGACGGAGGGAGTATTAAGGTTGTAGATTGGATTTCAAATTTCAAAATTTGAATTTTGAACTTCATTTCAGATTCAAGTACTTTTGCTTTTAAAGAATTTGTTTATGTGGAGGAATTACAACCATAAAATTATTTGTTGAATAGATTGCTTTGCAAAAAAATATAATAATAATATGTGCATGGTTTTTTTTTACTTTGAGCGGGATTTGCTACAGTGACAAACTGCTCTCTTTTAGTATAGTAGTAGATTAACAATACATAAATTTAATAATTTTGTGCAAACGGGAGAAATACTAGTACTATATTGAAAGAAAATAGTAGTAGTAGAAAAACTGTTCCCGCCAAAAGTTTTTTACTTTATTTTTTATTTATTTTATTACAACATGCATATTTAATAAAAAATAAGAAAAATATAACAAAATTATTTTGTTATTTTTTCACTAAATCTCTCACTAATTTATTACATTTACTATTTTTAAATAAAATACTAATATTATATTTTTATAGGATATTATTTAAATCAAATCTCATAGACTTTATATTTGATATTCTTCTTTTTATTTTTTTATTAAGTTTATATTATACTCCCTCCGTCCCATGGGAATTGTCCCCATGAGATTCGTCACAATAACCAATATAGTAGAGATAAATAAAATTAATATTTTATTAGCGAGTGTGTATTAATTTTCCATTTTAGGTAAGGGGACAATTCGTATGGGATAATGGGACGGACGAAAAAGGAAAGAGGGACAATTCATGTGGGACGGATGGAGTAATAATTTTAATGTAATATTAATGAATTGAAATTATATATATTTAAAAAAAATAGCTAAAAATGTTAAAATATATAACTTTGTTAATTATATCTTAATATCTTAAAATAAGAAACCATATATTTAACTCGCACATAAGGCGTGTGTAAATTATCACATCACGTCAATTTATTTTTTTAATTTGTTTTAATTGATATATTTTTAAATTATAGCAGATGCATATATTTCAATAAACAATAATAACAATTTCAGTAAACAATTATAAAAATTTCAACAAAATCATGTGTCATTTTTCAGTAAAATATTATATTTACTCTATTTTATCTTAAAACAATGCAAGTATAATGCTAAAAAATTATACAAATATAATTTTTAAATGTTAATTTTGCAAACAAACTCTTATTTATATTATTTTATCAAATTTATATATATATTTACTTTAAAATTATATTTTAATATAATTAAATAAAATATTAAATATGTAAACCGTGCAATGCACGAGTGCAAATCTAGTAAAAATATAAATTAAAAAAGGGTGTAGGTTTTGATACATGTTTTCAACTTATTGTTAAATGAATGCATTTTTAAATATTTTGTATAAATCATCTCTCCTCAATAAATATCGAATAATCTATTTCTTTTATCTTTCTTCTTTTTGAATTAAGATAATCATATTTTTTTTATTGATGATTATTTTTAATTTTTGCTGCTATAATTAGTATTTGAATTATTTTCTTTGAGTTTGATTATTTAAATTTTATAATGCATGTTGTTACGTCAAGTTATCATTTAATCTGACTTTGTTTAGTGTTTTTAGATCAACTAGTTTTTTACCTACATGATACATAATGTATATGAATAATTAAATAAATTTATTATAAAACTATATGATTTCTATTTATTATGAGATTTATATATACAATGTACATAATATAGTCTAAAAAGAAATAAATTAATTCACTGAATTTTTTAATAATAAAAAATAGTCCAAATTTCTAATCAATTTAGATATGATATGGCATAAACTTTAAAATTTTAAGTTTTGAAGCGTTCAATAATATTAATATATACATCACATGAATACATGTTATATCTTTAAGAACTATTGACTCGATATTGGGTTAAAATATAAAATGTCTTTTCATCGATACACTAATCTCAATATGATATGATTTATTGCAATCAAATATTATATATTAAATAATTTGTACTTGAGCTTTAGATATTTTGATCTCTCTTATATTTAAGTTTAAATTGATTCAACTTTTTGTCAATTGATTTATTTGGACTCCTTTCTAATTCTTCTTTTAGTTGAATAATATTATTTCTCCACTTTTATTTAAAATAAGATTTATAATTGTGTTGTGTATCATTGTCTATCCTCTCCCCCATCCAAAATTAAACATTAATTTTCCTACTAATAATAGGATAAAAATAGTGTAATTTTGTATATTTAAAAAGTCTAAAATTTTACATTTTTTATTATCTTCAACATTAATTTTCATGCATGTTGTTTGTAATGATAAATATTTAAACATATCCTAAATTTGAATGAATTTTTAAACATATTCCAATTTTTTTAATTTAACAATCTAACTTTAAAATTTTTCTCGCTGGTCAAATCTAACCAACACGAAATGTTATGTGGACACAAATATTCCACATTATAAAATAATTTAATTTAAAATAAATTCCATGTATATTATATTAATTTCCGGATTAATTTTTGAATAGTGGACGTAGGACTTAAGGCTCCGAACTACTATAAAATATCTTGTGTCATTCACTGCTTTATTTAAGTTTCTGCATTTTAAGTTTGTATACTTATTTGAAACCTTCAATTAGGGGTGTTCCGTATTCGCAGTCCGGTTGGCCGGTTTCGGAGAAAAATATCGGTCAAACCAATAAGTACGGTTTAAGATTTTTCAAACTAAAACGGCCGAATAATTTAGCTAAACCAAACCGGCCAAACCGTATAAAAACGGTTCGGTCCGGCCTGTAACGCCCCCAACTGACCTTCCCTAATTTGGGGCCGCGTTACATTGATGTTCAGATTTTACCAAACATTTCCCAATTTAAAACAAAGCGGAATACTGAAATAAAAGGAATGACAGATAAATAACAGAAAAGTAACACTTCGAGTCGGTTTTAAGAAACAGTATCCAAACACTTTTAAACATTCAAAAGAGGGAAGGATAAAACAGAGCGTGTTGCAGCGTGTGCGTAACGTAATGGAGATATGCATATGGAGATGCATATCTCAGGATCTATTAACTTCAAAACATCTTTACATCGCCGGTTTACACCCCTGCTCGCCCATCCTTGCCGCTCAACCTGCGTATTTTAGAAACAATACGAGGGGCTGAGTACTAATGTACCCAATGAGAAACATGCCCGAAAACATACATTATATATGAGAAGTGTTGTGCAACTCACACAGATATACACGGGGTTTTGCTGAAAGGAACCGTGCTATCTAAAACATTTATTTTGCACGCATGCTATTTACATGTTATTATATCTGTTTCAGTGTTGTAACTGGAAGTTGGCCGGCTTCCAAGTTACGATGATCAGTCAGGAATGCAAAATACACTCAACCTACTGTCATCCAAGTGCACTAGTCTCAGAAACCCATCGTTAAAATATCACAGGATCCATAAACACGAGAGGGCTTTTCACCTCACTTCAATAAACATGTGGGGACAGTTCACCCACTTCACAATAATGTGGGGGCTTCTACCCCACTTCACTGAATGAGTTATAGCACAGTTATGAAATTCTGGTTCCAAACTCATTAGTATAACTCTCTGTCGATGGGAATCGACAGAGGACAAATATAATAGCACAAAACATGCATAGCATCTCAGTTTTAAATAAAACAGTTTTAACACGTTTTCAAAAAGAAATCACGTATTTGCTTTTGTACTTAAATAGTTTCCCACCTGGTGTTAGCTTTAGGTATAGATGCTCTCCCGCTAAATGAGCTTAACTTCCACAACGTTCAAACTCCTACAAATATCAAGGGTAAATCAATTAGGACAAACATTTCTAGGTCAACGACGAACTCAAACAACTCAATACCCCATCAACTCTATGTCCTTTCTATAAATCCGAATCTTCAATCAAATCACATGAATACGCATGCTTTAACTCTTAACATGCTTCTCTAATCATGCATTAAACTCAGGCATTGAATACGACTCGAATCAAATAAGATCGGAACAAGAGAATACAAAATCTGCCTTTCTGAACTCCGTGTCGATCGGCGGACATGCCTCATCGATTGACGGACATGCCTCGTCGATCGACGCATCTCACGTTGATCAACGGACATGCCGCATCGATCGACAAAGTCGATAGACTCACGTCGATCGACGACCATGCTGTGTCGATCGATGTGAGTCGTCTTCTCCGACGACTTTGCGATCGGACGACCTGCAACTCGACTTGTCTCACGATTTAACCGACCGATCATACATGCAATCATATATTCTTGCTCCCTAAACACTCTAGAACGCGAATAACACCTCAAAACTCAGATTAAATACGAAAAATGGGGTGGAACGGAAGCTCACCGGAAAAAGCTTCTCCCACGGCGGCAGCGGTCGATTCCGGCGGCTAAACTCTCGTCTCTTGATGTCTGAATACTCCATATACAATGGAGAACACAAAAACATCAATCCCAGTTCGAGATATTCACGATTTAACGGTTCTAAAATCTGAAAATGCAACTCATCCCAAAATCCGGCAACCTTACTTCTCTCTTCGTTATCTTGCTCGTTTCTCCACCTCACGGCGTCCACTACAGCTAGAATTGAAGTTGGGAAGGAGAGCTACGCGGTGGTGGTGTCGGTTCGGTCGGGGGTGGCCGGAGTGGCCGTAATATTGCCGGAAAAGCGATGGGGTTGGGGTGGGTTTTGAAAATAATGAGATATATCTCTCTCTCTCTCTATGACTTATAACATAAGGTGAGTAAAATTATAGCATATGATTCCACCTTAATCTATAACCCCTTCTCACATATTACATATATAATATGTGTATAATATGGCTATATTTTCCATAATGCAATTCATAATTCATGAATTGCTCCACCTTATAATATAATAAATACATTTCATGAAATTCATATAATTCATGAATTCACCCTTCTCATTTAATTCCACCAACCAAACTTTGATAATTCCTCCAATTTACACAATTAATTTCCAACTCAATTATATAATTAAATTTCCATTCGCGATAAATAAAATTGAATGCTCTCAAATTAAGAAAATTCTCTTTATTGATTCGAATAAGCATTACAAAGCTTAATTACATGCGGGGTGTTACACGGCCGATTTTGCGGTTTGAAATGAAATATTTTTTAAATTTCAACAATGCACTATTATATATATATAGAGTTGTGATCATATGTTAACCACTTCCCAGATGTTACCTGTTACCTCGCTGGCGGTGCATTATCTAGACAAGCTTACTACATTATTTAGGCAAAATCAGGTACATTGCGAAGATAATGTACTATATTACATTATCTATTACAGTTTGTAATGTAGTACATTAT
>JAPKLW010000399.1:430752-474349 GCA_026898455.1 Plectranthus barbatus | reverse complement strand
TGGTATCCATATTTATTTATAAATAATTATTAACAAATATAGTCTATAAAATAAAATAAAAAATACAAAACAACATAACACTTGCATTTCCTCCTGTAAAAATTAAAATCAAAATTAGTATAAGTCCAACAAAATTCAAACAAAACTATCCTACTTCCCCATCAACTCAACCAAGGAGTTCTTTCTCAACAAAGCTTAGAATTCATGAACATGATTCTTTTCCTTATCAACAGTTAAACTACAATCCAAACAATACACTTTGAATGAATTCAAATACTACTTTTTTTATAATATATATATATATATATATATATATAGATTTGGAAAAGTTTTGTGATAGAACTCCAATCGTCGTTTTGCTTCATATGTGAAAATGAACAACAAGATCAACTTTTTCACTTTTATCCCAAAATAATTAGAGTTAAAAAATGAGGGTAATTCCGTTTTATTATGAATTTTCTATAAATTTAATTGGAAAAGAGAACCGTGTATACTTCCTCGTCTTTGAGGGTAGGAGTCACTGTTATGGCAAAGGAATAAAAAGAATTTCAATGTGAAACATGTTGAATGAGTCTTTGATTTTCGATCAGTAACTTTTATGTCTCATAAAAGTAAAGCTTTCATGACATGTAGATGTGATGTTGATTAGGGGTTAGATAATTATTTCTTTTTTCCAGAATCGCAAAATTTTGAAATAATTAGATTACGATATTTGTTGGAAGAAGACAACGGTGAATTGAGGCTATGAGAATGAACCAAATTGTTCATGAGCTACTCGGATCTCGACACGATAAAAGCTCGTTCGAGTTTGTTTAGTAAAGCTCGTTTATTAAATGAACCAAACTTGAGCATCATAGTATTCGACTCGTGAGCTCGTGAACATGCTCGTTAGCTAAAATTAGTAAGAAATATAAAATAATTACTTTTATAAAAAATAATATTTTCATGATTTAAGAGTATCAATAATGATAAATCTTTCTAATAATGAGAAATTTAAGAATTTGAGCATGAATATGATATTAATTTTGGAATAAATAACTTTTTCCTTCAAAATAATAATGAAAATTTCAAATATATTTTAAATTTAGAAAGTTCGTTTAGGCTTGATTAAAGCTCGATAAAGTTCGTGAACATCAAAATATTCGATAAAAAAACTTGAAGCTCGACTCGAAACTAAACGAGTCAAACTTGAGCACGACACTACTCGACTCGACTCGATTCGATTACACCCCTAGGTAAAATGGAACATTCAAAAGTTAGTTAACATTTTTTTTTAATTTTTTTTATTTTAGGGGCTATAATGAGTAAAATGGAGGCTGCATTTAGAATTACCCATAAATATTGCTAACTAAGTACTTATGTTCAAACATGACATACTATATTTTAATATTATTTGTTATATTTGAGCATTATATACAAAACTCTTGTGTAATAATAAAAATATGAGTTAATGCAAGGTATTGTCACTTATTCCAAAAATAAGTACAATTCATCTAATTTACAAACATTATAAAACAAAAATTAAATATTTAAAACATGTCAATATTTTAATTATCATTAAATTAATATGAAAAATTATAGGTATCATCTTGAGAAGTGTATTGAACAACCGATAAACCAGTTCCATTTTTATTGCCTGCAAAATGATATAGCACATACTTATAGAAATAAAAAACAAATTTATAACTAAGTTATTGACAATATATTATTGTTTTTTAACCATTAATATACCATTAGTGATATCACTCAAACATGATGTAGCATACATGTGACCGTGAATTCTGAATAATGATTGCGTCGATGGTTCAGAATCACATGCCCGCAACCTAATATGCCTTGTTATACCTGAATAATATTAGAGATACATTGAGAATTTGAATTTGTATTTGCAATGATAATTAAGGTGAGATTTGAATGTTTATGTTCAAATTAATAAAAATAACCCTTTTTTTTTTTTGAAAATATTGAATTGAAATTTAAGTCTTAAGATTCTTAATTATTATTTATATCATTTTATATGTGATACACGCAATTTATAGTCGTAATAGACTATTTTGTATAATTAATATTATTACTAAAAAATATTAATAAAATAAATATAAAACTATGATTCACTACATACCAAAAAAAGATTGAGGCGTTTGTCAATTTAAACTAAATCTTGAGTTAACAACTTAATAGTTATAGGTGGATTATTCCTAAAGAAAAACTCAAATTTGAAATTTGGATTTGTCTATATTATTTTGAATGTGATTAAAGTAATAAATATTGAAAATAATTATAGTATTTTGAGCTTTATACTAATTTAACAAAAGCGTTAATTGACATTAAAATTGATTATTATCACACTTATCATAACTAATCTTTAATATCAATATAATATAATTGATTGAAAATAAAATTATTGATGTTAAATACATTAAATTACATAATAAATTGAAAATTTTCTCCAATTTAAAAGACAATAGAAAATGGATTTAGGGAAATAGTTCTCTTTTATTTAATGAATTATTTAATTAGTAAAATAAAATAATAAGTAATATCAATTATGATTTATCTTTAATGAAGCAATATTGAAAATAGTTTTCTTTTATTTAATGCTAAACTCTAAAAATAATTATATATATATTTGGATGGCCTACGTAAAGTGCTAGCGCCTCCTCTAAAAAACCTAAACCATCGTCTTCTTCGTCGCAGTTTATACATTAAAAATCAGAATTATCGTCTCTCTTCAAAATCTATGGGTTGAGCAATCCTAAAACTCATTCTATGTAATATCACGCATGTAATTAAGCGAGATTATGCTTAATTAATTAAATAAAGGAGTATTTAATTTTGCAAACTATTATTTATTCATTTTTGAGAAGAAATTAAACACCCGTCGAGACACGAGGGTTAAGATATTGATTATTATATATCAATGAGATCGTTTTGAGAAAACATAAGTGTCCATGAAGTCACAAAATTATTTAAAAGGAAAGACGAATGCAGCTAATTATTATTCTAGGATAATAATATTGCATTTAAATTCATAACTTGCACTCGGAAGGTCCATTTCTTAAACCGAGCTAGAAATGCTTGGAAATAAATAAGAAAAGATACGAAACAATCGATATAATTTTTCGAGACTCGTGAATAGAGTTATTAATTTCTAAATTTTAAGGAATTAAAATATGTATATAATACAATTTATAAAAGAAGAAGAAGAATAGATTACTCACCATATGGAGTGGCAGCTTGCATGTAAATGAGGTGGACACCTCATGGGTAATAGGCGGTGTAAGGTTAGAATTAATGAAAAAAAAAAAAGAGCTTGATTTCCTTGAATATCATTAAATAGTATATTTTAATTTTTTTTATCAAATAGTATAAATAAGTAAAATTAAAATAAGTGAAGTTAACCGAAACTCATAAATATAAATATAAATATAGATATATATTGATGTTTGCTTATTATTTCTCACTGACGATTCTAAGGGTTTTGATTTCCTTGAATATCATTAAATAGTATATTTTAATTTATTTTATCTAATAGTATAAATAAGTAAAATTAAAATAAGTGAAGTTAACCGAAACTCATAAATATAAATATAGAACCTCCATTTATAAAATTTTTATTTAAATGATAAAAGAAAATATCATAGTTGAATTTTTTAAAAAATAAAATAAAATTTAAAATTTATGATGATGTAACATTTTTTTACCAAAAATTGATTCGAATATGATTTTGTTGCAATATTTATTCTTATACATTTTATAAGTTTAAAAATGAGGATGTGTTTTGGTGGAAAATAACATCTTTGTAACTAACATAAATTTTTTAATGATGAGACACTATATTATAATAAGCTAGTAATATATAATCCTTACTAATAATATAGTGTATAATGATGTCAGAATATTAGTATTTTTTGATAATATGTAGTTGAACAAATGTCAAATCCCAACAGGAAATAAGTATTTTCGTAAATTATAATTAATCATTATTATAATACGTATTCGGCAATTACGTATATAGGATATAAAAATAAAGAAAATGGGAAAATACATAAAATTGGTTATTAGGGTTTAAGAAGGGGGCAATTCATCATCCGCCGTTCACGTCTTCACCGTCGGTTGCTCAGCCGATTCTGTTGCCAATTCGTTTCCAGTTGTTCTTCTCCACTAGGGTTTGACTCTTGTTTCTTCACCGTAAGGTTTGTAAAATCAATTGTGCTTTTTTAGTTAAAATCTATATGTATGTGATATATCTTCATTTTGTATTGTATGATTTTCCCCAACTGGTTGGATTTTTTCTGGCACGTTTGAACGATTAAAATGATAAAAAAATTACAGGTAAAAGGTGCTGATTAACAGATACTAACTGAGTTACTGTTATGCTGGCGGAAAGCGTTTTTGAAGAATCATTGAAGAAATTTGATAAAATGTTTAGTTATGGTATCTGAATCTTATACTATATGCTGGTACTCTTATGGTTAATACTTGTTTTTTTAGCTATCTAAATTACAAAATGTACGCAATGCAGATAATAATTTGCTGAATTTCAATTAAATTCACTTACATATTTGTGTTGGTGATTAGATGGAATTGAATGTGAAAATGGATGTTATCGAACTTTGCTGGTAGTTCAATTTAATTTATTAGTGTAGATTAGTCAAGCTCGAACTTGGCTCGGTGGACTTTATACACGAGTTCTGGATGAATCGAGATTGAGTCTCTCTGAATCTTACTAGTGCTATAAAAAAATAACTTTGGCCTGAGCAAAACGCAAACATGTTGAATCGAAACTCTTGCAATCAGTATTCACCTTAGTTTAAAAAAGCGCGCCTCTAGGCGGTGATGCGGGTATTCCGCCTTTTTCTATCTGATGCGCGCGGTTTCGTTGTTGCGGCTTGATGCGCAGCGATGCAGGCCGAGGCGCGATGCAGTGAGATGCGGTCGCATTTCTGAAAGTAGGCGATGGTTTAAAAAATTAGGAAAAAACTTGTAAAATATTTTAAATTACACTAATATTTATATATATATATATATATTTTAGATTTTAACCCTAATTCCTTAAAGATTAATCGAACCCCACACCCTCGTTGCCCACCCACCGTCCCAACTGAATCGCATCGCAGCCCACCCCTTCACTTGCGCTCGGCTGCCCACCTCCTCGGCGCCGGCGGCAGACGCTTCTGCTCGCGGCGGACGCTCTTGCTCGCTCCTCCAACCTGCTCGGCTGCTTTGCTTGCTGCCCACCTCTTTGGTTTGATAGGCTGCTCGCTCCTCCGGCAACTGCTCCATTTCTTGCTGCTGTCTTCTTCTCTCTGTGTCTGCAACTGCTCCATTTCTTGCCCAAGGTATTAATATTTGAAATTCAAGTCCTGTCCTGCTTTCCTTAATCCTGACTGCTGCGATATTACACATTCTTTCTTGCTATCAACATCCCTTCCCTTCCATTTGACTGCTACATCACTTGAGTCCTTTTTTTTTTTTACCTCATTCAACAGTCCTCATACTTAATATAATCTGATGGATTCTGGAAGCAATTCATTCCCTTCCATAGGATATATATGTATTTTGTTTGATGTTTGTATTTATAATATTGAAATTGTGCATTTAAATTACAAAATATTAAGTATATATAATTTTTACAAAATTTTTTGGAAATGGTCGCCTCATTTCGATGATGGGCCGCCTCGCATTTTTTGACCTTATCGCATTGCACCGCCTCATGCCTTTTTAAACTAAGGTATCCACTTGGGAGTTTAGAAATTTCTGACTTCTTTTTGCATAACATTTTCAAACATATAACTGAAAATGTTTGATATTGTGACCTAACATTGCCCTCATTTCTTTGATTTGTTTTGCTAGCAATGATTGCTGCCATCTCTTGGGTTCCTAAAGGTGTCACAAAAACAGTACCTACTGTGGCAGACCCCCCTTCGAAAGAAGAAATCGAAGAGATCTTGAAGAGTGGTGTTCTGGAGACACGGTTAGATTAACTGCAATCTGGTTTTCTTATGCTGTGATTTGGCTAAGTCTTACTTGTGTAGATTTAATTGATTAACATTTCAAATGTGGTTGGGTAAGCCGGTAAGTCTTTTGCATCTTGGTGAATAGAGTGCATGGAGCTTGCATGCTCTTCTATTATACTCACCATTTTGTTGCACTGAGATATCTGAATAGAAGTGAGTAAGCCAAACAGATAATGAATCAATTTTTATGTACGTTGAGTTTATGATAGTTGTCCAATGTGTAATGTGTGTCTAAATTCCTTCATTTAGGTAGGGGGGGTGTCTCAGACATGAGTGTAAATAGATGAAGGATCAATGTTTTTTACCTTCAGTTTATGATAGTTATCCAATGTGTGTGTGTCTTATATCCCCTCTTATTTATTTATTTATTTAGTTTTTGGAACCTGGGGTGGGGTGGGGGGAGTGGATTTTTTTCAGCATGCTACTCTGATGTGAAACAGTGATCCATTAACACTTTCCGGTTCACATGTTTGCGAAAATGACATGTTTGATCTGAGGAAGTAATGAAATTGTCTACATAGCTTTGTTTTCAGTACATACTAGTAACCAACTTATTTTTTGATTTTGCAGAGAAGAGAGTGAAAATGAGGAAAATGATGAAAATATGAATGATGATGCACTCAGTCAAAATGACGAACTTAATCACGCACTATCTGCTGCTAATGCACTTGGAAAAGCCCTCAAAACTGCTATGCCTGAAACTGACAGCTTAACAGAAGCATTGAAGGAACTAGACATGGATAAGTATGATGAAGAAGATGATGGTATGTTTTGATTGTCACTATCGTTAGTATTTCAAATTTGACCTTTCAATGAAAATTCACTGTGTTTCATTCTTGCTGTAAGATAATGTAGATATGACTTATCAATCTGTTGTAAATTTTGATATTTCTTTATGCCTATCTGTTGAGTAATACTGAATGAGTTCTCCTGCGGTTCTGCCCTTCTATTTTGTGTGGATATCAGGTGTTGAGCTGTTTGGCTCCGGGCTTTCCAACTTATACTATCCAAGTAATGATATGGACCCTTACTTGAAGGATGGTGTAAGTTCCCTTATATAATATAAACTTTTGAATACTAGATTGTATTCACTGGAAAATGTTGTCAACCTTTCCATCTCGATTTTTCTCCTGTCAGTCTATATTATGTGTTGATGCATCTTCTTAACACATTCAGGATGAGGACTCTGAAGAGGAAGAGGATATCACCATAAAACCAGAGGATGGTATCATAGTTTGTGCCAGGAATGAGGATGATGTCAGCCATCTAGAGGCATGTAACTGTTTTTGGAGAAGTTCATAAAAATATGTTGACATTTGTTTCATTAATTAGCTGGTGGATAATTTCTCAATGACTTCCGAAACAGGTATGGATAATGGAAGACCCTGCTAATGTTAACTCAAACATGTATGTACACCATGATATTGTCATTCCAGCATTTCCCCTCTGCACAGCGTGGCTTGATTGTCCTATCAAAGGTGGAGAAAAAGGTAATGACGTGACATCCCTATGTTTGTCATTATGATTTTACTTACTAAGCTGAAGGATGCAAAATGTATTTTAACGGACTCTCCAGGCCGGTGTGACGCATGGTGCCACCCGCATAAAAATTGTTTGTTAATGACATCATATTATCTTTCTTGTTGTAGGAAACTTTATCGCTGTTGGGTCAATGGAACCAGCTATTGAGATATGGGACCTTGATATTGTATGTTATTATTGTTGTTGTTGTCTTATGTGATGGTGGTAATTTGGTCAAAATTAACCTAGGTTTTTTTATGATGTTAGATGGATGAAGTCCAGCCATCTGTTACATTGGGTGGTGTTGTTGAAAAGAAGAAAAAGGGAAAAAAGGTTGGCATCTTTAGTTGCATCTTTAAAATTGATAGGTAGTTTAGTAGTTCCTTTGACCCACTATATTTGTTTATAGCATGTCCCTGGAACCTTACCTTTTTTCGCTGTTCAATATATATTAAATATTTTGGTTCAGGCTGTTCTAAGTGCTTCCATATTTATCATGTCACGACATGAATGTTCTTTTTCTTGAATGATTGGCTGGGAGGGAGTGGAGTGCCTCTTATTGATTTGAAAGAGTAAAATTGGGAGATGTTTTTTTGTCCTTGGAATTTGCGTAGTAGTTCATTATTTTTATATACTTCTTGTCTAAAGTTGAGTGTGAAACACTCTTTGTGCATTTACCTTTCTTATCTAAAGTATAGTATTAAAGGACACTTTTGTATGCATTCTACCTCTAACTTGCTATTTCTCTTTGGTTCTGAATAGAAATCTATTAAATACAAGGATGGCAGCCACACAGATTCAGTTCTTGGACTTGCTTGGAACAAGGAATATAGGTATGTATAAATTGTTCTGATACCTGGCTGTTTATTCACATGATAAACAGAAATGTGATTTTTTCTTTTCTTCAATTATGATTTGTTCAGGAACATTCTTGCTAGTGCAAGTGCAGACAAATTGGTTAAGATTTGGGATGTGGCAACTGAAACATGTAATCTGACTTTGGAGAACCATACTGACAAGGCAAGGCTGAACAACTTTGTTCTTGTGTGCCTACATTCTTTCAGCTTATTGTTTCTATATGTTGTTTACTATATGGTGCAATCACTAATGTAGCAAACCCCTGCCTAAAATGCTTTTGAGGAACTCGTAAGTTAGGCTGTTTTTGCTGTTAAAATATAAAGATTATATCCTAGGCATTTTATCAGTGAGAAGTTTGTGTTGAATTTTGGCAGAGTTCACCTGTTAATTATCTGATTGAGGATAATAAATTGGATTAGTTATTTATGCTTACATAAAAAGATTGTTACTGAAGATTGCACATAGGAACATTTGAGGTTCTTGTTAAATTCAATCATTATTTTTCTATTTGAGGTTTGCGGTTCAATGATGTGATGTGATGGCAACTATTCTCAGGTTCAAGCAGTTGCATGGAACCATTTTGCTCCTCAAGTTCTTCTTAGTGGATCCTTTGATCATTCTGTAGTTATGGTACACAGACGTATCTTCCTCTTGTAAATTGTGCACTTGTTGAGTTTTTGACTTTATGTTAATGGTTTATACTAATGATCTATTTATCCATCGCAGAAAGATGGTCGATTGCCCTCGCATAGTGGATTTAGATGGCCAGTTGATGCTGATGTTGAAAGCTTGGCATGGGATCCACACACAGAGCATTCATTTGTGGTTTGTTCTTTGGCTTGGTTTCGAATACTTTTCATTAAACAAATATCAACAGTCTATGATTTGTTTTTCAAGATACAAGTTTCTGAATGGCTAACTTTCAGCCCAATTATCAGAAGTATATTAATTTTTCTTAATTGGGTTTTTCAGGTCAGTCTGGAAAATGGCATGGTTACTGGCTTTGATATACGTACTGCTAGCTCTGATATGTCTTTGCAGTCTAAGCCATGCTTTACTCTCCATGCACACGACAAAGCAGTTTGCACAATTGCATATAATCGATCAGTTCCAAATGTATGTGCTTTCTTATTCGTCATGTAAATTCTTGGATATTGTGCTATTTTTCCAAACTTGATTTTGTGATTGTCATCCTGCAGCTTCTTGCTACTGGTTCCATGGATAAGATGGTATTCTTCTATTTCAACTTATTTCTGTCTCTACTGTTAGTTCAAATGATTTTCACCTGCCCCGTTTCGTCAGGTGAAACTCTGGGATTTGTCAAATGCTGCGCCTTCATGCATTGCGTCCAACAATCCTAAAGCTGTATGCCTCTTTCATTACTACAGAAGCTTGTGATGATTAGTATTTGTGAATTGCATTTGAAATTATCATGCTAAGCTGCATTGTCTTCCTGCAAAATGAAGGTTTCTAATTAACAATATGTTTTTTTGTTGGACAGGGGGCTGTGTTTTCCATTTCATTCTCGGAAGATTGCCCTTTCACACTAGCCATTGGAGGATCCAAAGGAAAACTGCAGGTTGGTTTTCGACTGGATTTCATGGTTTAAGTTATATACACAACCAACCCATTGTTTGTTATGAAATCAATTGTGTTATCTCTTATTACAGATGTGGGATACATTATCTGATGCTGAGGTTTCGAGAAGATTTAGGAAATTTTCCGGCCAAGCCAAGCCTAGCCCTGATTAAGAATGCTCGGACAATTGCACCAACTTTTGACATGGTTTCCTGCTATGGATAAAAAATTTTGCTTGAATTTACAATGTCCCTGTATAGTTTTTGCGTTGCTACAAAAGTTTTGCTAGTTGATTAGGACCAAGTTGTTTTGAGTAGTATAATTTAATTTTATACCGAGATGACGACGTGATGCTTTAAGTATGTTTTTGTTTTTTGTTAGTTTTTTTAAGTGTATGTTTATTGTACATTATTAAATTAATTTTGGGCAATTTATTTGCCTTTTCCAGTTCGATTAATTTGAGCTCTAATTATGGTTTAGTTGTGGGTTTATAAGTTATTTATAAAAAAACTTCCAAGTATAGAATTTTATATTTTTGCCCGTAAGATTAGTAATATGTATTGATGATTGTGAATTAAGATCGATTGTCATTTATATTACTTTTTCTTGAATAATTTTCTCTCTCTTCTTTCTATGAACCTTTTACTTGTGAAATAATGGAAAATCTTATTCGATTTGAGATAGAACTAAATTTGGATGGGATTGTTAAATTACATAAATCAACAATAAAGTTTGATGACTTGATTAAATATTTAAGTACAATCTTATACTACTTTACTATAAATAGGCTCACCCCACTTTCCGGATATCCTTTCACCTGAGCAAGCGCAAGCGGAGCCGGCGGCGGTGGAGATGGCCAGCAGCGTGGCGCCGTCGCTGGCACTGCCGGGACTCGGCGGACCCCAGTGGTGAGGCAGCTGAGGATAACGGATTCTCCGTTTCCGTTGAGAGAGATTGAAGAAGATAATCATGTTAATGAAGGAGTTCATCTTGAAGTTCTACAAGGATTCTCCTTAGAAGTGTATTGTAATATTAGGTGATTAAAGATTTTTAATAAAATGCTTTTATTCAAAGAAAAAAAAAATGATACATAGAAAAGTTATAGTGATCAAAGAATGTATACAAGACAAAATATAAATAGCAATTGATTTTTTTCCCAATTTTATTTGTGTAAAGAATAAAGATCTTCTGATAATCTCGATTACTAAAAAAAACTCGTCAGTCTGGAATTTTAGTTCAATTTTTTTTCTCGGATTATTTTAATTTTTAATTGAAATATAGAGTCTCAACATGGAATGTCATGGTTCCAACTTTCAATTTTCAACCCATGTTGGGAATTTGTTGCGTTTTATTATGTTTTTAACTAACTTGTTTAACTTGCGAGGAACATGCAACGTTATTTTGTAGATCTCGGCGATTGGCGGCGGTTATTGGTGGCGAGAAAATGTGTGTCGACCCGGTCGGTTCTTGCCAGAGTTGTGGGCTTGGTCCATCAACAGATATAATGGGCCAAATTGAATCAAGATTGGGCTTAAATAAATGGATTATTATGTTTTTAACTAACTAAAATTCCTTCTCTCTCTCTCTCAAAAAAAAAAAAAAAAAAAAAACACTAAAATTCCAAAATTTCATTCATAATAAAACAAGTTGCTTTGTCAAACATATTAAATTGAATATATTATTAGAAAGAAATTAATGTAGAAATTCAAATTTGTTATAAATATATATGTTTATTTATATTGGACATTATTTTATTCTTTTTTATTATGGAAAGGTCTTGGGTTAGGCAAGCTTAAACGATTTAGGCGGATTTTATCCATTAACCCAAGCTCAAACCCATATAATATACCTAATTAGGATTAATAAATTCTATTTGGAATGGGTCAACCCATTTGGGTAGGATAAAACCCGCCTAAACCGTTTAGGCCTGCCTAACGCAAGTTTTTGCCTTTTATTAAATGTAATATTATATATATATATTTGAATTACTGTATTTTGAAAAAAGACATTGAATGAATGAAAACTGATTAGGAGGACTGTGGGGCAATCTCCCACTGGGTGAAATATGGCGCAACAGGTCTAGTAGAAGTGGGTTTAAGCAATTAGTCTTGTAGTGTCATACTTTTGAATGAACCTTGAGTCTGCACATGATTCAATCATGACTATTCAAAATCAACAAGACGAATGAACTATTGTTTCTTTCGGTTGAAGAGAAAAATCGATTATTGATTTATTTGATAATTTGTGTTGGTTCAATTGCACTAATTGCTCTGACTTCTGTAATAGTAAAATTGTTTCTAAAAGTAATAGTAAATTTTCTTCTTGATCGTTTCTAAAAGTAATAGTAAAATTGTTAATGCGTGTTATGGTTTGTAGCTTAGAAGAACTAGTGGTTGTAACATGGGATGAAATGTTACTATTGTCTAATACTCATGCAACGGTTTCTATGTTTCTTTCCTTGAATGTTTGAAGGACTTAGTTAGTTGTTGCCCTTTCTTTTATTGATTCGCACCACAACTCATAAAATGAATAATTTGTTGGAAATTGCTTAAATGTCCAGACTGAGTAAATAATAATTTCTTAAGAATTGAACGTATATATTATACAAATTGCTGGTCCACTGGCCATTATATTCATAACTATTTCTTATTTAATATTATTATTTTGTGCATAATTTATATAGTTCGAAAATGTCTAACATCACCAAGAAAGAATTTGTTGAGCTCGCCCTTGATGGCAACAATTATTTAACGTGGGCTCTAAATGTTGAGATTCATCTGACTTCATGCGACTTAAGTGAAACTAAAATTCAAGACTCTTCAAGTAGCTCTGCCCAGAAGGCAAAAGCTCTGATTTTTCTTCGTCACCATCTGACAAAGATCTCAAAAATAAATATATGACTGAAAAAGACCCCGTTTTCTTATGGCAATCCCTGAATGATTGCTTTGATCAACAACGATCAATAGTCCTACCTCAAGTACAATATGATTGGTTAAATCTGCGATTTCAGGACTTTAAGTCTGTAACTGAATATAATTCTGCTCTACACCGTATTGTATCACAACTAAAACTTTGTAAGCAGAACATTACAGAAGTTGATTTGATAGAGAAAACTCAATCAACATTTCATGCTAGCAATATTTACTTCCAACAGCAGTACAGAGCTAAAAACTATGCAAGACACTCTGAACTTATATCTGCTTTACTTGTAGAAGAAAAATATAACCAACTTCTTATGAGAAATCATAATGCAAGACCTGTTGGTTCACAAGCAGTGCCTGAAGCACATGCTACAACTCAACGATATAATAATAGAAGAGGTAGAGGACGAGGTCTAACTTATAATCATAGTGGCAGGAATTGGTCTCAACGTGGTGGTCGAGGTGGCATATATAATAATAATGTAAAATTTCAAAATCAAGGACAAAACGATTACCCTCGCAATTTCTCATTCAGAGGCCGTGGAAGGGAATATAACAATAAAACTCATTCACAGAAAGCCAGTTCATCCCAACCTACAAATGACAAAAAAAAGTTTGCCATCGGTGTGGATGTAGTGGGCATTGGTCTCATACATGCCGCACCCCAACCCATTTGGTTGAAGAATATCAACGGATGAGAGAAAGATAAAAAGGGTCAAAATGTTCAAGTGGAATCACACCATGCAAGTTTGCCTGAGCAAACATGTCCTTTAACACAAATGAAACACAAATGATGATGACCTATTGGGTTTGGAGCTCGCTGATTATGGAGATAAAGAATAAATTGATTCTGTTATGTTTGTTTAAATGTATTATGGATAATAGAATTCTAGTATGTGTTTTACTTTTGTTATGGATGAATGTTTTACTTCTCGTTTATTTATCTTTGTCATTGTTGGTCCCGAAATCAGAGTGCAATATGTGTAGCAAAAGATTTTTTGTATGCAGCGGAAGTCAAAATAAGCACAAATATTGGTACATTCAAAAAGAGTAAAGTAAGTTTTGTGTGTTAATCAGTTTAAGCTTGCGTCTCTGTTCCGTCTTAAGTCAGTTTCACAGTTTATATTCTTCAATACTTGGACAAGTATTGAATGGCTTCAGTAGTCAGTTTGTGAAACAGAAAAACAGAACAAGTATAAAGAAAGCAATAAAGTAGCACACAGAGATTTATAGTGGTTCGAACTTCAATATCCTACATCAACTCTTCAGACCCAAGGTCTGGATAATTCAATAAGTAAATACAAGCCTCTTTACGATCTATACACAGTCTGTGGCTCCTCCGTCCTCCGGTCAGCTGTGGCACTCGCCTAGGAACCCCTTGTAGACTCAGTCTTCAGGTTGAAGTGGGGACACACCCCGCAGCCTCCTTCCCGGTGGGTGGATGTTTACTAATTCTTCCCAGAATGCTTGGATGCTTAGAGGTTCTTCCCAGAACACAAGTGGCTGGCATACGCCCGTGAGAATCAGAGTCTCAGACTAGGAAACTGACTGCTGTGAAGATATCTCAGGAAGATATAATCACCAAGTAGAGCCTCAACTTAAAGCTTCAGCCTCGTGCTAGGAGAAGATATCACGGTGGGGAACTTGAGTCGGAGACTCAAGTCTCGTGTTGGTCACAGAAACTCAGAGAGTTTGGCAGAGAGATGGCCTAAACTGTTGCCCTTGTCTTCTTAAGACTATCAGATTTTGAATTCTGTTCAGGTAACCTGTTAAGGTTGGAAGGACAGACCTTTATATAGAGGAGGATCTATGGAAATTTAAATTTCTATCCGTTAGACACATAAATCCAGACGTTAGACTCATGGATTATATTGTCCAATTGTAGCCCATGTCTTAGGTCTCCTTTCTGCTTTGCTGCGTCAGTGTACGTTGCACTAACTTTATGTCAGACTTCTTTTCAGCCCGAGGGATCCCAATTTTTGGATAACCTCGTACTGACTTGGGCACATAATTTGCCTGAGTCTGACTGAGCTTCGATATCTTTCAAATGCTCATTCTTTAAAGGTAGAGGCTCTGATATTGACTATTAATAGCCAGTACAACTTTGCTCTCATACTGACTTCCCAGGGTCAGTATGGTAAACCCTCATACTGACTAACAATAGTCAGTATGGAAAACACCCTCATACTGATTTCTCTTTATTAGTATGGAAATCCCTTGAACTGACTTCTCCTAGTCAGTTCGGGAAAGCCCTCATACTGACATCTCCTTGTCAGTATGGTAGGACCTTAAACTGAGTGCTCCAACACAGTTTTAGGTCAAGGCTAGGCATAATGATAGTCATTTCTCGAGCATTCTCCTTGCTCGGTCTTCAGTCTAAGTTCTATTACAACTCAATTCGATCCTATACAAGGATTACAAGATTAGAACTCTAGAAACTGGAAAAACTGACTAAGATGGCTTACAATCTTTGAGCGACCAAAACATAAAAAAGTTAAAGAAGGAATTCTCTAAAAAAGAATCCTAACAATTTCCCCCTTTTTGGTGTGGTCAAAGCCATCTGGAACCTAAGCCGATGAGGTGAGGATAACTTTAGAGTTTTTACAGTTTTGACAATGTATCTCATAAACTCAGAAAAGTTCCCCCTCAATTTAGGCTTTTTACTTAAGATCTTCTCCTTATAAACTTGGAGAGATATTGCTCGATTGATTTTCTTTGTCAGTTTAGAGCAATTAAAACTTAAAAAGGGGAGAGAGTTAGAAGCTTGCTGATTACACTGGATTGTGTAAGTTCAGTGTTTGAAGAACGAAGACCTTTATTGGACAAAAAGAGATTGTCATCAACAAGTCAGTTTAACCTTTAATAATTTTCATTACAAGTATAGGGATAAACTAACAAAAAGAAACCTACTACAAATCTATTACAAGAACTATACTAGGCTGCTGCTGTAGTCCGTATCATGAAGGAAGCTGACTCGATTCTTAGGTCAGCTTTCTAAGAATCCCCTCATGCCAACTTACAGCAGCTGTGCACTTCAGAGGTCTACTGGTATTGAAACTGACATGAAGTCCATCAGCAGTACCACCCCTGGCTTCTATCATCACTCGACTGCATGAATTGTTTTCACAAATTGTCGACATCATGCAACGAGAGGCTCTCTAATGATACGTGAGCCTAGAGCAGTCTTAAACAAGCAGTCGATATGATTGTAGTTGTTTGAGACTGTTCGGCTCATAGTACTGATGTCTCCTTCACCAGTTCTGATGTAATCTACACCTCTCATACTTCTTTTCCCCCTCTTTGACTGCACCCAAAAAGGGTGGTGAGATGATGTCTGGAGATTTGGGCTCTATCACCATTTTTCCAGATCTAAGGAAGATTTTGGTGGCAGACGAAGTATAAACTTGGAAGGAAGGGTTCGACAATGAAGATTGGAGAAATTTTTTGTTTCTTGGAGGAAACAAATGAACCCTTGTTATAGCAGAAAGAATGATCAATGAAAGGTGGTAAGAGTACCTTGTGACATCTCGATTCGTGATCTTTGGCGACGATTGAGATTCGTGGCCTTGCGATGCACGTTTCAGATTCGATTGGAGCGACGTGGGTAGGAGCGATATTCCACGTGTCAAAATCTGATTAATCGATGCAGGATTAGCATTAATAGCGATGTAACTGCGGCAATTTTCTTTGGAATTTGAAATCCCACCTTTCGGAATTCCAGACTGACTAAGAGTCAGTTTCTAAACTGAGAGTTAGAACTCAGTTTAATTCCGCATTCGTCCTTCAGAAATCTTCTAAGTACAAAACCCAAAACTTGGTTTCTCTTCATCAAGTCAGTTTGGAGCTTGACTGAAGGTGTGATTCTGTTTCTTTGGATGCCTTGGAGGTGTCTTCTTTGCACATCAGGTTTATGAAAACTGAGAGCTTGGACTCAGTTTTATTCAGCATCATCCCTCTTCAACAAGGACTTCATCAATCTCCAGTAGACCAAGTTTGATACAGAGTTCCTTGAATATGGTCTCTGGGAGAGTTTGGTGAAGATATCAGCCAACTGATCTTCAGTTCGGATGTACTCAACCGACACATCCTTTTTCTCGACATGATCGCTGATGAAGTAATGCCTTATGTCGATGTGCTTTGTTCTGGAGTGATGAACTGGGTTCTTTGTGATGCACATTGCACTGCTATTATCACAATAGATTGGAACACACCTAGTTTTTACATCATAGTCAAACATTTGTTGCTTGATCCAAAGCACTTGAGCACAACAGCTTGCTGCAGCAACATACTCCGCTTCCGTTGTAGACGTGGCTACTGAGTGTTGCTTTTTGCTGAACCAGCTAACAAGCTTATGGCCTAGGAACTGACATGTTCCGCTTGTGCTCTTTCTGTCGATTCTGCATCCTCCAAAATCTGAATCTGAATAAGCATTGAGAGTCAGTTCATCATATTTTGGGTACCAAATACCTAATGACTCCGTTCCTTTGAGGTATTTGACTATTCTTCTGGCAGCTTCCATTTGCGACTTCTTTGGATTAGCTTGAGATCTCGCAAATACTCCAACTGAGTAGGAGTTGTCTGGCCTACTTGCAGTTAAGTACGGGAGTGACCCAATAATGCCTCTGTATGTCATTTGGTAGACTGCCTCACCTTCTTCATCAAGGTTGATCTGAGCGCTTGGGCTCATTAGAATCCTCAAGGGCTTGGTCTTCTCTGGGCAAAACTTGCTGATCAAGTCCTTGGTATACTTCTTCTGGTTGATAAAGATTCCTCCTTCTGTCTAGATGACTTGAAGACCTAAGAAATAAGTCAGTTTGCCAATCATGCTCATCTGGAAGTTGATTTGCATCAGTTTGGCAAAATTTTCACACATCTTCAAGTTTCTGCATCCAAATATGATGTCGTCGACGTATATCTGCACCAAGAGGACGTTTCCTCCATCCTTAATTCTGAACATAGTGGTGTCGATTTTGCCTTTCCGGAAACCATTTTTGAGGAGAAACTGAGACAGTGTCTCATCCAAGCTCTGGGTGCTTGCTTCAATCCATAAAGAGCCTTCATCAGTTTGTAAACTTGGTTTCCTTCTTCAAACCCAGGTGGCTGTTCCACATATACCTCTTCTTTCAGCTCCCCATTCATATAGGCACTCTTCACATCCATCTGAAAGACTGTGAAGTTGTTGTATGTAGCATAGGCTAGAAATAGACGAATTGCTTCAAGTGTTGGAACAAAAGTTTCATCGAAATCAATTCCTTCACATAGAGCATATCCTTTTGCTACTAGCCTTGCTTTATTCCTCACTATGCTCCCAGATTCGTCTCTCTTATTCTTAAAAACCCATTTGGTCCCAATAACTGGCTGATGAGTTGGTCTATCTACTAAGTACCAAACTTCATTTCTCTTGAACTCAGCAAGCTCTTCTTGCATTGCATTGATCCAGTCAGTTGACTTTAGAGCATCTCCAATTTTTTGTTGGCTCTGACTCCTGAGATATAAAGCAAGTTAGTAGAGCACTGATCACTGCAAAATTCGTAGATTAATTGCAAACACAGTGGCAAATAAATTTATAAATACCCAAAGGTAGTCGAACCCAGAGAAAATGTACAACGAAAATATCTCATGTACTAACTATAGTTCTCAGATTTTATTGTTTGAGTAAACAGATTTTTGGGGTTCTGGTTTTGAAAAATAAAGATGACAAAACGGAAATTAAAGGGGTTTTAAAAAGCAAATTAAAGAACACAGATTCTATAGCAAATAATCAATCAGAATACATGCCAAATCAATCAACTCTACAATGGTGGGAAATCAAATTAATGTATTAAAATTCCTTTGTCGGGCAATTTTAACCTCGGTTACTATCATGTGACTGTATATGCTTGGTCGGCCTCAAGAACACAATAATAATCAACCTGAATAAAGGTATAAGATTTAATCCCTACAATTAATTACTCTTCCTTTTGAGACAGAAAACCAATTGTATTCAAATTCCTCTTCCTATTATTAATCTTCTCCTCTCGGTCTTTCGATTAACAATTATGAATAAAGAACCAATTTCATCTCTCGATCCATCATCAATCCTAAATTCTATCAATTAAATCAAGAATTGAAACCATGCAATTTGAGTTGATCAATCTAACATGCAAACATGATTAATTAAGCCCTAGAACCCGCAAGGGTTTCTAGCCACTCATGGTGAATAGAAATCCAAGAAACATATTATTAAATTGCATAATAAAAACTTAAACTAAAAATAAAGGTTGAATCCTCTCCAAAGTAATTAAATCTCCAAGAGAAAACTAATTGTAAAACATAAACTAAAGGGGAGGAACTAAAACTAAAGAAAAAACTTCAGGGTGCTGCCTTTGATGCCTGAAATCTCGAGCAAGAACAAGTATTTATAGAGGTAGAGGTGTATAAATTGGGATCTAGGGCTAAAAATATGATTTAGCCATAAAAATCTCGAAATTCCCTTTTCTGGGCCCGTTTCGGTCGACGTAGGGCTCATTTCGGTCGATGCAGAATTCCTTGCATCGGTCGACGTAGTCTTCATTTTGGTCGAGACAGAGACGTCTTCCCTCTTGCGATCCTTCTGCGCAGTCTCACAATTTTGGCCATAACTTTCACTCCCAAACTCTGATTGACCCGATTCTAGTTGCGTTGGAAAGCTAACTGAAAGATCTTTCTATCCATGTGCCCCATTAGCTCAGATTCCATCTTTGGAAGAAGTAGTGACTGTTCCATTGAACATCTGCTGCTTTCGGTACGGGTTTCCATTGGATTTGACCTAAAACCTGCGAAAATACACCATGGCAAGTATCATACCCCATAAACTTGACTCATGCTCGATTATTAACTAAAACTAAAGTAAAAGCAAGAAAACAATAAGAAAACAATGTGATAAGTGATGCAAAATACGAGCTTATCAACCCCCCCAAACTTAAACACTTGATTGTCCTCAATCAACAAAAGAATGAATCAAAAGTTCAAGTAGAAGAGAAGTGCAATGCCTCACAAGATTCATCACAATCAAACTCGCAAATCCACAAAACATCAACACTTTGTAAGAATCAGAAAATCAGTAAACCATGGAAGACTCACAAGGGAAGTGTTTTCCTTCATTCACTCAAGTGTTTAGGATAATATGAGACACAAAAGTCATGCAAATCAAGTTCTACCATAGGCTTGTAAATATTCTAAATCTCCACTGCAAATATGTGTACACAGGTCTAAGATCAGAAAGGACTTTATTCTAGGTTGTAATGTAGGCTTTTTAGTGAAAGGTAGGGAAATATTTGGCCAAGTGACTAAAATCAATCAAGTAATCCTCAATCAATCAAACCACTATCTATTGATGTCCACTCTTCTCCTATAATGTTCAACACAAACCAAGGCTCTTTTATTCACATATGAAAATATATATATATTTTTTTTCACATATCCTTTTACGCTCTTAAATAATTTTGAATATTCATTTGAGCTTATAAGGACTAACAAACACATAAACACATTTTTTTTTCTTTTTCTAGAGCCCCAACCTTATCTTTTGCTTTGACCTTCTAATAATATCTTATCCTTCCTCAAACAAATCCCAACCCACTCTCATAGACAAGAGTTGATTCCCCTATCCTTTTCCAACTCATAGACAAAGAAAGAAAATTCATAGGCTCAAAAGGGCTGACTATGGATAAATGTTCAATTAGGGCAGTGTATGGGATAAATAGGCTAAACAAGGATGATCTAAAATCATTTCCTAAACCTGTGCACACTTAGCAGTCTTGAAAAAGAAACAAAGCAAGTTCTAGAGATACTCAATAATGCATACACACTCACAATCAAAATCAAGGCTCAATTCTTACACTCGGGACAACAAATCTTCCATAGTAAACATCAAATCATCATCAACATCATGCCTTTGTAAGTTTCAAAACAAGTAATCATGCGGTTTTCTACATTCATAGACATTCTCAACCATTGTCACAATCAATGCATAATCAAGTCAATCAATTCAAATCTTGCATTCTTGCTAGGGTTATCTCATAGCCACGCAAATCTTCTCACAAAATCACATTTATTCAACAAATGCAATTTTTTTTAAATAGGCAGAAATTTAAATGCAGAAAGCATTAAATAAAAGGGAAGAAATAGTTTCAACTCCAAGTCCTCCTCCCCCCAAACTTATTCGCTTGACAAAGAGAATAAGTTTGAAAATCAGACTAGGAGTGAAACTGTACCTCGATGTTGGTCTTAGACACAAACTTTTTATCCCGGAACCTTCAGAAATCGCTCGACGTGAGATTTTGGCTGCTGACACTCCGCGTCGGTCGACGTGGAGCCTTCATGTCAACACTGGTCGAAATGTTCCACGTCGAGCTGCCTGTGTCGACTGACGCCAGGTCTGCGTCGGTCGAAACAGACACTGTTCTGATTTTTTTTTTAAAATCAAACAGAAATAAACAATTTCGAAAACAAGGACATAAATTGAAAACAAATTGCAAAAAACAAAAATAACAGGAAATTGAAAAGAACGCAAGTAAAAATTGGGTTACCTCCCAACAAGTGCTTGATTTAACATCACAGCTCGACGATACCTCATTTCACCAAGGTGGTCGAGTCCAGACTCGTCGACCCTTTGAATCTATCATGAAGACTCGCCGGTTCTGAATGACGGTGGTGAACTCGGAATGAGGCAGCTTAATTGCCGATTTCACTGCTTCATTTCCTCGTTCCCACCGGATCGCTTCTTCTTCTTCCTCCGGTGTCTCATCTCCTTCCTCTTGTTCTTCTTCTTCTTCAGTAGTCTTGATCTGGTTGCACTCTCCTTTCCTCTTGTTCTTGTCAATGCAGAAGGTAATAGACTCCTCATTCCCTCGCAAAGTAATCTCCCCCTTCTTGCAGTCAATCAGGACTCCGGCTGTGTCGAGGAACTCTCTTCCCAAAATCATGGGGGTGTTGGCATCTCCCTTCATCTCATGTATGACAAAGTCTGCAGGAAAAATCAAGTGACCAACACGGATAAGAACATTCTCAACGATACCGTTGGGCTTGGACACAGATCGGTCCACCATCTGAAGAGTAATCGTGGTGGCTCTCATCTCCCCAATCTCCAACTTCTTGTAGATGGACCAGGGCATCAGATTGATGCTTGCCCCAGTGTCACAAAGCACATTCTGAAACCCTCTTCCTCCAGTCTCGATAGGTATCGAGACACCTGGATCCGATCTCTTGATGGGGATTTGCTTCAGCAATAGGAGACTGCATTCCTCATGTATCTTCACTGTTTTATTCTCCAGGAACTGCTTCTTCTCACTCATCAATCTTCTGAGGAACTTCATGTATCTCGGTATCTCCCTGAGAGCTTCAATAAGAGGAATGTTAATATTCACTTTTTTTAAATTTTCAACAAAGTTAGTGAATTTAGAATCTTCCTTTTTCTTTGCGAATCTCTGTGGGAAAGGCATTGGGGCAATCGAATCAGCTTTTCTTCCTTCCTTCCCCTTCTCTTTCTTGCCCAAGTTAGGGCTCTGTTTCGACTGAGATGTGGCTGTCTCAACCGAGTTTCCTGTTGAGTTCTGTGTCGACCGTGATAGGCTCGTCTCGGTCAACATGGATCCTACTGCATCGACCGTGCTGCTCTCCATTTCGGCCGGGCTGCAACCCTCCGCGTCGACCGGGATGGAATCCATCTCGATCGAAACAGAGAGGTCCTGCGCGGGATTTTCCCCCTCTGTTTCTCCTTCTTCTCCTTCTACATGGCTCGGACCTTCATACTTCCTTCCGGATCGCAGCGAAATTGCATTTGCTGACTTTCCCTTTGCTGGATTTGTCTCTATTGTGCTCGGAAGTTGCCCCGGCTTGTGCTGAGTACCCAAGGTAGTGGCTATCTGACTCAGTTGGGTGTCCATCATCTCCAGATGCTTTGTCATTAATTGCATGTGATTGGCCATCCCTTTGACTTCGTTCTCCACCTTGCCGAATCGGTTGTCCGAGCTCTTGATGAATTTCTCCAATGTCTCAATTTGGCTTTTGTTAAGCCCAGCATACCAAGACCTTGCCTTGTCTCTGAGGGAGAATGCGAACAATCTCATCCTGATGACGTCCTGGGGGACTCCATTCTGCTTCACAGTGTCGCACACCTCGATGAACAGATTGAGGTGGGCGTATGGATCTTCAACGGCTCTCCCCCCAAACTGGTTCTGCTGCACCATCTGTATCAGCCCTGTGCGCAGCTCAAAGTTGTTGACATTGATGCCAACTCTAAATCCAGCCTCTTCTTGCTGTGGTAAAAATCTATCCAAGATGGACCTCTGCGGCACCACTATCTGCCTGTTGTTCAGTTCTGCCAGTCTCGCGGCTTGCTCCGCCTGGGTGGCTTGGGTCGCAAGAAGCTGCGCCCTCAGTTGTTGCACATCATTGACAAACTGCCTCTGCTCCTCGGGAGTCATATTCTGAAGCAGGGCTTCTTGATTCTCCTCCATCTCAAAAGTTAATCTTTTTTCTTTCTTTTTGTTCTTCCTGCAGGCGGCTTCGATCTCTGGTATGAAAGCCTCGAGTGTTTTCCCTTGTTCCGCGTGTTCATGCACCTGCGCAGCAGCCAAGGCAAAAATCAGTGCACGTCGACCGACACAGAGAGTGTGTCGACCAACGTGAAAGAATCTTCTGCATCGACCGACGCGACACGTGCGTCGGTCGAAACAGAACTCAAAAACAAACACCAACACACGCACACGAACAGAAATTTAAATAAAAAACTCAATCCAATTAATCTTCAAACAAATTAGTAACAAGATAAAATATGACGATTCCCCGGCAACAGCGCCAATTTGATCACTGCAAAATTCGCAGATTAATTGCAAACACAGTGGCAAATAAATTTATAAATACCCAAAGGTAGTCGAACCCAGAGGAAATGTACAACGAAAATATCTCATGTACTAACTATAGTTCTCAGATTTTATTGTTTGAGTAAACAGATTTTTGGGGTTTTGGTTTTGAAAAATAAAAATGACAAAACGGAAATTAAAGGGGTTTTAAAAAGCAAATTAAAGAACACAGATTCTAGAGCAAATAATCAATCAGAATACATGCCAAATCAATCAACTCTACAATGGTGGGAAATCAAATTAATGTATTAAAATTCCTTTGTCGGACAATTTTAACCTAGGTTACTATCATGCGACTGTATATGCTTGGTCGGCCTCAAGAACACAATAATAATCAACCTGAATAAAAGTATAAGATTTAATCCCTATAATTAATTACTCTTCCTTTTGAGACAGAAAACCAATTGTATTCAAATTCCTCTTCCTATTATTAGTCTTCTCATCTCGGTCTTTCGATTAACAATTATGAATAAAGAACCAATTTCATCTCTTTATCCATCATCAATCCTAAATTCTATCAATTAAATCAGGAATTGAAACCATGCAATTTGAGTTGATCAATCTAACATGCAAACATGATTAATTACACATAGCCCTAGAACCCGCAAGGGTTTCTAGCCACTCATGGTGAATAGAAATCCAAGAAACATATTATTAAATTGCATAATAAAAACTTACACTAAAAATAAAGGCTGAATCCTCTCCAAAGTAATTAAATCTCCAAGAGAAAACTAATTGTAAAACATAAACTAAAGGGGAGGAAATAAAACTAAAGAAAAAACTTCAGGGTGCCGCCTTTGATGCCTGAAATCTCGAGCAAGAACAAGTATTTATAGAGGTAGAGGTGTATAAATTGGTATCTAGGACCAAAAATATGATTTAGCCATAAAAATCTCGAAATTCCCTTTTCTAGGCCCGTTTCGGTCGACGTAGGGCTCATCTCGGTCGACGCAGAATTCCTTGCATCGGTCGACGTGGTCTTCATTTTGGTAGAGACAGAGACGTCTTCCCTCTTGCGATCCTTCTGCGCAGTCTCACAATTTTGGCCATAACTTTCACTCCCAAACTCCGATTGACCCGATTCTAGTTGCGTTGGAAAGCTAACTGAAAGATCTTTCTATCCATGTGCCCCATTAGCTCAGATTCCATCTTTGGAAGAAGTAGTGACTGTTCCATTGAACATCTGCTGCTTTCGGTACGGGTTTCCATTGGATTTGACCTAAAACCTGCGAAAATACACCATGGCAAGTATCATACCCCATAAACTTGACTCATGCTCGATTATTAACTAAAACTCAAGTAAAAGCAAGAAAACAATGTGATAAGTGAGGCAAAATACGAGCTTATCAAGCACTTCCTTGTCTCCTGTGGACTGAGTTGGTGATACTGTCCAACACGGCTTCCTCAGGGTGGTTTCTTAACCATTTCGGCTTCTGGAGCTGAGTGACTTCAATCTCCTGGATACTCAGTATCGTCTGCTCCCGATCCTGGAACTTGGAACATGTCATTTTGATTGGGATCTCCTTCTCCATTAATGACTTCCATATCCGGATTTCTCTCATTTCTTTGAAGCACTGTTGGTTGGAAATCTTTAGGATGAGCACTTTCATCTTCATGAAGGTCAGTTTGAGTTGGAGACTCTGTTCCAGTTTGACCCTCAAACTAAGCTCTGTTCTGATCTTCTGAAGTTCCCCCTTGATCAATACCAGGGTGCATTGTCAAATTTCCAATAGGTATTGCAGAAGGTTTACATTAAATTGTTAGCGAACTGTCGGTCGTTGTCTGTGTGTCTCTTCAGATATTCTGAAATGACAAGCAAATGCTTTGTTAGTCCCTGATCAGAGTCGTGATAAGCAGCCGAAAGCTACTTAGCAAATGCAGCGGAATAATAAATTTATCTTGCACTTAGTTTCTTTTCCAAATACTTAGCTCGAGGTAGGTGTTAGATTACTTCAGAGATATACTCTAGCAACTTTAGGTTGCTAGGTTTTAAATCAACACACAGAAATAATAAAACAGTAAATAAGAACATAAGTTTATAGTGGTTTGATCCTTAAAGATCTACGTCCACTCCTCAGTCGAACACTGAGAATTCACTAAAAAGATATGTTCAAGTACAAGGAATTGCCTATCTCCTGTAGCAGGTGGTGAGCTTTCAAGCCAGCCACTACAAGACTATCCTCCGTTACTTGGATCTTCTCGGTCGGCACTTATGGCTAAGTCAAGGGCGCACCTTTCGTAAAACTTGCCTTTACTACAATGGAAGCTTTATAGTTCCTTCCGAACTTTCCTTGGGGGTTTCGGCAACAGCCCGTGATAGTCAATCTCTATTCAGAGATGTGACTGCTGGATGCTTCCTAGGATGGAAGTTATCCCAATGATTAGATTCTTGAGCAAAGTCAAGGAATCTCTTCAATGTAGTGTCAGATATTCAATGAGGGGGACACTACGGTTGTTGAAAGCTTTGAATTCTTCTCTTTAAGGAGCTCTCAACTGACTACTCTCTTTTTGCTTTGTTCGCTTTGTAAAAGGTATCTTTTTCACTAAATGTCTTTGTGAGTGTGAGTAGTAGTTCTTCTCTCTGTTTGGACTTCTCTATTATATCTGGAGATTCAAAACTTGAATCTTCATACCCGTTAGACACAACGGTCTTCTTCGTCCAAAAGAGTGTCTACTTTATCGTCCTTTTCGACGTGGTACAATGCTTTATTACCTACTTCGGTAAAGCTTATCGCCCTTGGTTGTACCTTTGTCAGAACGGGCGTCTTAACTAGTGTTTGTTGAAAGTCTCCTTGCTTAGCATTCTATCAGAGAATGCTGGGAGCACTCTGCTAAGCCTTTTGATTGCTGAGCTCTTCTAGCAATCTGCTAAGTACTAGCGAATGCTGACTCCTTCAGCATTCTGCTATCACTTGATATCTTGCTTCCTGATTGCTATAGCTTCTAGCAATCTCCTAAGCAAATAGTGAATGCTGACTCCTTCAGCATTCCACTATTTCTTTACTGCTGACTGCTGAACAAATACTCCTAGCAGTCTCTTCTTTCAGCATATGATTGCTAGCATTTTAGCAATCATTCTTCTTAGCACTTTGTTTGCTATGTCCTTAGCAACCACTTCTGTCTGCTGACTTCTCTAGCAATCTGCTTGACTGCTGAGAACATTCCTATATCCAGAATTTTTGAAGTCTTCGTTTCAACTGTTGAATCCTCCAGCAGTCTTCCACAAGCACTTCTAATCTATTACAACTCAAAATATTTCCTAAACAGGACATTACACAGAGTTTCTAGACTATCTAGAATTCAACAATGATCGACCAAACTAACTAAGGCTTTGATTCAACAAAACCCTTACAATTTGATCCTAAAAGGAGATTTACAATATAAATCAAGGAATATTTTCCTAACAATTTCCCCCTTTTTGGTGCGATCAAAGCTTAATATCAATTGTTGAATCTAAGAAGGAAAAATTTCTGAGTGTACAAGAAATTCTAAGCATCAGAGCTAATCTAGCAATCTAACTCAGAGTTTAACCAACTTAGTTCTAGCAATGATTGGTTTAAATAAATTCCCCCTCAATAAATGCTGGGAAATATTCTCGATTAAAACATAAGTAAAATGCTTCTTAGCAATATGTTAGAATCTAACACCCAATTCAAGCAGCAAGCATTTACCACCAATCATAAACCAATAACTTAGCATCCACAACCACATGCAATTTTGTTGAATACATGAATAGCGTATATCAACTTAAGACACACAAAAAGATCAAAAGTGGACAATGAGTGATTGTCTAAGTCTGATTCAGTTTCATATATGATATGAGATTACATGTACGATGAAATCGAAAAAGAACAAAAAAGATTACAGAGAACTTGCTAGCTTATCAATTCAGCTCAAGAGTCGGGAGCAGGCTTCTTGTCAAGGTCATCAAATTTACCCATCGCCATCTGCATGAACTTGTCATATTTGTTGGCTTCGCGTTCAGCAGTCTCCCTCTCCAATTTTTTGGCAAGTCTCTCGTTCTCCATCTCAATTCTCCTCAACTTGAGCTCCATCTCCTTCTTTTTAAGCTCCTCCTCAGTAAGTCTCCTCTCTTCTTCAGCAGCAGCAATTTCCTCCTCTTCTTTCCTCCTTTTCTCTGCTTCAGCAATTCTCTTCTCTTCCCCCTCTTTGATTGCAGCCAAAAAGGTGGTTGAGAAGGATTGAACACTATGCACAAGCTTCTGCTGGGAATCTGCTACTTCTTCTTTCATCACCTCCATACTCTGCTTTACGCCAGATACGTCACTTTTCACTTCAGCGACTTCTGCTCTGACTTCAGATGCTTCGCTCCTTACTTCCTCCATTTCTTTCCTTATATCAGCAGCCTCCATAGCCACTCGTTCATTTATGGCCAGGGGAATAGTAGTGGATAGAGCATGTTGGAGGGCAAAGTGAACAGCGTGATCAAGGTAGGGATGAAAGTCATGAGAGCTTACAGGGAGAACATCAAATGAAGAAGATGCTAGCACCATTTCTCCACCTGTAAGAGATTCAGCCTCTTCCATCTGAATGTCAACGTCGCCTTGGGCCGCCAAGTACTCGGCTTCCTCTGCTATGCGCTCTGCTTCCTCTGCTCTCCAGGCCTTCGCTTTTGCCTCAACAAATTAAGTAGCTCTTGCTTCATAGGCATGGGCCTCCAAATACTGAGCTACATCTGCTAGTTGCTCGGCCTCCTCTAAGTTTTAGATCTCCTCAATGGCCTTAGCAAGCTCAGCAGCTTTAGCTTCCTCTAGCTCAGCAGCGCGCGCAGCTCTGGCCACTTCTAGGACGTTATCTTCCAAGAAGAGTGCAAGCATGTTCTCCGCTCTGGTCAGCTCACGACTCTTTTCTCGCTCTTCTTGCTCGCTAGCAGCAACCATCCTGACCATCAGCCTCTCCTTCTTCTGACTTTCATACTTGGCCTGGCGCCTTCGGTATTCAGCAGCTGCTTTTGCCTGATGCTTAGATAGTTCAATTCTAGCATCGGAATGCCCATCAGGAGCAAAGCTTGACTTCGGCAGACTTTGAGAAGTGGAAAACATTCGGTGAATGCGGATTGCTTGAAGTCGAGTAAGCACTTGTTTGTCAGAGAATTGCTTTGTCCCGGGCACTTGATCTATCCAGTCGTTGGCCCATTTTTCTTCCTTTCTCCAGTAATTAAGCCCCTTCGTTGTTATCACCAGCATTCGCTCCTCAAAGCAGAGTTGGTGCATAACGTAATCAAAGAATTTCCAACGCCTAAACTCTGTGCTCAGCACCTTCCCTTCCGGGGTCGTCGCATCCAACTCAACATAGAAAATGTTGGCAATGTCGTGCTCTATCTCCGCCAACACAAATTCTTCAATTTCAGAAATCATGGGAAAAAGATCAGTGTTTTACCTCTTTTTCAAGAAATACAGAGCACACCATTGTGCTATGCGCCTTATCTTGAATATGCGCCCTAGTAGTCCTTTGAAAAGGAACTCTGAGCTCTTCATTAGTGCCGGTCAGAATCTTTCTTAGAAATCTTGCATCGTAGACATCTTCAGATTCGTCGTCGGAATTAGAATCCGAATAGCACGAGGCTAAAAATCCTTCATCGTTTTCTTCTTCTTGCCTTGCCTCAGCAGATGATGGAATTGTAGTGGGCCTTGCTTCAGCATTCGACCTCTACTCAGCAGTCTGCGAAATGCTAGCGACTTTCTCAGCATTCTGATCATCAGCGCCATCACTGTTGGGCCTCTCCTCAGCATTCGAAACTTCAGCACCGCCTTCAGCAATGCTAGCACCTTGATAAACGAGGTATCAACGACCATCGACTCAAAGGAATCATCACTACCACTGCCCCCACCAATTCCGGATTCCTCATGATCCTCATCAGATATCTCCTCAGGCTCGAGGTCTTCCACGGCCTGTTCTCTAGTGAATAGACCCCCTTCCGAGCCTGACAAATCCGCCTCTTCTCTATTGGGGGAGCTCCTAACCTCAGCTTTGGTCAAACCCAAAGACGAAGAGGCCACAATGCATATATCTACCGACACCATCAAAACAACAACGCTGAAACAAAATGAGACACGAAAACATAAGAATTGGCAAAATCGAAAGGGAGGTACCCCGAAAAACAAAAGAAAAAGCAAAGAAGATACGCATGCAATCAAAAGAACGGGAAAAGACCTCAGAATCGCAACACATGAAAATCAACGCGAATAAAATGACAGCTCGTGACTAATTCAAGCGAACATACCATGCAGACGACTATTCTAGGATGACGCTACCATACTCATAAGAATAGTGATTCCACATATCTTGTCACAACATGCAAGGAGCGAACAAAAGCAAAGGAAATCACATGAAACACGTAAAAGGCCCTAACTAAAACTCACCCCAGGCAATCGCCACAATCCACACACCAGAAATCCAAACCAACCCGTTGCATAAGAAAAAGCGCCGCTGAGGGAATAACAGGTCTAAAGCATATCAAAACAAAATCAAGGATGAATGAAACATACGAAAACAAAAATCAACTCCAACAACATCCTACAATACGCCCATCCTAGATCACTCACCGGATACTCGACAGGTATTCCAGCGCCGCCCATAAATCAGAGAGACCACAGACACCCACCATGCAACTCACGATCAAAATCGACAAACAAAATAACACCATAGCAGTATGGAATCTATCACAGAACTACGCGTATCCTAAACATGCCTCTATGCATCCCAAACCACGCACAACGCAGTCGGCTCAAACAAAAGAAAGAAAGTAGAGTGAAAGAAAGTGAGGAGAAGTCGAGTTTACCTGAAGATGAATGAACAACAAACGAATCGGCAGACACCGGAACAGTAGCGCTGGAGAAGGAAGATGCTGGAAAAGCGGTTGTTCGCCGGAGAAGATGAATCGCAAGGTGTGTGAGAGAGAAAGAAAGCAGTTATGATGCAAAGTGCCGATTCGAAATGAAACCGCCCTCCTTTTAAAGGAACGCCCGTCTAATTCCCAGATTTTTCCCCCATAATCAGATAAAATTACAACTATGCCATCCCCTAGACGACAAAATAAAAAACGTCTTAGGACGGAGCTCGGTATCGACCACGTCCGGGGCTTGCCACCGAGCCCCAACACCCTTCGGATTACGATCCGACATGTGAAGCTCAAAGCTCCAATCCTCACCCTGTGGGAAGACCACTGACGCGACTGACACCACCAACGGGAATGTGAGGCTTCCCCAGGAAGCCTACAGGTGTCCACGGTTCGCCAGAACTCTCCCCACCTACGCTCCCTGGAGCTTAAACATAGTGCACGGATGGGAGCCCCGCTCCATGCAAGAGAATGTTCTCCGGAATGATTCTGACCTGCGTGAATTCCGGACCCACGCATCGGCCCACAGGGCGGTATTTCGACGCCACCCGATACAGCCATACGCTTGCATTCCCAAGGAATCTTTGTATCGGCCTGGGGTAGTATCCCGGCTACTCCCTATCGGAGCTGCTCTCTTCGAAGGCACCTCCCGGGCCCGAGGATAGTCTCTTGGACGCCTCAAAACTCCGCACTCTGTAATGCATCACGACCGAAGTTTTGATTCCTGCACCTATCCCGGACAGACCCTAAAATAAAAAGAGGCTATTGTTGGGGGCTTGGGGCGAGGCCCAGGCCCGATAAACGCATCAGCCCAAGTGATGATTGACCTAAGCAGCAAGCCCACCAGGAGCGGCGAAGAAGCGAAAATCGCCTAAGTCAATAGATCTCCACCGAGGCGTTCCACCCCTCAGTACCGAGCACCTGAGAGGGTCGGTGTCGAGGAGCTTCAAAAGGAGAGAACCCTAGCACCCCGGCGGCGTGCAACCGTTACGAACTCTAACCGACCCCGAAGAACCCAAAACTGCTCCGAGAATCGCGGCGAACCATTAGCAGCCGACACCTAGGGTTAGATAACACACCCTCACCCCTATCTTGTCTATAAATAGGGGTGGGGAACCCATTTTTTGTATTGATTTTCCACATTACAAAGCTACGCTGTAACGCTGCCGATTTTACGACAGATCTGATATTAAATTCCAGACTATCTTCTTATTCTAGGCGAATTAATTGTTATTCTATTTCAATTCGTTCAGTTCATCATTGTTACTCGTCTTATTGATTGTTATTTCCTGTTATTCTCTAAAACAAGTTCCAAGAGCTCCTATTTACCGAAATTCGAACATCAACAATATATAATATTGATGAATAAAAGAAAATCTTATTTACAGAAAATAAAAAAATATACTATATAATTATGTTGATTATCTACTAATATTCCGTTCAATTATTATTCTTATTTATTTAATTATATTAAATGGAAAATTAGTTGTATTATAATAGGTGCTACGTGATCAGTTTTACTATAATCAAAACGTAGGTGCAAGATTTATTTGTTGAAAAAGTAGAAACATTATTACATCTATTAATATATTGATAAAAGTATTTTATTTCACTTTCTAAGTTATTTAATATTTATCAAATTTAATTTGTATTGTTTATATTAATGTAATTTTATTTAATTTAAACAATATTATCATATTGATCATATTAAATTATTATTGAATAATTTTTATGGGATTGTTGTTGTAAATACTTGATAACTGCGAACTCTCCTTTATGTTCGACTCTGTAGCCCAGAGGTCCCAAATCATGCAATATCTTTTTTTTTTTTTAGTTTTTTTTTTTAAAAGGGATAGATTTTTCTTGTTCTCTCTTTTGAAGTTGAGTTGGTGGATTTATACTATTTGGGAATTAACAGTTCCCAATAAAAAGGAGAGATATAGCGAAAGATATGTGTGTACAAAATTAAATACGACTTTTAAATAGATCTAGTTTTGGTTGTTTGTGCATAGAGTATTAAATTGCTATAGCTCCTTTGTATATTTATGCACGTATTTTTTACACTTATGAATATAAAAATTGAAGATAGTGAAAATTCTGATTTAATACTATTGAGATTATAGCTATAATTTTTACATAAAAGCTATAGTTAATACTTTTACCATAAAAGTTTTTTATATGGATCATTTGCATAGACTGCCTTTGTATATACCTCAAGAGAAGTTTCTTAATCCATATGGGTATGAAGAAAGAAGATATACATTTTTGGAAATCACTTGTGTTAAAACTTATATATATATGTATGTATAGGTGGCCTCAAAAAATGAATGAAGAAAAGTGGAATTGAATGAAATAATTGCGAGAAATGAAGAAAGAAAGGTGGTTGCATATTTGTTGAAGGTATTGGGATTGTGGGAATCGCTTTTGCACATTCTCTCCAACTTTACGCAGAAAAAAGAAAAGAAAAAGGAATGAAATGAGAAAAGCAAGAACACCACCTCATGATGAAAGCAAAGAAAAATATTACCGCAGCTGGACTATGACTATCCTACTCACACGCACACACATATTCACCCACACCACACGCACGCCTCTTGATCATTATCACATCCATGGTTGTAAAAATTACTAGGCGCTAGTCGGGCACTCGGGTGGAGCCTACACCTAGGCGATTTAGGCGGGGATTAGGCATTTTCTAGGTAGTAGTTAATCGGTAAGTTAATTATAATATTTCATATATATAATATTTCATATATATAATATATAGTTATCAATTAATAAAAAGTAAGATTATCTAAATTTAATTTTTAAAAATATATATAAAAAATAGGCTGCTCGAACTGATTAGGCGACATGCAGCATGCTTAGTCGGCCACCTAAATGGTGTGTAGCGAGCTTGGCAACCACCTAGGCGGTGCCTAGGCGCTGATAACTCGTCAGACCGATTAGACATGGGAATTAGAGAATAATTAGTTCAGTGGAGAACCGCCTAGCGCCTAGGCAGGACCTAATCGATCCTAAACGGAGATTTTTACAACATTGATCACATCACCTTTCTCTCTCATATTTAAAATGTACATGCATCTTTGTGTTAGAAAGAGTGAGAGAATGAACCCTTTTTCTCTCTAACTTTTAATTCCTCTTTTTAAAGATGGAAATCATAAGTCAACCTCACCTCATCATTTGGTCTTGCTTAATAATGTCTCGTTAATTGCCTTTTTTTCTCTTTTCACTTCAGCTTTTTCTATATAACTATCATCACCAACACTTACTCATCATCATATCTCTTCTCATTCAAGCCATGAAGGTGCATCACCTACCACCAGCATTTATTTGGGATCACGAACCCCCTTCCCTCACCCTCGGCTGCAATTGCTTCCGCCCCCTCGCTCCCAAGCTCTCCGCCGCCACCGACACTCAGGCTGCCACCGCCTTTGATCTCAGGAGCTTCATTAAAGAACTTCAATGTAGTCCAACTAAACAAGCTCACAAGAATGATTCACCTCAGGTAAAATTACCTGCATGCATGGGAGCTCAGCTTCCTTAATTTTCTGAAAATGCATGTTGAAATCTGAGACTAGAGAGTATATTTATACAGGCGGCGGCGGAGTCGGGGCAAGCGGGCGGAACGCGGTGGAATCCGACGCAAGAACAAATCGGAATACTAGAAATGCTTTACAGAAGCGGAATGCGAACTCCAAACGCTCAGCAAATCGAGCAGATCACGGGGAAGCTGGTGAAATACGGGAAGATCGAAGGCAAAAACGTGTTTTACTGGTTCCAAAACCACAAAGCGCGAGAGAGGCAGAAGCAAAAGCGCAATACTACTACTCTCTCCCTGCACTCTCACTCAACACCACCCCCTCCTACTTCTTCTTCGTCTTCTTCCTCCCTCCTCTTCTTATCATCATCGTCATCGTCATCATCATCCATCATGGTACCACTACCACTCCATTCATTCCTTGTCCTAAACAATTATTGTACGCGTAATGTAATCTGTATTGATGAAATGAAATATATATATGTGGCACACAGGAGGAGGAGAACAACCGTTACAAGAGGAGATGCATGTCGTCTTGGTGGTTTGATGAAAGTTTGGATGAAGTGAAGAAATATTGTAGAGAAGATAGAACTCTGCAACTTTTCCCTTTGCACCCTGAAGGGAGGGATTAATTCTTTTAAGGAATTAGGGTTTGGATTTCAGTTTATAACCTGCTTCTGCCTTTGATTAATCTTGTTAATTTGTACCTTTCTCTGGTTTTCTCCACAAGGAAGAATCTCATGGAAGTTCTTTATTTATTTTTATTTTTTTTGGCATGCTCAATTATTTCTGATATTGCCAAAAGTTTATTCCCTTCGTGCTAACATTGTTAAAGACTTAAAAAATATAATTTATATGAAAACAATAAATATTATAATAAATTAAAATATACTACCTCCGTCCCGCGCTATTAGTCTCATATGGTTTCGGCACAGGAACCAATGTTTGTGAGTGTAGTGGAATTAATATTTTATTGATGAGTGAAAAAGTTTGTCATTTTAGGAAATGAGACTAATAGAGTGGGACAGACCAAAAAGGCAAATGAGACTAATAGAGTGGGACGGAGGTAGTAATATATAAAATTAACAAGAAATCTAGTGTGCCCCCCCCCCCCCCCGCCTGGTGAGCACCATGTAGGGAGCTTTATACCTTTTCCGATGCTCTTAGAATATGATTCTTTGAGTCGTCGATCTCCTAACAACCAAATGTGATAATTCAGAAAAACAAACATCTTAATAAATATTGTAATAGGAATGTGAATAAATAAGTAAAAATATTGTTACTTATCATGGTATAATTTGTCGTGGATTGGTCCATACTAGACTGATGGGGAGTCGACTTGGACTGCTCTGGACTGAAATGTTCTAAATTAGACCGGTAGGAGCCGTACTAATGAGGATTGGACTGATTGGGATTGAACTCGTAGGGAATGGACTCGTTGGGATTGGGATTGGACTCGTAAATGGATTGGTGGGGAGTCATGAAGTCATCGAAGTTGCCGAAGAGGGATTCATAGTGTTAGTTATGTGAGGTAGTTGGTTGGACATGAATATTCGTATTATGATCTGGCTCTGGTTCAATGATTGGATGATTATTGTCGTGCCCATAATAATGATATTGTGCATCGACATTACTCCTCCCATTGTCTGGCATAGAGAGAGATCTCCCAGACAACAACTTTTTGGCGTGATTTCTGGCCATTCGGCAGTGATTTGGACGAAAGTTGTGAGAAACAAAGTTGTAGAGCTTTGCGAGTAGATAAATTTGGACTACTCATTTGCTCGACTTGGGTAAGAAATGACTAAGTTATACCCTTTTTACGAAACTGTGACAAAAAAAGTGTTCATTTTCAGTTTTCACTTCAATTCGTCCTAATCTTGAGAAATGGCTTGGTTTTGTGCCTTATAATTATTTCTAGGAACTTAATTGGAGTGTGTGATCATTTGGTTGAGGAGGAATTTCATATTCTTGACCGATCAAAGCTTGTTGAAGAAGGTGAGGTTTCTTCTCCAAAAAACACGATCTTGCATGCATCATTTGGGGTGTTGATCTTACATGCAAAGGTATTTTTATGTTTTTTAGTATGTGTATTTGATGGATTATAGTTGTGGTTGTTGTTTATGGCTGAAAATGGTTGAAAATTGAGTGAAAACGGCGAGAACATGACGCAACCCGTCACCGGCATGTTCGAGGGCGGAGACAACAGCAAAGGCGTGTCACAGCAGCTCATTTGGCATAGTCGAGGGTGCGGTCAGCGCTGAATCAAGCCAGAGACGGACAGGTGCGGGAAACTTTGGTTTCCTTGCTCGTTTTGGTTACTCTCGATGATTGAACTTAGATACCATCTCTGGGATCCTTCCATGCATGATATATAATGATAATAACAAGTTTCGGATTTTGAAGATAATAGTTTAATCGACTTGAGTATGTGTTATCATAATTGTTGAAGTATGAAATTGTTTGGCTTTGATGTTGAATTTATTTGAGAGATGAACTAGAATAAGATGGTATGAGGATAAAAACTGAATAATACATGATGAGATGAGTTATATAACCATAATATGCTATCTTAGGATGGTTGAAACTTTTGATTTAGTTGGGAATTCTTATGTTAGTGGTGAACTTTAGAATGGATGATTGTATATACGTGAATTAAAATAAGTGCAATAGCTAAGATCATTCTTTATGAACGATTTGAGCATATATTAAGCTACCATTGTTGAAGTATGAGTTAGAAATTCCGGAAGCAGAGAGAATGATGAGAAATGAAGATGAATTAAGCAAGGATGTTAACCCTAATTAATTATTGTGTGTGTAATGATTATTTGGTTCATGAATATTGAATTTATTTGTGCATTTTGTTTATTATGTGTATTAAGGAAACCAAGTTTTGCTTTTGAGCAGTAGCCACGCAATCAAAATCAGTAAGGAAGTCAATGTGGGCTTTTATTATATAAAAATTCGAAGCATGAAAATGTTTTCTTTTCAAAAATCAAATGAATGAAAAATACATTGTTTTTAAATGGTTGTTATGCCAACAATGTTTTGTGGATCATATTTGTACCTCTGAGCTAGATGTAGTAGGCCAGAGAATTGCAGCGTCAGTAAAAATGCACCAAGGGTTTAAACCTTTAGCAATTTTTCACTGATTGCGAGCCAAGATGGGTTTCCTTCAACCGCAATATCATGAGCTTAAACTCTGGTACGTCAGTTTTGGTGGTTCGGTTCCCCAGTCGATTATTTGTGGAGTGGATCAACTGCGGGTTGACACTCAGGGATTATAAGGATGGGTTAAAGTCAATCGGATCTCGATGTTGTGTGTTTTGAGATCAGTGCACTTTGATGACAGAGAGTTGAGTGGATTACTCTATTCCAAGTTGTACGTCGTGTCTTATAAGTGTCCCTGCTTCCAAGCCACACTATTAAAACAGAAAATGACCACACGTGAAACATTTAACTCTGCAGAGTATATAATATGTTTTGATAAGCGTAATGGATTTTAAAGTAAAATCTCATGCCTTATCAGCTTGAAGGAATAACAATCTATATATGTATCTTTTTGAGCATGTGTTCACCGGATACACAGTGTACTTAGCCCCGCGTGTTATTTTTAAAATATGTAGGTTAAAGTTTGGAGTATGGAGATGGTAGCAGGAATGTGCGAGCAGTCCAAAAATAGCTTGATCCTGAGATATGTATCTCCATATACATATCTCCACTACGCCAGTTTCGCTGCAACTGAACCTCTGAAATTAAACTTCCCCATATTTTGTTAGAACTTAAACTCTATCTTAACTTCCATCTATGAACTAAGTGCTAGTATGATTTTGTAACTCGAACCTTATTACAACATCTACAAATGTCATCTTTTGCATGTTCTTATTACATGATTGTATTTACTTGTTGAGAAATCTTGAGAGATAATCCGTCGCACTATCATAAGACGGGGAAGCTAAATGAGGGCGTGACACTAGGATTTGCCACAAATATGACGGTTCTCTCCATGAACCACTGAAGGTAGTTAGGCGTCATAGTTTTGCCTCCGGTCTCAATCTGTTGGTGGGCGAGAAGCGCTTCACTATCACGATTATTTCAATTATTGATGAAATCCGCGTGACATGTTCTCCAATTGGTTTCAACACTGGTACTTGTACAACAAAACTGGGTGAGAAGCACTTCACTATCGTGATTCTCTATAGCATAGACTATTGGAATCAGGAATTACCTGTACGGGACCAAATTGTCGGTCCACCCTCTCCGGATATACGCCCTCGACGACCTCAAAGAAAATAAAGTAGGTATTGGAGACCCAAGGAGTATGGTTGCTCGTGACGTATTTAATGTTGTAAGGCATGAATACAAACTATTTTTATAATATGTTAAATATAAGTAAGTAAGTGAATTAAACTAATTAATGCACAACCAATAATTGTATTTACCTCTTTTTCTTGTAACAAAACCAAATGACTTCGATACGCCTGAAGGTTATTGCGTGTGATATTTGAGCAACTCTTCGACATAGCCCCTAAATAAAAATATTTTTAAAAAACTTATTAAAATGTATGTATATTATTGCTCGTTACATATTATTTTACCAATAAAATTAATAAATTACATCGATACTAAACAAGCATTTTTACGAGCGTGTAATGAGTGAATCTTTGGTCGAACATATATGATGCTCTCACAAGCCCAAACCTAAATTTGAATATAGGATAATTAATATAATATAATTTGAGAAGTTAATAATATCATTGAAAACTACTAATAATATAATGTTACATGCAACAATACCAAACATCCGGCTATACTTTTGTTCAAACCAGATCTTCCTATAATCGAGGCCTTGCAAAGATTGCGGTAAAGAACTGCCAATAGAGCACTGCCCCAACTACATCGACTGTTGATATCTTCCTTGTTGGTATCTTCAATGAATGCTCAAACAATGTGGCAGTACACATGTGTTGATGTATCAACGAAGAAGAAACCGTCAAGCAAGGTAGACAACAAGGTACTTTGTTGTCTGCATATACTAATGTTGGCCTGCATCCGATGGTTCAGGCAAATGGATACAGTCCTCTAAGCATTAATTTGAGGTGTAGGCGGTATTTGTCTAGTTTGGGTTCCTGATAAGTTAGTATTTTCACCAACTTATCTAGTTGTTCTTTGGCTAAATTGAGTGATGTTTGGATTGTTTTACGTGTCTTTTTGTGCATGGATTGGCTTTTGTGCTCGTAATGTCGTGATTGGTGAATTATGCAGGTTTTTAGTCGGAAACAAAGAAGAAGCAGGAAATTGCTCGAAGTTCCAGGGCCACGATGATCGACGCCAAGGGCACGTCGATCGACAAAGGCATTTGTGTGGATGATCGACGAAGAGATTGAAGGGATATCGACGCAAGACGAGAAGACCAGGTCCACGTCGATCGACGCATGTTCTTCAAGGCCATCGATCGACGCCAAACTTCCGTCGATCGACGCGGGTTCTTCCAGGCCGTCGATCGACGGGATTTCTCCATCAATCAACGCGGCGATGGGTTTTCCTAATCTGATCCTGATTTGAAGATAGAGACATATCTAATCCTAGATACTGTTTGATACATCTTTCACTATTATAAAATGCCATGTGAAATTTGAAAATTAAGGTGGAAATTAGTAGAGCAATTAAGAGATTTTAGAGTTGAAGGTTTTAGAGATTTCCAAGAGTTTTTTAGGTTTTATGTTTGAAGACAGGTTTTTGTGGGAAGGCATCTACACCCAAGTTTTATGCAATTCACGTTTTTCTTTATCTCTGATGCTATTATTCATGAATATGTGTAACTAAATCCCTTTTCAGATTCTAGGGTTTCGAACTATCAATATATGCATGTTTGATTAGTTGAATTATTTTCCCTTTCCCATCGTAGTTTGTGAAATTTGTGCTTATTCATAATCTTGAGTATGCTGGCCACATCTTAGGATTAATTAGTTGATAACTTGAGACGTAACTGTAATAGTTTTCAATGGAAAGAGTTTTCACAATATAATTTGATTTCTTGTCTGAGCAGAAGGAGATAGATTATAGGAATAAATATGTTGATTTTTGGAGTTAGTTAATTCATCTTGAGACCGAGCGGAGATAGGTAATTGACTAATCTACTTTATGAATTATCCAACAAAGAAGTTCATAATACTTTTCTGATGTTTCACTACGAAGAGGAATTAAATCGGGAATTAATCAATTCATTCATACATGTCATACTTGATAGGTAGATATCCCTGGAGTCTGTACTTCTCATAACCGTTCATCAAAAGTATTTTATTTTCCTGCTTAATTTTAAGTTGCAAAATTAGTTTAAAACAAAACCCAAAGTTTCTTTTCTTCCCTAACCAGTATTTTGAGCACATATGTTTTGGTATTTAAGGTTTTTCGTTATTTCTTCCCCATGGGATTCGATAATTTATTTGCCGCTTTATTATTAGTTTTGCTAAGTCGCTTGTAAAATAATTCTGCAATCAAATTTTGGCGCCGTTGCCGGGGAAAGAATAGAAATAATCTTACTATTAATTATGTGATTGAAATACTAATTTAGGTTGTAATTTTCGTACTTTATTTGAATTTTTGTGAAATTTTCGTAAGTTATGTTGATCGACGTAAGTTTTGCATCGATCGACGCCAATTCACTGTCTGTCGACGCCGCTTGTTTTTTTTTTTCAAAATTTCAGTTTTTGTTCAGTCTGTTTCGGTTTATTTTCCGTTTACCTCACTACCCCCTTTGTTGTACAGGTAGTGCATTAGTACAAGAGCTAAAGGAAAGGACCCGCTTTATTATCACCCGGATATTGAAGCCACTTGTAGAAAGATCCGAAGGGATAAGCGTGCCCAAGGAAGTTTGACCGAACAAACAATGGGAGACAATGTACCGCCGCTGGACCATGTGTCGCAGTTGAACGTGCCACCGCCAATTGATCAACCACCTCCACCAATGCTAACTGCAGAGGAACAAGTTGTGCTTCTCCAAGAAGTCCAAGAGATGAGAGCCCAACTCCTACAGCTGAACCTTGACAGGGATAATCGTCGTCCACTGTTCGAAGACAACCCTGATGATGGAGAAGATGATGACCAAGATCAGCCAGATGAATCTGACGATGAGGAAGAAGAGGAGGCTATGCAGAACCGATATAAACCTCGATTCAAGGAGACAGACTTCAGAGTTGGAATAAACGCCAACAACTTTTAGCTGAAAACCGGATTGGTGCAAATGGTGCAACAAAATCAATTCGGAGGAAGAGCTACTGAGGATCCTTATGCACATCTGGATAAGTTTCTTATGCTCTGCAACACTGTCAAGATCGGAGGAGTCAGTAAAAGTGTCATCCGAATGCGTCTGTTCGCATTCTATCTGAGGGATAAGGCACAGTCCTGGTTTACTGCACTCGATAAGGGAAGCATCAGTACATGGACGGAGCTAAGGAATGAATTCCTGGAAAATTTCTTCCCTCCAAATGTCATCAGACAAAGAAGGAAGGAAATCATCAAATTCGCTCAAAGACCTGATGAAAGCTTCAACGAAGCGTGGGAGCGATCAAGGAGTTACTGAGATCTTGCCCAGGACATGGCTTTCCGCCAGGAGAACAGGCTGAAGCATTCTACGAGGGACTCAATGAGAAGACCGTTGAGTTGCTGGACACCATATTGGGAGACACCATCATGACGAAAAGCAAAAATAAAGCCATGGAATTCTTCCAAAAAATGGCTAACAATACTCAACAGTGGTCCTCCAGTCGACATCGGCCTGTGAAAGCGGTTGAGAAAGTGGTGGAGAAAGTTGCTGAACAACTTGATTTGGCAACCGAGCTGAAAAAGTTAAAGGAAGAGTTTGTTGCACTGAAGCAGGAGAAAACAGTTGTTGTAGTTGAGCCAGTACAAGATCCACCAGAGGGGGATTGTGCCGATGTAAACTTTATCCAAAGGGGTGGTTATCAAAACAACTACTGCGGAGGATATCAGCAACACAATCAACAGCATAACCAGCCCTACACCTATAATCACGCGATGAATCACCCTGGATTTTCCTACGCGAACAATCAAGCCGCGGAGCAGCCCCCAGCTGGATTTGCAGTGCAAGATGGAGCAGTAGTGGAGAAGAAGAAGCCAAATCTCGAAGAGATTTTGGCTAAATTCATGCAAGGTTCCACCGACAAGTAGGGGTGTAAATGAACCAAACTGTTCGTGAGCTATTTGGATCTCGACTCGATAAAAGCTCATTCGAGTTCATTTAGTAAAGCTCGTTTATTAAATGAACCAAACTTGAGCATCATAGTATTCGACTCATGAGCTCGTGAGCAGGCTCGTTAGCTAAAATTAGTAAAAAATATAAAAGAATTACTTTTATAAAAATAATATTTTCATAATTTAAGAGTAACAATAATCATAAATCTATCTAATAATGAAAAATATTTAGAATATGAGCATGAATATGATATTTTTTTTGGAATAAATAACCTTTTCTTCAAAATAATAATGAAAATCTTAAATATATTCTAAATTTAGAAAGTTCGTTTAGGCTCGATAATGTTCGTGAACATCAAAGTATTCGATTAAAAAGCTCGAAGCTCGACTCGAAACTAAATGAGTCAAACTTGAGCACGACACTACTCGACTCGACTTCGATCGATTACACCTATGCCGACAAGGTAACCAAATTGGAGCAGGAAATCTCGGGCGTAAACACTAAGGTTGATCAGGTGCAGAAGCATGTGCAGATTATAGAAAACCAGGTCAGCCAGATTGCTGATGCCCTCGGAGCTCAACACAAGCCAGGACAACTCCCGAGCAACACTCAGGTTAACCCCAAGAATCAGAATCAGAGGAATCAAGTGAATGCCATAACTCTGAGAGGGGGAAAATCGTATAAAGGGTCAAAGCTGGCAGGGAAAGATACCCGGGAGGATGAAGAAGCCGAGCAGGACGAAGGAGCCGTTGCAGACACAGCCCCATCGATCGATGTTGATCCACGTCGATCGATGTCAGTTCCTAATCTGCCTCCGAAAAGACATCCTCTGTCGTTTCTGCAGCGGTTTGCCAAAATAAAGATGAACGAGAGATATGCACGCTTCTTGGAAAATATGAAGAAGGTGCATATCAACATTCGATTAGTTGAAGCCCTGCGAGAGATGCCCGATTACATCAAATTTCTGAAGGACATGGTCTCGCAGAAAAGACCCTTCTTGGAACACGAGACAGTCAACATGTTTGAAGAATACAGCGCCATAATTCAAAAGAAGCTGCCGATCAAAAGAGAGGATCTGGGATCCTTCACGATCTCTTGCGTAATCGGAGGGGAGGCCTTCGGAAAAGTCCTCTGTGATTCTGGGGCATCAATCAATCTGATGCCGCTGTCTATCTTCAAGCGGTTGGAGATCGGGAATATCAAG